>JAMWYP010000033.1:0-485000 GCA_025563575.1 Acacia pycnantha | reverse complement strand
ACCACAACCTGAGATATATCAAAATTTAATTGGTAGGTTATCGTATTTGACTGTCACTCGTCCTGATATTTGTTATCATGTGCAGGTATTAAGTCAATTTCTTGTAGAACCAAGAGAGTCGCATATGAATGGAGCTATGAGGGTGCTGCACTATTTGAAAGGAACACCGGGGCTGGGTATCCTTTTGTCTTCAAACAGTCGAATGCAGCTGGATTGTTATTGCGATTCAGATTGGGCTGCATGTAAAGATAGCAGACGATCAGTGATAGGATATGCGGTACAGCTGGGAGGATCCTTGATATCGTGGAAGTCAAAGAAGCAGAACACAGTGTCCAAGTCATCAGCAGAAGCTGAATATCGAGCAATTGGGCATGCGACTTCAGAGATAGTTTGGATTGTTGGTTTATTAAAGGATTTACATGTAATTAATGTAGAGCCTGCAAATGTATTTTGTGACAGTCGTCCAGCAATACATATTTCTAGCAATCCTGTATTTCATGAAAGAATGAAACATATTGAGATAGATTGTCATTTTGTTAGGGAAAAAATGCAGGAAAGTTTGATAGATCTAAAGCATGTCAAGTCAGAAGAACAATTGGCTGACATATTGACAAAGAGCTTGGGAATAGAAGCTCATAAATATTTGTTGAGCAAGTTAGGTGTCATTTGTAACGTCCTCCATTTTACTTAACATAATTAATGATTTAAGGGTTGATCAACAACTAAGTAATGCGTCATCATTTGCCAAAACATACAAAATAAATCAGAGTATGCAAAAATGAGCCCTAACGTGGCAATATACAATCATCCAACATCAACCAAAAAGACAGAAGCACTACTTTTAGTAGAGTAGTCTAAGCTTTTGAGGTCTTCCCTGATGGACCCGCACGGGAACTATCACCTGAAAATGTGGTAACCATCAATCCAACTTATTACGAATACTAATATGTGCTAGTGAGGTGCCAAGTGGAACAATTTATATATCAAAGTATTAAAAATATAATTCACCAATATACTCGATACAAATTTTCATAACAAAAATTCTGTATCAAAATTTTGTATCACAGTTTTCATTAACACAATTCCCAATATGCCTCCCACCAATCCAACCGAACCGCCTTATTTCCTCCGACTAGACCCATGGGCTAAGTTACATCCATGTTACTGGTTACTCAAAAGCTCACTGGTCATGTGATGAGATTCGGCCAAAATCTTCAGAGCACATGTCCCAGATCATGGGTCTTTTCCCCTCATTGAACTAGTGGGGTGTCGTAAGCCCTCATTGAACTAGTGGGGTGTCGTAAGCCCTCATTGAACTAGTGGGCTAGTCCCTCATTGAACAGGTGGGACAATATAAAGCCAACCATCGTGCACCAATGGAGGCCTCACCACGTGGTGGAATAAACTACTCCATCTTTCCCAATTCACCCCTTTCCATAATTATCATAATATATAACTCAACAGGAAATTTTCCAAGATTCATAAATAAATATATGTATATATATTTCATAATTCAAATCACAAGATTCCACAAGGCAATTTCTAATAAGATATTAATAATCATTTCACAAAATACTCACAAACAACATACTAATATACATAATAAGTGGAAAGTGGTTACCTCTCGCCGAAGCTAACTATTATCACACTGCTTCTAATCCAAGAGCTCAAACACACTCCAAAAATCAATCTATCACAACCAAATTACTAACCATTAATAACTCTTTAAAACTCTACATACTCAAAATTTATAACTTATAATTTCATAAAAGTAAAGATATACAAATTTTAATAATAATATATTAGGAATGCTTGAAGTGGGCAAATTATGACGGGACTGAAAAATTAGGGAGACCACTGCAACTATAAATTTTCCTTTCAATTTATTATTAATTACTAATTCCCTTTTCTATGTATTATTAATTAATAATTTCCTTTATTATTTATTCCATTTTTACTAATAATAATTATTATTATTTATCTATAATTATTTTAAACTCTCAGGGCTATCCTAACCCCTTAAATTAGGAATTTAAATAATATTAACAATATAAAAATACATTTTATTATATGTATGTATATATATTTGTAGATAATATTATAAATGAAATAATATAGGAATTGGTTAGATTAGATCCTATTATATAGGAGTTTATAAATATTATTTATATAAATTATGCTCTTTGGATATTAATAAAATTATATATATACTCTTTGGATATTCATAAAATAGTATCTTATGATTTCAAATGCATATGATTTAACATGTTATATGTCCATATATTTGGTGTTAAATCTATATATACATACCTATATAAGTAAAATATATCCCAGTGTTGCATTATACTCTTTTAATAAAATCATATATCTATACATGCATAGGCGGAATCAGGGGGCTAGGGGTGGCCCCCGCCCCCCCTAAAATTACTGAACTTGACCCAGAGTTTTAGAAATTATGTTTTAGCCTTATAAAAATTTCAGTTTTTTCAGTTTAGTCCCTATTAAAAAGTCCCATGGAGGGACTAAAATGAAAATACTGAAATATTTATAAGGTTAAAGCATAATTTTCATACAATTTGGGTCCAATTTTGTAATTTTCGCCCCCTAATTTCAAATATTTTCTTCACTGGGTTTTATTATGTAATTTTCGCCCTCCTTAATTTTCATTCCTGGATCCGCCCCTGTATACATGTGCAGCAAATCTCTTATATTTTAAAAACAGGTTCCTCCCATTGTTTCCATTTGAGCGACTTATATGATTATAAATATATATATATAAGTATGAGACCAAGCCTATACGTGCAGCAAGCCTTTCCTGGATATTATCTCTCTCTCTCTCCCTATATATATATATATATGTATATATATGTTGCCGTGAGCATATGAAGAAAAGAGAAATCTTGTTGTCGGTCTATATATATATATATATATGCTTATAAGTTTTCCTTCTCTTTTATTCAATGTGCAGCAACGCACATTTATATATGTATCAGATACCAATATAAATGCTTTGATTCTCCAGCTTAGACTTTATGGACTCATGCAGCAATTATATATGTAACCAACAACTTAGCTTTATATAAAGCTTTGGTTCAATGATAACTATCCTAGAGAAGCTAACTCAGTGACACCAACTGCTTCTGTTGCAATATTCATTTAGCAGGGAAAATCCACTTGACTTGATTCTATGATTTAAGGCTTAAAAACTCACGCTAGGATTTATGAAAACAAGAAGGAAGATACTCAACGACTTACCTTCAGGATCAGGCCTGTTTCGCTCAGACTTTCACCGGCACTCAACGCCTCTGTTCTGGGTGCGTTTTGCAGAGGAAGATTTGAGCAAAACCATTCATGGTTTCACTCTCTCTCTCTACGAGTTGCAGCTCTCAACTATCTCTCTCGTCCTCCTTCTCCTATCATCTCTCCTTTTTCTCTCTCTCGCTTCACGGACCCTCACCCGAACTCAGCGTTTCTGTCTCAAGATGAAGATGAGCAGAGGCATATATAAGGACTAAGGGGCTCGTTCCAAAAGAAAAGCTAATGGTTCGAGAAGCATAAGCAGTCAACTGGTTTTGAGTTCGAGGAGCAGGCGTTTCTGTGTTTTCGGCGCTATGTCCCTTTTCTTTTAACGTGTTCGGCTCTCCCTTTTCTTTTCCTAATTTAGCGTTGCAGTTGGCCAACAAGGCGAAAGGGGTGTTGAGCTGATGGTTAAGTTGGGTTTGTGGGCTGAAGAGAAATATCAATTGAGGGGAGTGTATACTGCGTCTATTATTGCTATCCGAATTGAGTAGAATGGGTTGAGGGTTTAGCCCAATGGAGAATAAATTATCATAACGATAGATAGGTTTTATTGGCCCAACGTGTTCAACCAAATAGAATATAGAATCATATAATTTTTTTTTTCAGCATAAAATATCATTTTCTTGAATTCATTATTTTCCAAAAATTCAAGGAACAATATGCCTTAATTTCCAATAATTATTTTAGACCATAAATTATTCTGTAACTATTTGTCCTTAATTTATGGGAAAATATGTCTTAAATTTCAAATATTAAGTTTAACATTTATCCAACCCAAATTTCCCATAATTAATTCCACCATAACATTTCTATATCCTCAAAATATTATTTCATAATCTTCCCAAATTTTCAAGGTCTAGAATAATTTTAATATTTATCTTAAGCTTTTCCTCATAATAAGCTTAAGATCTTTGGACTCTACTGGCTAGAAGCCTTCTTATCCCAGTTTTATTTCCAACCTTTTGATCCAAAAATTTGGGATGTTACATCATTGATATATATAGCCCTAACTTGATGGGGAGTATTAATATTAGTTAGTAGTTAGTATTGGGCCCATACAGGTCTGGGCCTATATAAGAATGTGATTATACATTGGATTGATTAATGGAATATACACATTCATTTACTATAAAATTTATAGTATTTAACGCTCCTTTAAAAAGATTCATAGTATTTTTACACCATTTTATTTTTGGGTAAATGTGCAAAAATACACCTGTGCTTTGCCCTCAGGAGCGCCAAACACCGTATGCTTTTTTTGGATGCAAAAGTACCATTATGGTTACAATTTTAGAGCAAAAGTCACACCCGCTGTTAAAAGAGAAAACGTCCGTTAGTTATTTGCAATCGCGACTTCTTCTTTGACCAGCCTGCATCTTCTTCAACGTGAGAGCGAGGAGGATCGGATCTCTCCTTCTATCTCTCTTTCTCTCTCGCCCTCCCTCTCTAGGCATTTATTTCTTCAGATTTCCTCAACCTTTTTCATTAAGTGCGAAAGCGAGGAGCCTAAAACTGAGAATACGTGCTTCACGTTGAAATTTGTTTCTTGCTCCATCCCAAAAGATGATAAGGTAATTGTTTAAAGATGTGAATAAATCCAAAAGGTAGTACTGCAGATTTGTTTAAGTCCTTTGGTGGTGGTTATAACTATAAGAGGAAACCTTTGTCCAAAAAAAGTAATAAGGGGAAACACACACAGCCTCTGTTTTCTCCTCATTTTATTTTTAAATTTTTGCTGCTATTTCTGTCCTGCTTCGTCTAGAAAGATGGAAACTGTTTCTGTCCTGCTTTGCTAGTCCTGTTAGCAGAAGAGTTTTTTAAATTCGTCTCTATTGTGATTTTGCAATAATGGCTGCTGATGGACCCTATAAGCACGAGGTGGTTGCTTGTATTGGGATTTTTCTTGAGCTTAAGTTTTTTTCAGTGGTTATTTCATCTGAGAAGGAACAAGAAAATCAAATTATAGATTTTTGCACATGGTTTTGTTGTTGTTGCGTTTCTTTGGATTTTATTTTTGTTAATAATGGACCCGGCGAATTTCCTTTCTTCTTCTTATGCAGTATAACCGCCCCACCAACAACGACAACTTCTTAAGTAAAACTTCTCTCACATTACTCTCCATTAACATCACGTCAAGCTTTCTAATTTGTGTGTGTATTGTTTTCAAGGAAATAGAAGATGGATATGTTTTTTTAAGAGGAACAAAATCAGAGCGGGATGAAGAAGAAGCTGGATATATCTTACAGAACCCAACTAATTTATCTTCTGAGAGTGAGGCCTTTTTTGCTCCGGCCATCATGGAGGGAGGTGGCGCATCCACCAACTTCGTCGCGAACTCTTTGTTGTGTCCTTCTCAAACACCACCACACTGCCTGCGTTCTGTCTTTTGATAAATCCTCCTTGCTCTCGCATTGAAGAAGACGCAGGCTGGTCAAAGAAGAAGACGCAGTGACAAATAACTAACGGATGTTTTCTCTTTTTAATAGCTAGTGTGACTTTTGCTCTAAAATTGTAACCATATGGGTACTTTTGCACCCAAAAAAAGCATATGGTGTTGGGCGCTTCTAAGGCAAAACATATATACATTTTTGCACCTTTACCCTTTATTTTTTTATGTTATGTTTGATTTCATGGGATGCGAAGCTCCAGCCATCCAGTACTTCGGGAGCATAAAGACTGACAAAAAACAAAGTTGGCCCACAACAGTTGTTTCTTCTAAACCGAATGACCTTAAAGATGTTTCAGCGTCCGAATCACGATGCCCCGAAGACGGACCCTAGTCGTTTCAGCGCAAATTTTAAAATATTTCAGGATACTAATCACGATGATCTTAAAAAATTATTTTACGATCTTGAAAAAATATCATAAAGTATATTTTTAATACCAATATTCTAAAATAATTTTTCAAGATTCTAATATAATTTTTCAATATCATAATGTATTTTTTCAGTATCATGAACATGAAGTATGCTTTTAGTACTAGTCAACACCTTGAAATATTTTTTCAAGATCTTAAAATAATTTTTCAATATCATAAAGTATTTTTCAGTACCCTTCAGTAGTCTCAAGTATATTTTTAGTATCATTCAGTACCCTAAATTATTTTTTCAAGATCCTAAAATAATTTTCCCAAGATCATGAAATATTTTTTTTATTACTGCTCAATATACTGAAGTATATTTCTAATATCATAAAGTATTTTTCAGTACCCTTCAGTAGTCTCAAGTATATTTTTAGTATCAGTCAATACCCTAAATTATTTTTTCAAGATTCTAAAATAATTTTCCCAAGATCATGAATTTTTTTTTTATTACTGCTCAATATCCTGAAGTATATTTCTAATACCCGACAGTATCCTGATATATATTATTAAAAAAAAAAGGCAGGAGCTTTACTATTTTGCACTAAAATGAGAGTAATTTTATAGAAGATGATGAAAGAGGATGTTAAGGAAAGAGGACTGACCATTCCCCTAGAACACGGCTGGTACTAGAGCCTCATTTATCTTTGATAGAGTTGGATTTCTCTCCTTTGCACCTCCCATCTATTGCCTTTCATTTATCTCCTCTTCTCTTATCAGCGTCGGATTAAAACTTTTAATGTTCAGATTTAATATTTTTATAAATTAACTTGTAAAATATACAAATAAATTTTAATTTTTAAAATTTGATTTGTATCGTTCATAACTGTAAGTTATTATTATAATATAAATTAATTTGTTTTCATGATAGTTATGAACTATTTATATCATATTTTAATGGTTTAAATTTATTTATATATTTTATAATGAATTTATGAAAATATTTGTTTATAAAATGTTAAATTTAGATCAATAAAACTTTAAATCTAACAGAGTGATGTAGAGAATAGGAGGTAAATGAAAAGTAATGGATGAGAGTGACAGAGGTGAGAAGCCCAACCAAATGCGGAAGGGTCCAGGGAAGGAGGAGGCCCCAACAGCAATGACGTCGTTTTGTTGGCGAAGATGACGTACAGCTGACTGAGATTGCAGAGGCGTGAAGGGGCGAGAAACCTAGTCACAAATCAAAATGAATAATGAACCCAATGCGAATTCTTAAATTCTCATAATCTCGTGAAAACATGAACCACGTGAACCACGAGACCCTTACGAAAGTACTTTTTTTTTTTTTTTTTACCGAAGGGATATTTTCATTATATTAAAATGAAATTAGATACTCAAAACAGACCCGAAGAAACACAAACACTGAACAAAGTCAGACAATAACTACTAGGCGATATCCAAAGTTAAACAGCCTATGCCTAAACACAAAATCAAAACTAGAACAGCCCAGGACTAAACCTTGCAGATTGAAAATGAGGAGGCCAACGTTCATTCCACCATGATTAAAGGAAAAAGCAATAGATAATGGGTTGTCCAAAGTCGTGCTCTCCCAAGCCCACCCCTTTTGATGTCAATGCTGCGAAACCATATGCAACTTCAAAACAACCTTATATTTCAGAGGGGTAAAACAACTTGAATTTGGGAGCAAACGCCAGGTAACCAGTAATCATGGTAGAATCAAGACAGCACTCATCATAAACAAAATTAACCCACAAAGAGGCAAAACCAAAACCCAATAGACTCCCACAACATAAACAATAACAAGACACAAATCATAAATCTATTGACTGATAGGAGCGACCAAGACTTTAAAATCACAACTAGAGAAGCCTCAAATTCCTGGTCCGAGAAATAAACAGCCGTCATGGTACGGAGTAGGGGTGGGCATGGGCAAGGCTGGGCAGGGCGAGACCCTTGCCCGATGCCCAGTCCGAAGAATGAATGGGCTGCATTTTGTAGCCTGATGTCCGGCCCTGCCCGATAAAAGCCCTAACCATTTTCGGGCTGGGCAAAGGCGGGCTGGGCAGGGCGGGCTTCCCCTGCCCAAGTAGTGACGCACTCCATATAGATTCTAGTTCACACTTCACAAAATTTCAAAGTTTTAGCGATACATGAAGTATATTATAATATATTTAGACATAATAATATAATATTTTTAAATAAAATAATATATATAGAATAATATTTATTTAAATATATTTAATTTTCCGGGAAGGGCCAAATGGGCGGGACCCCCCCTGCCCGATGCCCAGCCCTGCCCAGTTATTGGCCCAGCCCAAAACTGCCCAAATATTTTTCGGGCCACTTTTTAAGGTTGGGCTGGGCAATTTTTTACCGGGCTTGGGCGGGCATACCGGGTATCTGGGCACCATGCTCACCCCTAGTACGGAGTACCCAGGTGGCTGTAGACTAGCCACCAGACACTAGAGAAAAATCCATCGGAGGACTACCTAGAGCCGCGAACCAGCCATGAAGACCCTTTCATCTCCCGAGTCTGGTTTCTCTCCCCTCCCTTTTTTCTGCCCATCCCTCATTGGCCTCATCCTGGCCGTCAAAATCTTGATCCAAGGGACCATAATGGTTTTT
This sequence comes from Acacia pycnantha, assembly GCA_025563575.1. Lineage (NCBI taxonomy): Eukaryota > Viridiplantae > Streptophyta > Magnoliopsida > Fabales > Fabaceae > Acacia > Acacia pycnantha. The sequence continues at coordinate 476,251 of JAMWYP010000033.1, read as the reverse complement.
GAAAAAACCGCACGCGGTTTTTAAAAAAATCATTCTGGTCCCTTGGATCAAGATTTTGACGGTTAGGATGAGGCCAATGAGAGATGGGCAGAAAAAAGACAATGAGAGGATCCTTTTCCTTCATCTCCCTTGTACACTCAGATTATCCCAAAGCTTCAGCTCTGCAAATTTCATATTCCTCATAACATTGCTTGAAACCCACTGAACAACTTCACTCCCAAGCTCTAGAACCTCAATGCCCTTCACCTTCGCTTGCATGAATGGAGTGATGTGAAGTTGATTTGCCTGAGGAAATCTGATGCCCTTCGGAATCGCATCCATCAGCCCCTGTTTTAGTTCACCTGAAAACTAGCCCCAACCGCTAATTTCGCCGACAACGAACTTGTTCCTTCCCTCACCTACTGAAGCCCCACGTGAGTACCCTCGAATGCTCGTTGTCGTGATCACATATCGACTTTCCATGACCAAAAACGAAGGAAGACGCCGCTTCCACAAACCCTAGGAGAGCCCTAGACTAACACACGCAGAAGATCGGTGAGACAAACCGTTTGAGTTGCCATTGGAAAAAGTAGGATCACGTAGTAGGTTGAAACAAATCTCATTTTATAAACTTACTATACATATGTATATAGTGTAGATCACATTAGAAAAGTAGTTTCTACCTCTAATTTAAACCGACCCTAGACGAAAGAAGCCCTAACAAAATTGCTGAAGGAACCAGAGCCCTACCAAAAAAAAAAATCTTTTTTGTAAGTATGTTTCATAAATCAGAATTGAACCAGTTGGGATGCTCACTTATATTTTTAACAGTTTATATTAACATTTTTAACTGATAATTTTAAAATAAAAATTTAATTTTTTTTAAAAGGATAAAAGTATAGAAATCAAAATCAAGGCTGTCCTGTCCAACATGATCCCCTTTTAGGCAAGGCTTAACTAAACTCTGGACTTGTCTGAGTTGGTGTTCAAAAAATATATTTACATTAAATTAATATAAAATTTATCTTATAAATTTATCTTATATTCCGTAAATTACGTTGGACAAATAATTTTCACCACCGCTAATCTCAACTGGTGCTGTTATTTCAGTCTAGCTATGGGATCCAATCCAAACACAACCAGAAATTTTCTTTTTACTTCCTTGTTTCCAGTTTAATTATACTGTTGAGATGTTATGTAATACTTTTTCATTATGCGAAGCCATAACCAGTCATGTGAAATGGAATATAAGTTATATTAGTTATATACAGATTTTATAGTACCATATATTGATAAATAATTATTTTTTAAAAGAGAAACAGAGAGAGATAGAATTTTAACACAAATAATATTCAAATACACACCCAAACAGAAGGCCGATATGTTTGAACCTGCTTAATTCCTCCCGTGGAAAAGATATACAGTCACGGTTAGAAATTGTAAACACTTTTTTATAAAATAATCATACGAATAAGTGGTCTTTGGAGGAAGGATATGCAAGGAAGAATTTGACACAGGTAAATATTGCTGGTGGTCGAGAATCATCTCAGCATGGTGAAAGTGGCGGAGCCAAGAATTTTAATGACAAGAGGCAAAAATAAAAATCTATCACATAATAGATTAAAAAAAAGGGTGAAAAAGCAAAAATACACATGTGATTTACCCCTGAGAGCGTCCAGCACCATATGCTGTTACCATTTTTTAGCAAAAGTCACATCCCACCGTTATGTTACTATTCACCATGATGAGAGAGAAAGAGCTGAAGTGAACAGTAACATAACGGTGAGATATGACTTTTGCTCCAAAATGGTAACCACGTGTGTATTTTTGCTCCCAAAAAAAGCATATGGTGCTGGGCGCTCCCGGGGGTAAAACACATGTGTGTTTTTGCTCTTTTACCCAAAAAAAAGATTAAAAGAAATCTATTACATAATAGCCCCATTTGCATTGGGCTTAGGCAACCCTATGTTGGTTAATTTCATCTATTACATGACTTTCATGCAAAGTTTCATGAGGTTGAAAACAAAAATTTTGTTTAATCGTTACGGAAACCCGTAACTCTTTACGGTCCTCATGAATTATTAACCTTAGCTCATTACGCTAATTAGTTATTAATTATTAATCCGTAACTCTTTACGTTATTCATGAGAATTCATAACAATTTATAATATTCATGAATTTCAGGATTGCTCGTCAAAACAACTATTGGGGTTTAGCATAATTTGATAAAATGACTATTGGAGATTATGATTACCTTAGATCACTCGAAGACTTCAAGATTGTTGATGTCCTCTAATGTTGATCCACACGGCTATCTCCCGATTGCAACGAGAACTCCTTCTCTTGAAACATCCCGCTCCTTGGATGCTTACTAGGTGAAGACAAGATTGAGGTTTGGTTTCCTTGGGTTTTTCTCTTTTCAAGAAGGTGATGGTTTCTTGGAATTAGGTTATGGATAGGATGAACAAGGTTGAAACCTTACCCTTTTATGGATGGTGCATTTTCCTCTCTAAACCTTTGATAAAGACCGAAATTTAGAGAGCATAAGGATTCTCGTTTTTCTCCTAGGGAAATGTGCAAGAAAAAGACACACACAAAACTAGCACTTTATAAGAGTCTAACCATATTTTTAAGTGCTCACAAGAAAGGCTCAATCCAAACTTGAATTGGAAAATCCAAATCAATAATGAATTAAATTCATATCTTGAATATTAAATAATAATTTAAGATGATAAATCATATTTATCTCTTAAATTAAAATTCAAAATCATTTTAAATCAATTCTCAATTATTATTTCTCCTATCTTCATCCAATAATGATTGGATCTGTATGTATGTATGTATGTATGTATGTATGTATGTATGTATGTATGTATGTATGTATGTATGTATGTATGTATGTATGTATGTATGTATGTATGTATGTATTTTTTAGTATGGCGGAGCAAGTTTCAAAGTTTGTGGGTGCACGTTAACATTTTGTATCGTTAAAGAAGAAAAGTTTGATAAGATTAGGGAACATGTTGCAACCTATAAGCTATATTATCTCAATACAAATAAATAAGACTCATTATCATGCTTTCACCATAGAGCAAAGGAATAATAGAAGGATAGTTACAAACCGGCACTCCAAGTTCAAAGATGCCTCAAAAAGGCTATCCACCAGAGAGTACAACACTTTCAATTTGTGAAACATCAAACACCTAGATAAAGGAGGAAGGAAAACAATGAGAACACAAATGCATTAACACAGAAAAATAATAATCAAAAGTCAACTAACCTTTACATCAGAACGATTACAAAGACACTCTTAGATTCTTCATTCCTTGAAAATATTGCATTATATCTTCATCATCAATCGTAGCAAATATATCACGCTCAACATAAGTGATCATGCATGAATTAAACCAATCATTATTTATCCGATTGCGCAACTTATCCTTAACAATAGTCATTGCAGAAAATACCCGCTCAACACTAGCAGTTGCCACCGGTAGAACGAGTACCAACTTTATCAACAAATAGACCAGTGGATAAACAATATTCACTGTTGTTGCAATTAAAGGTAGTGGCATAAATTACCAAGATCATGGCTAGAATATAATTGACAGGCATGAACAAAAAGTTTCATTCCAATGGTGGTCCAAAAACTCCATATGCCATAAAAAAGATGGGAATCCCTTCTCATTTGTTGAAAGCCAAATGAAGAACAGAAACATAGTGAGGAAATCAAATATTTAACAGGACAGCAGAATAGCAAGCAAGAGTTAAACATATTTCCACAATTTCCAAGTATTGTATTACTTTACCTTGTCTCCAGCAGCAAGCCAGCATGTATTACAAGAAAGAAGCAATTATAAACCAGCTGTTGAAAATCAGAAAGAGCAAAGAACTCAGCACAGAGTATTAACGATGAACTCTTGTTCTTATAATCATAACTGCTACATACAACCATTAAAATCAGAACTACTAACAATTCATATGCCTCAAATATAAACCAGCTACTACATATTATAATTGATATATAATATACTACTACATATCATGGAATAATGCTGTAACTATATATATATTAAAGAATATGAGTTTCCAAATAAGTTTAGAATAATTGAGTGCAGCAATGGACACCGTAACGCGGTTTCAAATCTGGTATGTCCAGATCCCAACTTGGGACTCTCGCGACTTTTTCCCACTCTGCATTTGTAAAGCATATATACCCTTTCCCATCTCTTTCGCCCCAAGTAACCAACCAACCTAGCTACCTTCAAATTCAACCCTCTTTTCTTTTCTTTTTCCCCCTCCATAATTCATATATCACCGAATTTTAACATGCTAAATTCTAATTATTCTTTACTATCATCACATGGGGCTGTCCAGACCAATAACACAGCAAAGATTATCAGAACAGGGTATGGGAGAGGGCTCAGAGTGAACCCATCTAAAACAGAGGAGTTTCTGATATAGGCATTGATTGAAGTTCTTTTTTTCAAAAACGAAGTTATTACCAATTCAACATAAAAGGTCCTTACACACTAACTTCAAAGTAAAATCAACAGAAGCAATTTTTTGAACTAATGATTAATCCAATCAACAAGAATCCAATCAACAGAAGCAATTCCAGAAATTTTCACAAACAGAAAAAAAACAAGACAAATCAACATTACAGAGATAAACTTGGTACCGGGTTTGAACGCCAGATGCTCAAGATAGGTATTTGTATCCCGATTAACTAATGATTAATCCAATCAACAAGAATCGACTAAAAATTCTAGGTTTCGACCAAAAATCCAATCAACAAAAAAAAATCAGGATCGATTCAAAACAAAAGAACGAAAGTGGATTGAGAGAAAGAGACATTCAACGGACCTTGGGGATTTCGAGCGAGAGCAGGCGCGGAGGTTACCCAACAAGGTTCAGCTGCGTGACCAGAGCAGCCGAGCGTCGAGCGAACTGAGAACAAATTGGGGAAAAAGGGCGAGGGAGAACTAGATCAAATTGGACAACCCCAATAGACGACGGAGGGAACTTTGGGAGCAGAGAGCTGGGTGACGGTGGACAAACAAGAGGACGAGCGTCGACGGAGAACCGAGAAGAATTTGGGAAAAAGGAAATCGATAAGTTGTAGGCGACTAGGCGAGGGTCCGATGTATGTATGTAGGTATGAGTATGTAGGTATGTAGCTTCGAATAAAATGGAGAAAAAAATGAGGATGTGACCAATTACCCTAACTATGATAAGTTGTAGTAGAATTCCTTTACATTATATATATTTTTAAAATTCTTTATGTATGTACGCACTTGCCCATATGGGCACTAGTGTGCCTCCGCCACCGTACGTATGTATGTATCAAATCTCCTCGTTGGGCTTGGAGTCCCACTCCAACCCAATTACACATTTACTCTTGATATAGCCCAAAAACAATTATTGGTCCAAGTTTGCTAATTTTAAACAATCAGGAATAACCTTTGTGTGTGACCCATTAGGCCTAAATAAACACTAAAATAAATAAACTTGGACCAATTAAAAACCTATTTAACGGGCTGGGCCCAATTTATTTAATGACCTCATAAGACACTAGCAATGCTCTGCGGCCCCAGAACTAATTGAGTTGATCAATTGATCTACCTTTCATATTTGGATATCGTGCAGGCATCATCCCTCACATTTTCATTCACATTTAGTCGAGAGCAAAGATAGAATATCATCTCTCTTAATTGATTAAATGTAGCTATTTCACAAAACTAGGAATCTTCTTATATTAACTCTATGGCGCACAGACTTCCGAGTTGATTAGAAGCTATCCAAGCTCTACCGGTCTTGTGAATGACTAATCCCTTGTAGCGGACTGTGAATCCTCTCAGCATGTCCATCTATACTCATGTATTCGAGTTACACCTAAGAGTACACTGTTTTCTCCATTTTCAGGTGGACAGAGTTACGTTGTACGGTCAAAGTATAACCCTATGACGTAGTGTTTAATGACATCCTTAAGTCCAAGACGATCCGCATTACCAAATGATGAGAGACTTTACATATCCAATGATACTCTCTATAATGAGTCTTTGTGGAGTCTCTCAACGGGTCAGTTTGGTGCTATATGTTCTCCAACAAATCCACCCACGACATCAGCTAAGGCATCAACATACCTGTATTCCATGAGGTCCCTACTTTGTATCTCATACTTGTAGATGATGTTATACTAGTCTTATTGAGATCATCAATGCCCTTTCTTGGTGATTTAAGACTAGGAACAAGTTTTTAGGTGTAACATCCCAACTTTTAAAAGCAATAAAATTTTTTTTTTATCAAACATCATTTCAAAATGATCAGAGTAGAGCAACGGAGCAATTGAGTAACTGATATGTATATATAAAGTGCCATAAGTCTGGCTGGATATAACAACGGTACAGAAACCGTGTGGTTCAAAAGTGTAAAACAACAGAAAGAGATCTTCAGTCGGATCTTCAAGAAAGTCTCCCGTCGAGTTCCTACGCAGGCTGCTTGTCTTTCTCTGCAGCTCTCGGCCCTCCCGATCCTGAAGCTATGTTAAGGGCTGAGATCCGCACCGGATCTCTGGTAATGGTTAACCTCATGTTTATGTATACAGACAGCAGATATTAACAATACTAACATCACTCTATCACAACCCATGCATATGTATTGCCCCAAAGATGCGACATATTGCACCCAAGATACGAGACAGATTGCACCCAAGATACAGACATATTGCACCCAGCATACAGACATATCCTCTAACCACTATATGTACTCAAACAGTATAACACTCCTACACACATACCACATATATGCATACCATAAACATCAGAGTTAGTGTTACAGTACGCGAACGTACCTTCGTTGACGTTTTACGGTAATTCGGCACGACGGTTGGTCAAAACGTAATCAGGGATATCCTATCAACATAACAACGTACTTGTTAAGGATCTATCATTACGACGGACATTTTTAGTCAAAATGACCACTTTACCCCTGACCCCCTAATTGGCGGAATTTCGCCAGCACTTCGTTACTTTGGCCCTTATATTTTCTTAAAAACGAAATACTGAATTTATGGGCAGATTTTCCAACGACTTTGAAAAATCATAATTAATTCTACAAAAATCGAAACGAATATCCGTAAAATTCCTTGGAATCCTTATCATGTTTAATTTTGAGGAAAAATATTAATGTTTACCCAGATTCAACGTATCATTCCCAGATTAATGTTCTTCAACCTATGCCCAGATTTTCGTCTGGAAAAATAGCCTACCTTCAAGGATTTTTATCTCCTTATGTAGAACTCCAAATGATACATATTTTATATATTTGGAAAGCTATACATGTATACTCTATATATTCATGTAAAATTTCATGATTTTCTAAGATCATTTAATTCATAAAGTATTATCTTCTTTTCTCGTTGCCAGCATAGGTTCTATAACCAAAAATTCTACAATTTTCACAATCATAATCTATTGCTATCCAAAACTTATTGCCTCACAAGTTTTTACCTCATTAGGCATTTTTCAATGCAAGGAGGCCTAAAAACAAGTAAAGGAATTTCCCTAACAATTTCCTAGATCAAAACCACAATTATGCTAAGAACTAAAAACTAAAACTCAAGAACTACAAAAACTAAAGACTAGAAACTTAAAAGCTTGCTTACCTCTTGAAGCATAACTCCTTCATCCTTCTTACTCCACACCTCCTTCTTGCTCCTCACCTCCAAAAGAACTCACATCTCACTCCCTATCCCAAAGGATTAGAAGTGATTTGTGTTTTGGTGTGAGAAAATATGAAGGAGCAAGGACCCCTATTTATAGCAAAACTCCTAGGACTCACTTGGCATTTTAAATTTGCCCAAGTCTCCTAAGCCATTCGAATTCCATGGTTCAAAAGGGGTTGATGTCATCTCTTTTGTTCCTTTCTTCTTGCCTTGTTGGCCTTTTAATTCCCCACAACCTTTACTTTAATTGTGTGGTAGAATAATGAGACCTATGTGTCTCTTTTAAAATCACTTCTTTTCCCTTTCTCACTTCCTCCAATCCGTCCCTTCCTCCCTCTCCCATATCTCTTCCACTTTTCTCAAACCTTCTTGTATTGTTGGCCACTTCCCTCTCCACAACTTTTACCAATCAAGAGATGTGGCCTCTTGTGGATCAAGTACTATTTTTGTTGACTTTTCCTATAACTTCTTCACAAAGTTTACTACATATTTCTTCTTCTTTTTCTCTTCCATACTTTCGAAAATGATGGCACTTCTTTGGCCAAGTATTTTGCTTTTCAATAATTCACATTACTTTCCAATTATCTCATATTTAATTAGCAATAATTTCTCTCATTTGGTTGCTAATCTTTAATTAGGGTTTACACCTAATTTCCTTTTCCTATACTTTAAGCAATTAATGATTAATTACTTAATTTAATCCATTACTAATTTTTGACAATTTCCTTAATTAGAATCACTCATTATCTCTCAACTATTTTACTAACATTGGTATTTTATGCCCTACATAAAATATTAAATATCACGGGATCAATTATGGTCCCATAATACTTTTTAATTTTTCTTTCTTTTATTTCCATAAGAAATAATTTAATAAATTGTCTAAATTAGAGACAATATTCTTCCCTATTTCAAATAAATATTTATTTGTCTCTTTATAATATTCACAGGATATTTTATAACCTTTAGGGACCTATTGTAAACTTTCAAACGTTTTAGGGACCTATTTGCAAATTATCTAATTACAAGAGAATTTACCCTAACAACAAGGTAAACTCAATACAAGGTGTTTGAGACCTCATATTCACCTATTTTCAATAGGTATATTTCCCAATTTTGATATTTACCCTAAGTGTGATTTTTAGGGTATTACATTAGGCAATAGATATCCAGTGTTCTTGAGTCTTCATGATCATGATCTCTATCATTGATCCTCAAGATTAACACATATTCTATTCATAGGGCTTTTATCTTCAAAACACATATTTACTTTAAAATAAAAGCGAGACATAAATATGATAAAGATAAAATATGCTCATTTAATAATGAAATACTACAACGTAGAAAAAGGTGATGATTTGTCCTTACAGATTGTCTCTAGAACACCTAAATACTAACACCCTAGTCCACCAAGAATGAACTATGTATATTCCAACAAATTACTCTCTCTAATCCATAATATAAGACATATTTAGGGAATTGTTTTTTTCTTAAATATAAGACGTAGTTTTCATATTCGTTAACAATAATCAAGGAAGATAGTGCATAAAAAAAATTAGGGAAGATGATTACTACGGTGTTTTAGAAAATCAAGTCAAATTAACTTGCTCGACCAACTTTATTAATTTATTTAAATTAGGTAAATATGTCTTATATTTAGGACCGAAGGAGTATTAACTAGATTTTTAAAATACAAATGATGAAACACAATAGTATCAAACAAGCTTAGCTTATTAAGCTTGTCTATACATGTATATATCTCTTTATATTTTGTGGATGCACGACAATTTCAAATTCAAAAGTTAAGGACCAAATGCAAGCGATTATATGAAACTACTATATATTGAGATAAAAAGATAAAAAAATATACATAATAAATTTCTCTTGCGCGTGGGTTTTTTTGTGTATAGTTAAAATATTAAAACAAGTCACAAACAAAGAAAGACATCTCCTTATATATATAGACACACATACACACATTTTAAAAAAAAAAGGAAGGGGCGGGGGCCACCCATAGCCCCCCTCTAAATCTGCCTATGCATGGCAGTGGGGGCTATAATTTACCGACTTGGCTTACATCCTTTGCTCCCTTTGGTTTGCTGATGTCCGCTGCTCTAAATTGTGTCGTTTTTTGCACAAAACACACACACCTGTCTCTTTTTTTTTTCTAAAAATATTTCAGGCACTGCCAAGTAACAAAATGATAATTCAGGATATTGAATTATACTAAAAAAATTATTTATGATCTTGAAAAATTATTTTAGGATCTTGAAAAATTATTTCAGGATATTGACCGATACTAAAAAGGTACTGATCGGTACTGAAAAAAAAAATCACGATCTTAAAAAAATATTCTAAACTATATTTTTAGTAGCAGTAAGTATCTGAAATATTTTTTCAAGATCTTGAAATAATTTTTCAAGATCATAAAGAATTTTTTTAATACCATTCAGTATCTTAAATTATCATTTTACTACCTGGCAGTGCCTGAAATATTTTTAAGAAAAAAAAGAAAAAAAAGGATTAGGTGTGTGTGTTTTGTGTCAACTATTTTTAAAAATAGGCAGAGAGGAGATAAGGTGAGTATCCAATTCCCAATTTACTACTCCCTCTGGTCCTTATTATAAGGCACCAACTAACTTTTCTCACAAACCAATAAAGGTAGTTAAAATCAATAAAGTTGTCATAGAATCTAAGTAATTTCTAATATTACCCCTACTAATTACACTAAACTCTAATATTATAATAATTATTACTCTCACCCATTACCTTTATTAATTAGGGGCAGACATGAAAAAAAAATAATCAATGTTTATTGGGAACAAGCAAGTGTCTTATAAACAGGACCAAATAAACTTATTAATTGATGTATAATAAAGATCAAAAAAAGTACTAGTATTCTGAGGTGCGTCGCGGCGTCACATAAATTAGTGCTCTCTGTGGCTTTTGTTCCCGCAAGGTCATTTGTATTTCTCTTTTGGACGTATCCTCTCCAGTGTCCACTAAAATCTCAATGCATGGAAAAAAGAGAGAGAGAGAGAGAGAGAGAGTAAATATTAATCTTTAAACCTTTATAGTTTTATCTAATTTTCATTAAATTCTTGCAGATTTGTAACAGAGATCTTGTACTTTTACCTATTTTTAATACAATTTAATCAAATTTTTGTAATTACCATAGTTTTACCATATTAATTGGGTCTAGACGTACCTGTAAGAATCATTAATTGTCAATTTAAAAATTCAGGAACTAGCTAACACAAGGTGCTCTTATCTCCTTGACATAATGGCCCGATTGGGCAATAGAGAAGTATATATAACTATATAAATCGAGATAAAATTTATCTCACGAATTTACCCCGTATATCATAAATTAGATTAGAAAAAATGATTTTTACCGTTATTCCAAACAAACACATAATTTCCTCAACCCATTACATATGGCAAGAAAATACAACTTAAAATAGAGGACTCACTTGAAAATTCTCAACGTCCACATACAACTTGGGATGCGCGCGCATATATATATATATATATATAGACACACACATGAAAGCCAATCCATTACACGCTCTTATTCATAATTTTCTCAATCTTCAGCTCGCCTAACAACATGGCTCACTAATTAATTATTAAATCACACAAACACACACTCTTCTTTTTTTGCCCTCGACCAGATTGATAATTAACGACGACCCTCAGCAATCTAGTTTTGCTTGGCGCAGGCTGGCCATTTCCAAACCTTGGGAGAGAGCGTCTTCAGAACCGCATTCCGCTCGAAGAAGTTCGTTGGCCTCAGCTCAAACGAAGTGCTCAACAAGGGCATTATTGGAAAATCCTCTTGTGCTGGTACGTGATGAATCCCCACCACATGCCACAGCACTATGTCCTTGTTCTCTATATTCCTGTCCCTGCAATATTAATCCCATTATTAATTGATATTATTATTTTGGCGAATCTGAAAAAATAATAATAATAATAATAATCTTACTCTTTTTTTTGATACAAGGCGGGGAGGAGGGGGATCGAACTAAGAACCTAAGGGAAATAATCTTACTCTTTAGTCCAAACGGCCAAGGTATTGTCTCCACGGCTCTGATCAACGTATGGTCCACCAGCCCACTTCTCGCTCCTGTTATAAGGAGTAACCCACACATTATAGTTTGTAAAAGCTCCTCGCATTTGGGGGTAATCATCTTCAGTCAAAAGCGGATGAGCTGGCATCGCCGGAATGAGGCGGTAGCCGACTTCGTTGCCGACGGAGGTCTTCTTGTTAGGGTTGACAATGGCTAGCTCCGACGGGCTAGTTCCTAGCCTGATCTTAGCTGCAGATTCATTCTTCAGTGTTTGAGCTTCAGCAATCCAGTAGCTCTTTCTTTTTGAGCTACCGTCTGTGACTTTCATAGACTTCAAATCTGTCTTCACCAACGAGTTTTCTTCGCCGTCAATGTCAAGGTCAAGGTGGTAGATGTAGAAGTGGTCGTGGTATACTCCGATGCTGTTCTCCGACACCAATGTTCCATGTTGTTCTTCCTTTATTTCGTCCTTGTGCTTAATCTCAACCGCCTTAATTTCCAGCATTCCAGAGAGTGCTATCTATTGAATTGAAAACAACAAACGTTACTACGGACATATTCAGGTCTTAAAAATTTAGGCTAGAAAACTGTATATTAGCATAAAAATTAATTTTAAGAATGAAAGTTCTTATTTTGATAGAGTAATTAAATTATTGTCTAATTTAACGCTGTCATGTTAAACCTTTTTTTTTATAACAACATTTTTATAATATAATAGTGACCTTCTAAAAATGTTCTTTAACATAAATTTTGAAAATAGTTACGAAATTTTAGGAAATTTAAATTTAAATTTTGAGCTGTAAAGATTATAAAATTTGTGGGATTTAATTTATTGTGTGTGGATCTGGAGAAAAACAGGTCGGGTTTTTCTCTTCATTCCTCGTTCCTCGTGATCTTTAAATTATATCCGTCCAATCAATTTAAAATATCACAATACTACTATAACTTTTTTTTCATCTATCCAATCAATAGTCCATATGAATTCATGAGGAATAATGAGAAAAAAATTTCATGAGAAAATCTACTTCCGAGAAGAACAGTGTTTTTTTTTTCTTTGGAGGAGGGATAGATGATTAGGTAAATAATGTTTGTCGTGGGAGGAGATTTTGCTAGGAATACTTTAATATTTTTTATTTATATTTTTGTATTTTATCTTTTTAAATAATTATAATTTTTATGGTCTTTATCCATAAATACCTTTTCTTCCATATCCTTAGTTCTAATTTTCCCTAAATAAAAAGGGATTCCTCACCATTTTGAGGGATGAGCAGGCCTCATGGATCCGCTGGCCGGGCATGCGGACCCGAGTGACATACGGGATCGTTCGTCGTTTAACATGTGTGAAATTTTTTTACTCAAGTTTAACATATGTGAAATGAGTTATATCAAAAAAACAAAAAACAAATGTGAAATGAAATGACTATAGAGAGAGAGAGTAATGATACGTACCCCCAACTTGAGGGACCCACTGGGCTTGAACTCCCAATCGAGAACGTTGTCGTAGTTGCCCACAGTCACTACCGATCTCACCACCAAGCTCACATCTGACCTCACCTCTCGAAGCTATCAACAATTACGAGACAACCACAGCAAAATTAAATCACGGCATTAATCATCACAAAAAACATGTGACGACAACGATACAAGAAAAACTCACAGTTTGATCGGGAATGCCAGTCTCAGTGTGACGCCACGAGATGCCTCCGTGCAGTTCAAAGATACAGAAGGCGTTTTCGAGGAGTGAGGGGTTTCCTTGGCGGTCATGAAGATAAGCATCCATGAACTGAGCATTAGGCGGACAATCTCGGTCAGGCTCCAACGACACCATGGACTGCCCGAACCCGAACTCGCCGGCGTCGAAAAATGTCTTGTAGTACCATTCATCGGAGGGATCCTGGTACGGCACGAACAGCTCCGAGATATAGCCTCTGTAAAGCACCCTACGAGACTTGTGCTTATCCAGATCGTAGATTGATGCCAGCGATATGACCACTCCTGCTCTCACATCGTACCCAACATGGAACTTCCAATTGGCCCAGCTGTAACCAATAACATACCCCGCTTCATTAACTCAAATCAAAGAATAACACCAATAATACTGCAACAAGCACGTGTCGTACCAAAGCCTTCATTTTTATGGGAAGCGGAGCGGCTAGCTGTTTCCCTCTAAAGTAAATCACTCTACTGGTACTTCATTAAGTTTTTTTTTTTTTTTGGGACAAAGGCTTCATTGAGTTACAAACTTGGGAATAATGCTCTCAAATCAGCACAAAACAAGAAAGAAGAGTCACGGGACAAATACTTACACATTGTGGGACAAATTACAAATTATAATTTAATTCTTTTCCCCAAATATTATGCTTACTTGCCCCCTTTTCACTATTTTTCTTCAATATTATAGCTTTACAATTGTTGTTTAGTGATTGTTTAGAATATCGATTTAAATATTTAAAAATAATTTTTCAATTGTTATTTTGTAAGAGATACATCTATGAAAGGAATCTTATCTCTCGATTTACGTAAAACGTGGTTTCAAACATGCAATTTGGTCGTATCATGCACCAGTCTATTTCTTTGAATCAAGTAAGACACCTATTCCGGCCTTTTTTGGCTGTACTATTGTTAATTGGCAATGCAAAATCTCCAAGCAGAGAGGAAACCATTGGGACTACCTCATATTTTTGGAAAATGTATAATTGTATACTCCATTTATTTTGGAACAAAAGTGGCAGAAAAAAAATTATTTTGGAACAAAAGCATGATATATAAGACGTTATTGAAAACATTTTTCTAAAAAAATTTGAAAAATTACAGAAGCCCATAATGCTTTTAAAAGAAATTATGGACCTGAGATTTATAAATAATACTAGAAGATATAAATTAAATACACTTACAAACTCCCGTTCTAAATACAAATCACTCTTCACTTTTAATCAATTTACACATATGCGCTAAACAAATAAAATTAATTAATTAAATTGTCAAAACAGAAACATGTACGTGTTCTCAATACTCTTATTCAATATGTTGTACTCTATCTTTAATTAGAGTCATTTTTTATAAGCCGAGACAAAACTTTTCTTTCATACTTATCTTTCACATGTAAATGTATATTTGAATTAGCTTTTAGAGAATAACTAAATATCATAGGGTCATAGGGGGGTTTTATGTCGACTTGTGAAAAATAGCTTCTTAAAACACTGTTTCAGAGTTAATCAAACACTTAATAAGGCAGACATAAAAAAGAATAATAATAAAGTAACTAATATATATATGTCAAATACATACCAGACCATAGCAGTGAAGTTTGTCAAAAATATACAAATCTGTACACAAGTAGAGAAGGCTTCACCAAAGTTCATGCATCACGGACGGCGACGCCGATCATTATCTTTAATTAAGGTGGGATAGCGTCTAAACAATTTATTGCAGTTCAATGAGTCGATGAAGGTGATTAAGGCATTAACATCCCTTCATCTATTGACGTTAAAATTCTTAACTCAGTAAGCTTTTAAACTCAACAAAACAGCTTTGGTTTCATATTATAGCTAGTGATGAGATCAGTAATACTAGTATCATATATGTATATATATGGGCTGGGGCTGGGGGTGTCAGGTGCCCCCAGCTGCGCCTTACGTTTTAGACACCCATCAAATGTTTTTTTAAAACTATTAGACTCTATATAAAATAAAATAAATGATAATTTAATATATTATGGGGAAAAATGATGTTATTTTCAATCTTTTGTGGATTTTCAAAGAATTTTCAGAAAAATGGTACAGTTTTCTTTTCAACTTAGTGCACTGAATCTCGAAAAAATTCATAAAAAATGGAAAACAGTGCCATTTTTTCCCTTTTAAATATCAAAATGTCATTCACTTTATATAAAAAAAATCTAACCGTATAGAGAAGTAAGAAAAACTTCCCAAAGATTGGGGGACAGCTAGGGCATAGCTTTGAGGAGCAGTTGACACCCAGTCCATATATATACCTGACGCTGTGGCCTTGGATCTTGAATCCTGGCCCTTCTGGTTGCATCATGGCCACGCCGTGAAGCTTAGGACCAAAAGGTGGTTGTTGATGTTCCGCTCGATACTCAGTATTCTCGGCCTTAGGCACAGTTTCTACAGATCTATCCTGGTACTTAATAATCTGCATCTTGTCAATATCCACCACTATGGCTATCCCATTGATTGGCCTCACATATATATTTGCCGTCTCACCCATCATAAAACACTCTACTCTCAAAGCCCGACTACTTTCGGTCTCACCGTACCACCCAACGGTAAAACTCGAACACACAACGTCCGACAAGTTAAGCCCTCTCTTTTTAACGGACTCAATGAAGGGTCCGTACTTTAAGGGAAGTAAAATGGCCTCGCTTTGTTCGTCGGCGGTCAGGGTGGGGAAGCCGTTACCGGTGTGAACATTATCGGAGAGGATTTGTTGGGTTTTGAGGTTGATAAAGATCTCGCGGGTTTGAGAGTTGACGATGGTGATGACAAAGGCGATACGAGGGATGGGAACGAGGTTTTTGTTGGGTGAAGAGGCCCATTTAAGGAGGGTGGTCTTGTCGGGGTCGTCAAGGCCGACATAGTGGAAGGCCGTGTTGGTGGGGTATTTTTTGAGCACGATGGTTCTGATCAGTGTAATCTCCTCTTTGGTGAGAGGGTCAAGTGGGTGGTCGGTGGTGGTGATCGGAGAAGAAGGGGTGGCTGAAGCGGAGGATACTGATCGGAGGTGGAGAGAGAGTAGGGCAAGGAAAGAAGTGAGACGGAGAAGTATTTTCATGGAGAAAGCCATGGCCTACTTACTCCTCTTCTCTGAGTGGAGCTTGCTCGGTGCGGAGAATGGGTAGCGATCAAGCTGTTGGAATGATATTTATAGTGCTGGATTGATTTGGTTTGGCTCACATTTGGGTATGTTTGGTTTGAGGGGAGGGAGTGGGAGGAGAGAGAGAAATTTTTTACCATCTTTTTTACTAAATTGTCTATAAAAACTTTTCAATATTCTAAAAATATACATTTAACAGAAAAGAATATTCTTCTCATTAATGACAATTTGATCAATATACTCATTTTCACTCCCTTCCATCACAGCAAACATACCCTAACGGCCCGTTTGGTGTAAGGAATTGGTGGGGAGGGAAAGGAACTTTAACAAGTTCTTCCGTTTGGTACACATTTTACATAAATCTTTTCGAAAACCCAAGTTCCCGAACCCACCAATCTTCCCTCCCATCAAAGCAAACATAACCTAACGGCCCTTTTGGTATAAGGAATTGGTGGGGAGGGAAATGAACTTTAGCAAATTCTTCCATTTGGTACACATTTTGCATAAATCTTTTCGAAAATCCAAGTTCCCGAACCCACCAATCTTCCCTCATATGTGGGAAGATCAGATCCCACCAAAATTGGTGGGATCTCAAGTTCCCACGTTACTGTTTACATTTTTTGACAGATTTTCCCCTCAAATTCAAACTTTGCAGAAAGTTCGAACTTAGCGGGAAACTTCAAATTTGGCGGATTTTTTTTTTTTTACACGAGTTCGAATTTAACAAGAGCATTTTTAAAAAAAATATATTTTAGCAAAAAAATATTTTCTTTTTTATTTTGAATTAATTTCTTTTGAGGGTAAAATAGATATTTCATAATTCCTTACCAACTACCACATTTTCATTTTCTTCCTACCAAAAACCTCATCTTTTTTCAAGTCATCTTCATTCATCTTTCAAATTTTCATTTCCCTCCTCTAAATTTCTTTCACTCTTCAAATTTTCCTTGTATCAAACGGGCCCTAAAGTCACAGCAAAACTAATGATGGGATGTAAATTGTAAAGTAATGAAATGAAGTGATGATTTTCCCTTGAGGAAGAAAAAAAAGTGATGATTGGATAACATTTATTGAATATGTCATGAAATAATCACAGCATCAATTTTTTATTTTATATATCTACAAAATTGATGTGACCAATCTTGGCTATCTAACTATTTTCTCGGTCGGTTTGATTGTGAAAAGTGACTTATTTTTAATCTAGCTTTTATAAAAATAAGATTGAATAAAAGTTAAATTATAAATATAATTTATATTTGGATTAACGGTGAAAGAAGTGACTTTTTTCCTAATTGAAACGTATTTAAATTGTTATTTGAAAAATGAAAAATGACTGAAATATCAATAAATTTTATTAAATACAACACACACACACATATATATTAGTTGTACTCCTTTTGATTTTTATTATAAGGCACAACCTAACAATTGTATTTGGTCTTTTTTGTAAGGCATTTTCTTGTTTCCAAAGCTCATTAATTATTATTTTTAATATATGCCCATAATTAATAAGGATAGTGGCTAAGAGTAATAATTTATATAATATTAGAGTTTAATGCAATTAATAGAGATAATGTTGAAAGTTGGGGGGCCAAATATTAATGCAATTTGGGGGGCCAAATATTAATGCAATTTGGGGGGGCCAAATAGTGGTGGGGGGCCAAAAATTGGGGGGCCAAAATTTAATTTTACATTATTTTAAAAAAAATTAAGAAAAAATCTAAACACTTTTTTTTGGGGGTCACTTAAAAGATCTGCCCTTGAGGCCATGACTAGAAATGTAGAATCCTCCAAGGCTTCTGTGGGGAAATTAACCAAAATAATTTTTTTTTAAAATTATTTAATTAAATCAGATTGGAAACATTTTATCAAAGTAATGCAGTTGGTGACGCAAGGACAGGTCACGCCACTAGTGGCGTAAAAAAGGTTCACGCCACTGACAAAAAATGTGTCAGTTTGTATCAATGACGTGAAGAAAGTTCACGTCACGAGTGGCGTGAATAAGGGAATCAGACCCACTCAATTAGTGGGTCTGATTCCATATATATATATATTAAAGATAATAATAATAATATATAATAATAATAATAATAAATGATTAAAAAGTGGAATAATTTAAAGCTCTACTTCATTTAATTTGAAGCCAAAAGAAAGAATGCATGGAGCTGAAATAACTCATTAAGAACGCATTTTAAAAGATTAAGCGGTACAATTTGGTTATAACAACAAATCCCAATACAGGGGGATCTATATATTTGTTATACACCAAATATTTGTATAACAACAGTATTGATTACAGATCCCAAAATCAATATTGTTGTTATAAAAATATTTGGTGTATAACAAATATATAGATCCCCATGTAATGAGATTTGTTGTTATAACCAAATTGTACCGTGTAATCTTTTAAAAGGCGTTCTTAATGAGTTTTTTTAGCTCCATGCTTTCTTTCTTTTTTACTTCAAATTAAATGAAGTATAGCTTTAAATTATTCCATTTTTTTATCATTTATTATTATTATATTTAATATTTAATATTTTTTATTTATATATATGAAATCAGACCCACTATTTGAGGGATCGGCTTTCCTCGATCATCGGACCGTCCGGCACTTTTTACAAATAATATACGCATGCGGTACACACCGCATGCGGTACAAATTTTAGGCAAAAAGGTGCTATCGGAGAAGCAGATCCCTATTTGTGGGTCTGATCTTAGTGGCATGAATTTTATTTACACCACCTAGTGGCGGCGTAAATATTAGTTTAGTAAAATGTTTAGAATGTGCTTTAATTAAGTAAATTTTTTTAAAAAAAAAAAAATATTTTGATGCTTTTCCCCTTCTGGTGTGTCATCGTCTGCGGGGCTGGGATAGTACTTACTGTCAGGGCCTTTAGCCGAAGGAGCTCGTAAAGTTCGAAATGGACGAGACGGAGAATGAAGCATGGTGGTGTTTACATATATTATCTTTCTTTTTCTGTTTTTTTTTTTAAAATTATATTATTGAATGATTGTATAAAACAATTATTGATCTCAACAACTGACACTTTCTAGGAAATTGAATGAATCTTTATGCAATTTAAAAAGTTATCAAGATTGATAAACTATCAATATATTCTTCTGGTCCTGTTTATAATTGGAAGAGAATTTTTTAATATTTTTATAAGATGCTGTATTGACTATTTATGACATATTTTTGGGGGCAAAACAGGGACTATTTATTACATATTTATCGAACTTTGATAAAAGAATATGGGAAATGTTTGAAACATATACTCCGTATTTAATATGGGTAGAGTATAAATTTTTTGAAAATTTATAATCAAGGTTAATAAGTTTTTTTTTTTTTTGATACAAGGTTAATAAGTTTTTAGGTCTCCGTTGGTTCCAACAAAAATGAAAAGAAAAATTCTTAGGTTAAAATATAATTCAAATCTAAAGAAAAATTGTTATAGATATTCAACTATTTATATTTACGTACTACTCTCTCTTGTCCTTATTATAAAATACCAATTAATAAATTTGTTTGATTTTTTTTATAAGACACTTGCTTGTTTCTAATGAGCATTAATTATTTTTTCCATATTTACTTATAATTAATAAGGATAGTAAATGAGAGTAATAATTAATACTCCCTTCGGTCCTAATTATAAGACGACATTTAAAAGTTAGTTTTGGTCCTAATTATAGGACAATATTCTAATTTTTATCTATTTCTTCCTAAAATACCCTTATCCTTACTTATGCCCAGAACTACCGCAGGTTCATTTTTTTGGGACATCATCCACCGTTGCTTATTGATGACAAATTTTCAGATACACATGTCATATGTTCGCGCCACAGTTCCCACCACATCCCCACCGTCTAATGATCCATATCCACCTATGTTTACTTTTTATTTTATATTTTATTTTCTGTGACCTGAATTTCACCTTAAAAAATGTTCATACTTCTATTCACTTTTTGTTTTTCTTTCTTTTTTTAAGAAAATTTAATATGCGCTCCCTACTTATAGGCTACGACGATTGTGCGTTAAGGGATTGCATAGAGAGACAACACAACACGATCCACACGTGGCAGAGACAAGGGATACATATATTCATTCCCTTTTTGTTTGAGGTGGATGATGTTCCAGAAAATAAGCCTGCGGTAGTTTTTGTGAAATTATGTAAGGATATTTTAGAAAAATGAGTAAAACTAATTAATTTAACTCATTTCTTTAATCTTTTCAAATCGGTTAAATATGTTTTATAATTAGGATTGGAGGGAGTATGATATTACAGTTTAGTGCAATTAGTAGGAGTAATATTGAAAATTATTTAGATTCTATGATAATTTTATTGACTTTAACTACTTTTATCGGTTTGTGAGAAACGTTAGTTGATATTTTATAATAAAAATCAGAGGGAGTAGTTTACTACGACTATATTTGAATTCAAGTATCTCCAACATAAAATCTTTTTAAATTACTAAAGTCTGATGGTTGGTAGATAATTATATTCCTTAAACATAATATCTTGAGTTCGAATCAAGTCGTGTGCATAAAAAAAGTTTTGTTGGTAGAGACAAAACTCACTTTGGTGATCTCTACAGGATGAGTAGTCTCTAACTATCAATTAGGAGATACTCTCTAGATTCTAACAAAAAATAATAATATGTTAGATGCAAAAAACAAAAAAAAAAACAAAAAAGTGTTGCTTGCCACAATGAAAAGTTAGATTTTACTTATTGTACTTAAGGTATAGTTTATAGTACATTATAAACTAAATAACTGCAAATAGTAGTAGGGTTAATACTGGCATAATACTCCCTCCGGTCCTAATTATAGAAACTATTTAACTTGGGGAGATCAAGGAGAGGAGTTAAATTAATTAATTTTACTCATTTTTCTAAAATGCCCTTATATAAATTTAAAATGACACAAGTTGCCTTAATTATAAGCGTTTCTTATTTGCCTTACGATAGACATCCATAACATATTAGTTTAGTATATATGTATATTAGTTGCTTTTTATATAGCCATGTGTATATATATAGATCTAATTTTCTTTCCACACGCTTTCTTATATATATAAATGCTCATAATAATAAGTATAAAAAGGGGTATTACGGAAAAAATTGACAAAAGTTAAAATTTGTTCTTATAATTAGAATCAAAACCAACTCCAAAATGTATTATTGATTAGGACCGGAGGAGTATATATTAGAGCTATTGTTAATTGTGTGCGCTTGCTAGTAATTGTTGCGTGTCATCTGATCATCTCCATGGTACGCTCATTAGTCATTGGCCAGCTTCTTTTTGGCGGGAATTCAGCTTCATCTCATCCCTTTCCTCAACCACGACTATTTTCTCATCTATTATCTCATCTTCCTCTCTTTTCGTTCAACTTTTCCTTCCCTCTTGGCTTACCACTCCCTAGTCCATACTAAATTACTAACCTGTAAATTAGGATACGAGATTTAAGTGGCACATCCAGTCAATGGCGGAACATAGTGATGGTTAGCTGGGGCTTTGGCCCCAGTTGGCCCCGAATGATCTTATAAAATTTGTTAGTATATATATGTATTTATTATATGATATTTTATTTGGCCACAAATTTGGCCCATCTAATTTTTATTTTCTCTATAACGATAATGTTTGTTTCACTACTTATTGGACTGTGAGAGGAAAGTAAAATTTTGGTTTCAGATACCAAAAAGATTAGTATCATCTTATATATTGTTTTGATTTATAATTATCGGTTATTATTTATTTGTATTTTCAAGGTTATTTAATACTATTTAGTAAATACTCCCTCTGGTCTTTATTTAAGGAACCAACTAACAATTATCACAAGTCAATAAAAACAATTAAAGCCATTAAATTTGTCCTAAAATTTAAGTAATTTTCAATATTATCCTTATTAATTACACTAAACTCTAATATCATAGTAATTATTACTCTTTTTTTTACTTGGAAAAATGAGTAATCATTAATTTTTATTAATTATTACTATCACTCACTACCTTTTTAATTATGGGTATACATGGGGAAAAAATATTTAATGCTATTTAGAAACAAGTAAGTGTCTTATAAAAATGACCAAATATACTTGTTAGTTGGTGCCTTATAATAAGAACTAAATAGAGTAGTTCAATATGTTAATTTTTTGGCCCGGATTAATTTTTTTTTCTGATTCCGCCACTACATCCAGTATTGTAAAATATTTTTCATGTAATACTTAATCTACTAAACTAATTTTTACAACATTTAGTATCATAAAATATTTTTATTAGCACCTAGTATTCTAAAATAATTTATGCTACAATTTTACATTTAAAGTATTTTTTCAGTAACAACAAGCAACCAAAACAAACTTCGAGTGTTACTAAAAAAATATTTGAAAATTTTAATACATTAAAAATATTTTAAAATATCAAGTGTTATGAAAAAAATATTCTAAGACGATCAAGATGCAATCCATCCTTCTAAATCTAACCTCCACTGTGTGTCTTCCTTTATCTTATTCTTGGATGCAACAAAGGGACCATCCTTGCTTAGTTTGGCCAGTTTAATTATAGAAACGTGTGCCATCTCTGTGCATGCAAATCCCTCTCAACTTTCCCACTCCTGGCCTAATGCCTTGCAAATCCACATTACATGTTTATCTAAAAGATGAATATGCACTGTTCATTTACAAATAAAAAGTTTTTATTTTTATTTTATGTCTTGAAAAAAATACTCTATGCAATACAAATTAATTAAATTAAAATATTGGGTGTTGAAAAAATATTTCAAATATTAAATACTACTGAAAAATATTTTAGGATATTGGTGTTACACGAAAAACATTTATGAATACAGGACTAGAAATTAATTAATTTGAAATATTGGGTACAAAAAATATTTTAGGGTGCGGTATACAATTTAATCTAGATAAATAAAAATACATAAATAATTTTTTAAGAAAATTGTCCTCGTCTTAAAATCATAGGGATGAGCACTACGCATTCATCCAAAATATGAACATGGAATGGAACCCATGCCCCGGCGGCTATTTATTCTCCATCGCCTTTGTAGATATATTGGCATTGAACATTTAATTATGGCTTGAAATTATACATCCGATGTCACATGTGCCGCCGCAGTGCCAATGAGCAACTTGCTAGATGGTCATATTATTGGATCTGCTCAGCTTTGTATTGTACCACACATGCATGGGACCCTAAAAAGAGTTGTAAATGGTCATGATAATTTTGTAAATAGCGATGGCATATTTGTAATAATACATTAAGTTTATGTTTTTATTTTAGAGGCAAGAATGAAAACCCCGAAAAAAAATTGTAAATGGCGATGGTATATTTGTAATAATGCATTAAGTGTATGTTTTTATTTCAGAGGCAACAACGAAAAACCCAAAAAAAAAATTGTAAATTGCAATGGTATATTTGTAATTACCGTTGAAAAAATGTTAAGAATAATATATATATATTTGTTAATGTATATATATATATATATATTAAAGGAACCAAATGGCTCAACATGCATATGCGAGGGGTGGGGGCTTCGAATCCCACCCCCTACACTTCAATGGATTAAATTTTTTTCCCAAAAAAAAACACCCCACCCCCTCGCCGATGGGCGCCCGGTGGCCCTCCGGTGAGGGTATTTTTTTTATTTAAAACTAAGGGTAAAATGGTAATTTCACCCGAATTTGCATATTCCTTATAGGTCATTGGTACCTCTCAGTCTTTTTACAAATTTGGTAGACTTCAGGGGTTTTGAAAATTCAGATAGTATTTATTTATTATTTTCCCTATTTAATATGGGTAAAGTAGAAATTTTTTGAAAATTTATAATCAAGGTTAATAAGTTTTTAGGTCTCCGTTGGTTCCAACAAAAACGAAAAGAAAAATTCTTGGGTTAAAATATAATTCAAATCTAAAGAAATAAAATGGTTATAGATATTCAATTATTTATGCTTATGTACTACTCTCTCTAGTCCTTATTTTAAATTACCAATTAATAAATTTATTTGATCCTTTTCATAAGACACTTGCATGTTTCCAATGAGCATTAATTATTATTTTTTCCATGTTTGCCCATAATTAATAAGGGTAGTGGATGAGAGTAATAATTAATATGATCTTAGAGTTTAGTGCAATTAGTAGGGGTAAAATTGAAAATTACTTAAATTCTATGATAACTTTATTGACTTTAACTACTTTTATTGGTTTGTGAGAAAAATTAGTTGATGTCTTATAATAAGGATCAGAGGGAGGGATCCGGATGCTATCAGAAGCGGATCCCTCAGTATCTCTCAGTAGCTTTTCATCCTATCCGTCTAATTTTTGTTCCAAATGTCCAAAAAAAGACACACAATCTATTTAAAAAGACCGCATGCGATAAATATGAAAATTTTAAAAGTAGATTATGTGTCTCTTTCTAGACGCTTTGATAAAAAATTAGACAGGTAGGATGAAAAGATATTGAGGGATACTGAGGGCTCCACTTCTGAGATAATCTATTTCCCAGAGGGAGTAGTTTACTACGGCTATATTTGAATTCAAGTATCTCCAACATAAAATCTTTTTACATTACTAAAGTCTGATGGTTAGTAGATGATTATATCCCTTAAACATAATATCTTGAGTTTGAATCAAGTCGTGTGCATAAAAAAAGTTTTGTTGGGAGAGACAAAACTCACTTTGGTGATCTCTACGCCTCGAGATGAGTAGTCTCTAACTATCAATTAGGAGATACTCTCTAGATTCTAACAAAAAATAATAATACAAAAACCTTTTACGTTAGATGGGGAAAAAAACAAAAAAGCATTGCTAGCCACAATGAAAAGTTAGATTTTACTTATTGTACTTAAGATATAGTTTATAGTTAATTATAAACTAAATAACTGCAAATAGTAGTAGGGTTAATACTGCCATAATACATATTACTCTGGTTCTATTTATAAGTCT
Organism: Acacia pycnantha; assembly: GCA_025563575.1. Classification (NCBI taxonomy): domain Eukaryota; kingdom Viridiplantae; phylum Streptophyta; class Magnoliopsida; order Fabales; family Fabaceae; genus Acacia; species Acacia pycnantha. Next base: position 450,685 of record JAMWYP010000033.1, on the reverse strand, counting down.
AGTTTGACCTAATCTCACATACCAAAAAAAAGTAGTTAACTCAATGATTATGTGGTAAATTTTCAACTTTACCCTCATATATGATTGAGTATTTTTTAAATGTTTCTTCTCTCTCTATGTTTATGAGTTAATTAGTATAGGTAAAATTGTCACAATTTCATTTATTACATGAAACTAGACTTATAAATAGGACCAGAGTGTGGTATTAGAGCTATTGTTAATTGTGTGCGCTTGCTAGTAATTGTTGCGTGTCATCTGATCATCTCCATGGTACGCTCATTAGTCATTGGCCAGCTTCTTTTTGGCGGGAATTCAGCTTCATCTCATCCCTTTCCTCAACCACGACTATTTTCTCATCTTCCTCTCTTTTCATTCAACTTTTCCTTCCCTCCTGGCTTACCACTCCCTAGTCCATACTAAATTACTAACCTGTAAATTAGGATACGAGATTTAAGTGGCACATCCAGTATCCTAAAAGATTTTTCATGTAATACTTAATATACGAAACTAAATTTTACTCAGTATCATAAAAATATTTTTACTAGCACCTAGTATTCTAAAATAATTTATGCTACAATTTTACATTTAAAGTATTTTTTCAGTAACAACAAGCAACCAAAACAAACTTTTGATCCGAGTGTTACTAAAAACAATTTGAAAATTGTGAATACATTAAAAATATTTTAAAATATCAAGTGTTATGAAAAAATATTCTAAGACGATCGAGATGCAATCCATCCTTCTAAATTTATCCTCCACTGTCTTCCTTTATCTTATTCTTGGATGCAACAAAGGGACCATCCTTGCTTTGTTTGCCAGATTGATTATAGAAACTTGTGCCATCTCTGGGCAGGCAAATCCCTCTCAACCTTCCCACTCCTGGCCTAATGTCTTGCGAATCCACATTACATATTTATCTAAAAGATGAATATACACCCCTCGTCTTTGGGCTCAACTGGTAAAGGGGTCGGACACTCTCACCAAAGGAAAGGGGTTCAATCCTGGAGTTGGTCAAGGCGCTAGGGGAGACATCCTAAGTGCCTAAATTAATGCCTGAGGATAATAGACGGCTCATTGGATCGTGGGTGAACCCAACCCTTTTCCTAAAATTTTCCTATAAAAAAAAAAAACATATGAATATGCACGGTTCATTTACAAATAAAAAGTTTTTTATTTTTATTTTATGTCTTGAAAAAAATACTCTATGCAATACAAATTAATTAAATTAAGATATTGGGTGTTCAAACAATATTTCAAATATTAAATACTATTGAAAAATATTTTTGAATACTGGACTAGAAATTAATTAATTTGAGATACTGGATACAAAAAATATTTTAAGGTGCGACATATAATTTGTCCTATTTATAAGTCCCTTTGGTCAAAAAATTTGGTCCTATTTATAAGTCCTCTTTTAGGTAATTAATGAGATTGTGACAATTTTGCCCATATTAATTATACCAATGAAAATAGAGAGAAGAAAAAGTTGAAAGATACCCAATGAAAATAGAGAGAGAAGAAAAAGTTGAAGATACTCATTCATAAATGAGGCAAAGTTGAAAATTTACCCCACAATCATTGAAATTGAACTAACTCTCCTTGGTATGTGTGTTTTGGTCAAAATGAACTTATAAATAGGGACTTGGGGTGGTATAATTTAATCTAGATAAATAAAAATACATAAATAACTTTTTTTAAAAAATTGTCCTCGTCTTAAAATCATAGGGATGAACACTACACATTCAACCAAAATATGAACATGGAATGGAACCCATGCCCCGGCGGCTATTTATTATTCTCCATCGCCTTTGTAGATATATTGGCATTGAACATTTAATTATGGCTTGAAATTATACATCCGATGTCACATGTGGCGCCGCAGTGCCAATGAGCAACTTGCTAGATGGTCATTTGATTGGCCTCTGCTCAGCTTTGTATTGTACTCCTTCTTTCCATACAACACGTTTCCTTACCTCGGGAATGATATTTGTTTGAGAAAATTCTAAAAAACTATTCCATCAACTGATTATCTAATAAAAATACTCTCTTTCTCTTTCGTTCTTATTATAAAACACCAATTCACAATTCATACAAACCAATAAAAACAGTTAAAGTCAATAAATTTATCCTAAAATTTAAGTAATTTACCCCTACCAGTTACACTATACCCTAATATTATAATTATTATTACTTTTACCTATTACCCCTATTAATAATGTGTATACATGGAAAAAAATAATTAATGCTCTTTGGAAACAACTACTCCCTCTGGTCCTAATTATAGAACTACTTGATATTATTACCTTATTTCTTACCTTATAGGGTAGAATACTTAGAGTTGATAAATACTACTCCCTCCGATTCTAATTATAGGAACACTTTTGTACTACAATTATGTTCCTATAATTAGAACTGGAGGTAATATAAATTTCTGAGTGAGCATCCACTTTAGTTCTTCGTTCATTTGCTGTAAATTTTAATTTAGCTCTTCATGCTTCATGACTTGGTTAAGCCATTTTTCATTTCATTTGACAAATTCCCCTAAGGTAAAAATAGCTGATAGTATTTGTTATACTATTTGTTATTAAGGGGTCATTTTTATATCTATTAAATTTAAATTTAAGCAACCTTCATATATACACATATTTTAAAACATTGCTTGTTATTATCACAAATTTAATATTTTAATTCAAACAAGCAGGAAAAAAAATAAAGAAAAATCCGTGTAACCAACAAAATAAACAATATTCCTTTAGTCCTTAATATACGACATATTTATCCAATTTAATTAGATTGAGAAAATTGGTTGAGTTAATTAATATGATATGTATTTTAAAAAAACCATAATCACTTTTCTTAATTCCCTTATTCCCTCTATTCTTTATTAATATTGAGGGAGATCAATAAAAAATAAATTAGGAAAAAATTTATAAATATAAAAACTATATATATACTTCCTCTGGTCCTAATTATAGGAACTATTTAACTGATTTTTGGGAGATTAAGGAGATGAGTTAAATTAGTTAATTTTACTTATTTTCCTAAAATGCCCTTATATAAATTTAAAATGACATGAGTAAAAGTGAATTACAACCCTGCCACATATCTCTCCGACCAATTTCTCTTTCCATACGCTTTCTAATTAAAATAATGATTTTAATATATAAACATATATGTGTGTGTATATATATACACACATATATACATACATATATACACAAACACATATATATAAATGCTCCTAATAATAAGTATAAATAAGGGTATTATAGGAAAAAACTGACAAAAGTCAAAACTTACTCTTATAATTAGGATCAAAATCAACTCCAAAATGTATTCCTATAATTATGACCGAATGGAGTATATCTTATATTGAAGATGAACATCAACTCTAAATATGTTTTATATCAAAGAAAATAGGAGTATAACAAGTTAAAATCTTTGGGTCCACTAGGCCGAAAAACGAGCAGCATGGAATAGATGCTTCAGTGATCCGCCCTTGTTAACTTTTTTGTTTTGTAACTTTCATGGGTCCGGGTAAATATAAGATAAAATTAATTTTTTTAAAGAGACTAAAGGGACTAATTAAATTACTCTAGAATATTTTTATTTTTATCCAAATTAATTAGTTTGATTAATAAACTAATATATAATCAAAGAATACATAACATATTATATAATTAAGTAACTTATCTAACTTCCTTAATCTTTCCAAAAAAAGTCAACTCTATTTTATACTCCCTCCGGTCCTAATTATAAGACCTAGTTGACTTTTTTGAAGAGATTAAGAAAGCTAATTAAATTAGTTTAGAGTATTTTTATTTTTATTTTTTAAGACCTATTTTTAATTATAAGACCTAATTAACTTTTTTATGTAAAACATAACGAGGCCTTCATTACTTAGTTGCTCCATTATTTCCTTGAATGAGAGACAACTTGTCTAAATCGAAACAAGTTTTTTTTTTAATTACAAGGCGGCAGGCACTAATGGCCTGAATTATAAGGAGCGGGATCGAACCCATGACCTCCCACTAGTTGGGGAGTACCCATACCACTAGGCTACAAGGCCTTTGATAATCGAAACACGTTTTCAACAAGAATGAAACCCACGTACGCGTGCCAGAAGGATCATGGTCTATTCAAATGGAAAGACTAGGCGCAATCATGACCTGGGAATAGTCGACACTTGTCAGGGAACCCGCATGGGGCATTTACATATTTTATTGGGTTAAAGACCAAAAATACCAACGAACTATTGGGCCAGGACCACCCAGCACAGTAAATTATTTTTTGGACCAAAAATACCAACAAACATTTTAAAGAGGAGCGGTCAGCACAACGTCATTAACGCCATTAACAAAAAGTTAATCTCCGTTATCTAAGAAGCAGATTGGCCAACGAACTCTTATTCCAGGAGCGCCCAACACAAAATTCTAAATTTTACTAAATTAAATAATTTTTCTCAATTTTCATTATTCAAAACTACTTGTATAGATATCTATGGACAAAAATTATTCATTCTTTAATTTTGTCAAAATTATAATTTGCTAAAATAAACAAAATTTTTAATTAAAAATATAATTATATGATTTAAATAAAACTCAATGTGTTTTATAATTTATTATATATGTTAAACAAAAAATTATATGATTTATTTTTATAATAAAACTCACATCAAGATCGAAAGAGACAGGAGTAGAGGATGGCAAGAGGCTTTAGCCGCTGAGCTTTAGGTGGCGATGGCGACCAAACCCTAAGACTGAGTCGAGTGTGTTCTCCAGAATTTCCACTCTCCAGTCTCCAAAAATCTCCACTCTAGTCCGCTCTGCCTAGTGAGTAGTGCCTATACACACTACTCTGCTGAAGTCTAAAGGTCTAACGCGATCACGAGGGGGGAGGGGAAAAACCTGTACAACTGTTAGAGATGTTTAGATTGCATAAACAGGTAACCCGTGCCCTGCCCATATAACTTAAACGGGTACGGGTAACCCGTTACCCGCGACGGCTCAATGCTGGTCGGCCGAGCATCTCGCCGTCCTGTCTCTATTGAATCTTGATGTGAGTTTTATTATAAAAATAAATCATATAATTTTTTGTTTAACATATATAATAAATTATAAAACACATTGAGTTTTATTTAAATCATATAATTATATTTTTAATAAAATTTTTGTTTATTTTAGCAAATTATAATTTTGACAAAATTAAAGAATGAATAATTTTTGTCCATAGATATCTATATAAGTAGTTTTGAATAATGACAATTGAGAAAAAATTATTTAATTTAGTAAAATTTAGAATTTTGTGCTGGGCGCTCCTGGAATAAGAGTTCGTTGGCCAATCTGCTCCTTAGATAACGGATGTTAACTTTTTGTTAAGGGTGTTAATGACGTTGTGCTGAGCGCTTCTCTTTAAAATGTTTGTTGGTATTTTTGGTCCAAAAAATAGTTTGCTGTGCTGGGTGGTCCTGGCCCAATAAATCATTGATATTTTTGGTCCTTAACCCTATTTTATTTGTTACTACTCTAAACCTGACCTACGTTGTTTATAACTTTCAATCAAGGGTTGTATCCTTAAACTAAATGTCTATCCAAATTACATGCGGGTCGCGATCAAAAGATATTTTATCTAAAACAGTTGTAAGATAATATTTAGAATACTTAATCTTAATCAAAATAATAATCTAGCAATAACTAGAATATCCTCATATGATGAAGTAATAATTATGAAATATATCTAGATATAATATGGATTAAATAATAAAATATGTAATCATGTTTAATAAAATATCTAACAAAACAAGGACATTATATTAATCAATTAATCAATGAGGCGAGTTTGGTTTATTTGGGATTTCACAATGGCCATCCAATCCATATCCTTATTTTTAGTAGTACGTCGCTACCTAATCCTAAAATTTTCTTACGAGAATCATTAAGCAGTTTCAAATAGCAAAAGTAATTATTAAAAAGACTTGCAATAACAACGGGTTGGGTCATGTTAACAACTCAATAGACATTTCAATTGTTAGATTGCTCATGCGAGATGTAGTAGGCTGTTTGGATAAACCAAAAAAAACGCACTTTTGTGCTTACATCCATATTCCATGGTTTGTTGAAAAATCTAAAACATGATTTTGAAAAATATACTTTTTCCTACTTTTTCTCTTTCCTCCCTCCCTCCCTCCCCCTTCTCTTTCTTCTCTAGCTATCAGTTTTTGGCTTTTTGCTGCTATCAGTTTTACTCCGTCTTCTCCCTCCCTCCCTCAGTTTTTTAGAATTAGTAATTAAAAATTAATTTCAATTTAATTTTAATTAATACTCCCTCATATTCTTAAATAAGACCAATTTATCTAATTTTATTATATTAAAAAAATTAGTTAAGTTAATTAATATCACATGTATACAAATTTATGTAATTTTTAGTATTTATTATGCAATTTATTTAATATTAAACAAAATAAAACACAACCTTGTTCTTTTTATGCAATTATAACAAAAGCTAATGTCCTTTTATTTTTGGGTAAATTTGACCATAAAAAAATATTTTGATAACAATATTCAAACACTATCATTTTATTAAAATCACTTTTTTCACATAATATATTCTGAAAAAACACTTTTGCCACTTTTTCTTTAAAATCTAATCCAAACGGGTTAACAATTCTCCTTATTTTCTTCTGCTTTGATTTTTTTAGACAACAGGTCAAGTTATATTTATAAAACAATTAAAATACAAGCCTCCTTGTTATAGAAAATACAAGTTTCCTATTAGAGCCTTATGGGAGTGAATGATGTTGACGATGATAAGGTTAAATATCAATAGTAATTGAATATCATTATTTATAGCTGATAATTGATAATTTAACAACAAATTATAAATTCAGCAAAATAAAAAATGGGTTAAACATCATTTTTGCCACAGAAGTTTTGGCTAGGGGACATCCAACACCTGGAAGTTTTCTTGGTATCATTTTTGCCCCGAAAATTTACAAAAAGGAGCAGATATACCCTGTAAGTTTTTTTAGGAGCAAATTTGCCCCGGAGGTTTTTTTAGGAGCAAATTTGCGTAAACTTTCGGGGCAAAAATGATACAACAAATTATCAATCCAACGGTTAAGATCAAATGATGGGTAAGATTGCTACATTTGTAAACTTCCGGGGCAAAAATGATACCAAAAAAACTTTCGGGTGCTGGGTGCTCCAAACCCAAAACTCCCGTTACAAAATTGGTCTTTATCCCATAAAAAAATTGAACATCTTTCAATTTTCTAAGGTTACCACTGTCAAACTTAATCAACTGCGTGGACAAAAAAGGCTTAATAAGCTGATTTGACTAGGAAATCAATGAAACATCAGAGACTAAAAGAGAAAACCATTCAATAACTATGACCAACACTAAAGCTCTCTAATGAAGTTCTATGGTGTGAGAGGATTATTCACTATTATCGATAGTGGATACTTTGGAGGGAAAAAAAAAAAGGAAAAAATACAAAGACTCTCGCTCCTCCTCATTGGCGGTGCCCCTCAAGAAATTAACTTGTTGGAAAAACAATTTGGAACTTAATTATTTACCATATCACTCTTTTATACATTATAATCTATAACTTATACTCCCTCTATTCTTACATATAAGATAAAATTGATTTTTTTTAGAGGTCAAAGAAGCTACATAAATTACTTAATTATATCATATGTTGTATATATTTAAATTATACATCAGTTCATAAGTTATATAAAATAATTTGGAGAAAAGACAACAAATATAAATATTTTAAAATAATTTAATTAGTTTTATTATTATTTTCAAAAAAATTCAATTCTGTTTTTTATTTAGGACATGAGGGAGCCATTCACCGGCTAATTCGTGTAAGCCAAAAAATTAAAAGTTGGTGATATTAAAATTATCCATTAAAAAAACCCTTGGTTAAATGCAATGGTGATTTCTAATTAACCTAATATTCCCAATTTCTATTAGCGTTGACTTATTGAAACGATGTAAAAGTGCATGCTTTAATTAATTTTTGTAAAATGGTTTTTACAATCTATGGTGCAAATTTTTATCTTAAATTGTGAAAAAAAAAGCTTCCAAAATCATAATTCTATTGTTTCTTAGACAAACACATGCAAAGTGGTCCCTTCAATCATAAGTTGGGTGTAATTTTTTATTACTCCCAAAATACAAAAGGACCTTTTATAGTACCAAAGGAGCCCCTTTGAAAATTTTCAGTTGTCACAGAGCACTCTCGTCATTGTCTGCAACTGCACATTTCTTTTTAAGGTCAGAATCCTTACAATATTTTTGTGTAATGTCAAGATTTTTCAATTTAGTATAGTTGAACTCACTAAGGTTAAGACATATCTTCAGGTTTAAAAGACACTTATAAAAGTATTTATAGACCACTTACTAACAAAATTCTTACGGTGATAGGATTTGAATCTTTGAATTTATAACTTTATGATTATAAGCCAACCTCTCAATTGGACTAATATTTGTTGGTGATTTTTTAAATTTTGTCAAAGTTTGTGTGTGTGGCAAAAGATTTTTGGGCCAAAGTTTGCTGCAAATCTCGACTCAGCTCTATTGCTGACAATAATGGTTCCCGAGGCAAATGAAACAAAAAAACACATGGTTAACTATATGACATGAGAGCAAAAAAACTATATGACATGAGAGCCTTTGTCTTTAGGCTCAACTGGTAAAGGAGTCGGACACTCTTATCAAAGAGAAGGGGTTTAATCCTGTTGTTGGTCAATGAGCTGGGGGAGGTATCTTAGGTGATGTGAACTTGTGGAAACACAGGCTAAGGTAGAGGCATGTGTACTCTCAGTCCTGCATGTCCTGGGGAGCAAAGTCAAAGCATCTTATCTTTAGACTGTGGGTGAACCCAACCCCTCCCCTAAAGTTTTCTTATATATAAAAAAAAAAAAAAACTATATGACATAAATCAGATGGATATATATACCACTAAATTAAAATGATGAGTTGGTAATTTTATTTTTCTATTTTATAAGCATAAAGTTTGTGAATAAAATAAAAAATATGAACATTTTTAAAAAGGTAGATGCCAAGTATAAAAAATTAATATACATTTTTTAATAAAATTATGTTAATTATCACACATCTACGTGCGAATGTATACTTTCTTATAAACCTTATACAATTTCAGAAATATACATCTTTTTAATAAATGAAATGAAGATAAAAAAGAACGTCTAAAAGATCAAGAGTTCGTAAACTTAAAATACAACTTGATAATACAAAAACATTACAAGATTTTTGTTAGAGTGTTAGAGTTATTTCTAATTTTTTGGTACAAGTTTGAATTAGCTATATAAACTATTTTTCAATATAATTTACGGTATATTAGATAAATTTATGAGAAATTTTTTATTTAAACTTACGTAAATAAGAGTTTCCAACACCAACTAGTTTATATTTCTTTGGGTTAAGGGGGATTTTGGCCAACCAACTATTGGCTCAGGAGCACCCAGCACAAAAAACTATCAAGGGTACCAAAAATACCAACAAACTTTTAAAAAAGAGCGTCCAGCACAACGCCGTTAACAAAAAGTTAACCTCTGTTATCAAAGGCGCAGATTGACCAACGAACTCTTACTTCAAGAGCGCCCAACACAAAATTCTAAATTTTACTAAATTAAATAATTTTTTTCTCAATTGTCATTATTCAAAACTACTTGTATAGATATCTATGGACAAAAATTATTCATTCTTTAATTTTTTCAAAATTATAATTTGCTAAAATAAAAAAAAAATTAATTAAAAATATAATTACATGATTTAAATAAAACTCAAGGTGTTTTATAATTTATTATATATGTTAAACAAACAATTATATGATTTATTTTTATAATAAAAATCACATAAATTTCTTCTAAAATAAAAAATAAATTCCATGAGAAAAAAAATGTATGATAAATGATATGAGAGAATTAGAGTAAAATATGTAAAAGTGCACTTATTAATCAAATAAATTAGAGTAAATTTATGTATGTATTTTTACTCTATCATGTGAAAATTATTATTTTCTTTTGATTTTTCCGTTAACTTAATATAATTATATTCAAGATAGATAGTGTGTCGTTGAGAATAAGTTATACGGCAATTGATAAAATTGAGTTTTAAGAACCTACTAACCTAAATTTCTTGCTATAATTTAAAGAGGGAAACAAATTATACTTATAAATTTAGATTAATAAGACTTATATTTAGAAATAAAATGAAAATGAAAATCATATTTAATAAAAATGAAAATTAAAGAATGAATAATTTTTGTCCATAGATATCTATACAAGTAGTTTTGAATAATGAAAATTGAGAAAAAATTATTTAATTTAGTAAAATTTAGAATTTTGTGCTGGGTGTTCCTGAAGTAAGAGTTCGTTGGCCAATCTGCACCTTTGATAACGGAGGTTAACTTTTTTTGTCTTTGGGTGCTCCTTTTTAAAAGTTTGTTGGTATTTTTGGTACCCTTAATAGTTTTTTGTGCTGGGTGCTCCTGAGTTAATAGTTAGTTGGTCAAAATACCCCTTAACCCTATTTCTTTTAGTTTATTAGTATTGGTATCCTCGTACGACCTACCATTCACCCTTGAGATGTGTGATTCTGATTTGAAAGAAAAAAGGAGAAGAAATCATAAAAAGAAGCTGAGAAAGGTGTGGTGGAGAGTTGGTATAAAAAAAAAAGGTGTGGTGGAGAGAGGAGAAAAGTTCTGCCTCCAACGTGTTTCACGCGGGAGCCGTCCGAAAAGATAATATTTGTGTGTTATATAAAAATAATTATTTATTTTTCTAATTTTGAGTCAATTATAATTTTTACTGTTCCATTCTTATAGGATTAGATTTTTTTATTAAAATGGTCACAAAGATATTTTTTATTAAGCAATTGAAATTTTAGGAGTTAAGTGAGACGGGAGCAACTTCAAAAATTATAATGAACTTAAAATCATAATTAATACTACCTTCGGTCTTAATTATAAGACTGAGTTGATTTTTTTAGAAAGATTAAGGAAGATAAATAAGTTATTTAATCATATTATATATTGTATATTCTTAGATTATATATTAGTTTATTGGTCAAACTAATTAGTTTGGAGGAAAAAATAAAAATACTCTAAAGTAATTTGATTAGCTTCCTTAATTTCTCCAAAAAATTCAATTTGATATTATAATTAGGACCGGGGAATAAAAATTACTGTTCTCATTAAATTATTTACAAGTGAAAGACACAAATATTCTTTATCATATAAAAAAAAAAGTGTTTAAAGTACTCTCTGTTTTGTTCAAGACAGTGATATTAAGAAAATGTAAGTTTTACATATTATATATGATTAAGACACTAATACGAAAACTAAAATGCATGAGAAAACGAGGCAAAGTAATAGTCTTGACGCCAATAAAAGAGAAATCATAAAGCAATTCCACATCTCCTGTCAAATTATTGTTAACAAGTAAAAAAATTGAGGACAAATGTGAATGAAATATTTTTTTAACACAATAAATTAGAAGAGGAGGCTTCAATGAGTTTCAATAAAAAGTAAGAACAAAAATCTAAACATTAATTTGTCGTTTTCATATCACATTTTTTTTTGGCTGAAGTTTTCATATCACATTCATTCAATGCACATAGTCACATATTCCTCTTAGATTCCTCAGTTGTCAGTCCCACCCGCACCCCCCGTCAAAACTCCATTATGGTGTTCATGCCTTATGGCTTCTGCGATTTCGGGAGCAGATATTCTCAAAAGTGGAAGTCTTCTTTTCTCTCAGTATCCTAATTTGGGTTGTTCAATATTTGATTCAAGAGTCCATATTTTTTTTTAAAAAAAACCGCACGCGGTTTTTAAAAAAAAAATCTGGACCCTTGAATCAAATATTGGACGGCCCAGATTGAGTGATACTGAAGGATGAGGAAGGAGGGGATACTGAGGAAATCCGGATCCCATTACCCAAGACAAGACTTCATCTCTCTGGTGTTGATCCTTGATGGCTCAGAGCCACGGAGCAATGGGGACCACAGAAGTTGTTGTTGGTATTGATAAAAAGAGGCGGATTAAAAAAAATTATGAAGGGCGGGCATTTGTGGTGGGAGGATTCGGGATGCTCCGATTTTTCTTTTTAAAGAAATTTTTTTAATATATTAAAAAATAAATAATATAATCAAGAAAAAAAATAAAATCATAAAAATATGAGTAAATACCAAGGTTCTGAAACTCGGACCGATCACTAAACCGGTCGGGGTACTAGGTTAAGGGTTAGTGGGTCAGCCCGGAGTCAACCTGGGCTAGACCGGTGAGGTATAAAAAATTAGAAAATAATTAATTTATCATCACATCAACCTAAATTTGACATACAATATATCATTTCAATATTTTAGATTAGTAGCAAAATAACCATATACTTCAATACTTGTGACATATTCAGATATTCCTAACAATTTTCTTTACAACCTATACATTTGAGACAATATGTTTATGGTAGCAAAATATCAAAAACAAGTATAAGATGACAAAATATTCTCAAGCTGAATCATTTTTAACACCAGAATGTGTGGGGCGGATTGCTAGACTCGAGATGAACAAAGCTCTTTCACGGTTTCACCTGAAGAAATAAACAGTAGTGTGAGGCAAAATTTTAAATAAAAAAAACATTAAAAAATTTTGTTTGACCAAGTCGACCGATTTAACCGTCCGGGTCACATCGGTTTCACCGGGTTTACGGGTCAGACCGGTTTAACCCTAAACCGGACCGGTTTCACGGCCGGTTGGCCGGTTCCCGGTCTGAACCGGCCGGTCCGGTCCGGTTTCACAAACCATGGTAAATACCCTTTCTGGTCCCTAACAAAAAACATGGATCTTATTTTGGTTCCTGACAAAAAAATGTCATTTTTAGTCAATAAAAAAAACGAATAAGGGTCGATTGGTAGACATTTTGATCCTTCATAAATTTCCAAAAGGTCCTTTTTAGTCACATAAAAAGGACGAATAATGGTCGGTTTTTTTGTCAGAGACTAAAATGTGGTCCGTGTTTTTTGTCAGTGACCAAAAATGGTATTTACTCAAAAAATATTTATGAAATCAAGTGAATACTTGATGATGTAATAAGAGAGATAGTTATTTTACAAATCTGTCATTTAGAAAAACAAGATTAATTACGGTTAGAAATGCAACTACGTAAATTATAATGAAGAGTGGACACTCAATAAGTTCAAGTACATATTACAATAAAAATAATTACAATATCATCCTTCTAAGCCTTATGTTTTTTTGGAATTCCATCATAATTGTCTTATTATCAATGTTATCAAATACATCTTTTTTAATATCAGGCATTAAACAATCATTCATCCCCTATCTGATTACGAAGTGCAGTTTTAATGTATTAAGGGTAGACACTTAATTTAAAAGCGACCAATCATTCAAACATATATTAATTTTTTAAAAAATCCCTAAACGACGTTATTTCAAAGGTGAGCACTTACCCCTTCTTTTATACGTGGGTCCGCCATTGTTGATAAAGGAATGGTCCAAAATGAACCCCCATGTTGATTAAGCATAATAAACTATTTTTAGTGAGAGTTTAGATTATTTTATTATAAATAATTTTGTGTTATTGAATTTTGTCTCGTAAAATAAAAAAAATGAAAAAAAGTTGTGAGGTTTTTTCAAACAGAGTTTATCGCAACTTCTGGTTGAGTTTGAGAAATTATTGTTGACATTATGCGTCGCATGATTATCCCTTCTTTTTTTGTTTTGTTTTGATGGAATCGCATGAATTATCTCATGTGGCATGTGGGAAATGATAAGGTTGGTTATCTCATGGAAGGATGGGCTGAATTCATTAAATATTCTTAAAAAGTTTCTCTTATAATTGAAGAAAAACTCCAAAAAGGGGTTTCAATTCACTGCCACGCATGCGGACCTAAAAACGCTACGTCGTGGGTCAGAATTCACGTGGCTCAATTATCCTTGTACCATCGTCAATGAACCATTGGACAAAAGCTAAATTATAAGGGAAGAAATGATAAGGTTAGTTATCGGAATTTAAATGTCTTTTTTTCAAATTATAAAACCTCTTTTCATAGTTTACGTTACGATGTCATTTTTCACTATTAATAAAGTAGGGGGGGGGGGGAATTAAAAACTATTAGATCTTTTTACGGTACTCTATAATTTATTAATTTAAACCAAAATGGTAACCTAGAAAACATATTATTCAAACGACCAAAGGGAGTTGATATACATGCACACGTGTGTGTTATCAATTCCTTACCCTCATTTGGAATAACGATTAAAACCTTTAAAATAAGTTTTTCAATCTTAATTTATGATATACGAAGTAAATATATGGAATAAATTTTATCTCAATTTATATAAATAAACTTTTTTAAAACCCAAAAAATGATCCAAACATGCTGAGAACGGAAAGCAGAGAATAAAAATCAAGTCCTTAAATTTCGTCACAAATTTAATTTTTAGTTGATGACAAATTCATTAGAAACAAGCAGGAAGAGAGAGAGAGAGAGAGATCAAGGGTTAACTCAACTTATTACCTTCTCCCTCTGATATTAATGATTCCAAGAGTGCGTTTGTAATGATGGCAGCGCAAGGTGTGGAATTTCCAGCTGTTAAGAGAAAATTTGCCTGCAGGAGAACATTAACCCAGAAAAAAATAAATAAAGGATATCTTGATGGAAGAGAAAGACTAGAATCTATCTGATAACCTGATACAGTTTGCTATAAACATCATGGTTGATGGTTTGGACTAAATTATCTGGGCGAGCTTTTATATGGCTTGTTTTTATTAATTTGTACTACGCACCAGTACTAGCATTGTATGTTAACTTCTAATGTCTTGTACTGCACTATTTGACACAATCGGGACTTCTAATCTTAAAAAACACATCTTGCCATGTTTGAATCAGCATTTAAAAAAGGGTTAAGGTGTAGATTTACCAACCAACTATTATTCGATGAGTATTTGGCATAAAAAACAATTGAGGGGACCAAAAGTACCAATAAACAATTAAAAAGTGAAAAAAAAAAACACCAAATAACTATTAAAAAAACAACTATTACAATTAAGTTAAAATATGAGGCATTGGCGTAGGACAGTGGCGGAGACACTGGAGAAAAGAACGGTTAAGCCATCTTGTTGGATAAGGCAAACACCAACAGATATGAGACCTATGGGAGCGGGCATTGTGGCAGCAACGAGTGTTGCTTGTAGCATTGGAGTGATGGAACCAGGGTGCAAGGCGAGTACCGATCGAAAGCTGTGCACTGCTGAATGAGTTCAAGAGGGTGAATGGAACACCCACCAGCAATAGAAGCTTTGGAGACGCCTACGTCGCCGACACTGTGATAGTTAATAGAAGATGGAGACACCAAGACAGTGACGGGGTAATAGTTCATTGGCGAATTTGCACCAAATTGTGTGTTTTTTTTTTTTCACTTTTTAATTGTTGATTGGTAATTTTGGTCATCTCAATTGTTTTTTGTGCCAGATGCTCATCGGGTAATAGTTGGTTGATCTATTAAAAAACACTTTGTTATAAGTCGAGACAAAAAACATCTCATTTGCTTAATTTATATGTTGTGAATCACGTTGGAAAACAACTTTTATCGCTGATGCAAATAAACACTAACATTTGAGCAGAAAGACGTCCCAATCGTGTGAGAGATTAATTAATTAATTGTTTAGTAACACAACTTGAACACAACTAAGGTAAATTATACTGTGGTGAAAAAAGTACTCACGCTGGAAAGAAAAAAAGAAAAAAAGAAAAAATACTCATGTGTATCATATAAGAATAAAAAAATGACTTTTTTTTTTTGGATGGCATTTCTGAAACCAAGCTCCCACGCAATCTTGAGCCCGTGAATGCAGCCCCATATCTCAGCAGATAAGCAGTCCCCCTCCCCTCCTTTGAACATGAACGCCTGGAGGAGATCACCAAGATCATTTCGCAGAACGCCTCCACTTGCTATCCCCGGAGATGAAAAAGAGAACGCCCCATCGGTGTTCACTTTAATCCAGCCTGGTGGCGGCGCTTGCCATTTCTGCACAAGCGAACGTGGCAGCAACTGTTTCCCGTCTACTAGACTGAGCCGGGTACGAGCATCATTTAAGGTATTCATCATGGCTGATACGTTGGCCATTACTTGGACGTTTGAGACCTTTTTCCCCTCAAAAACGGCAAGATTTCTGCGCCTCCAGAGCCACCAGCAGAAAACGACGAAGTACTGTCTCCATTCCTCGGCTTTCTGGGTACCTCCTCTAGCTTTCAGATTCCAGCGAATCCATTTGTCTAACGGCAAGGTCCTGAAGGAACACCATAGATCCGGAGGAACAATTTGGTGCCAAAGCTGAAGAGTGACAGGACAGTCTCTAAGAACATGCTGAAGGTCCTCTGCTGTCCGACTGCATATAGGACACCAGTCATCCATGGTCAGCCCACGCCTTTGCCTAGAAACATTGGTGAGAATCCGTTTATGGCAGACGAGCCAAAGGAACAATTTACACCTTTCTGGCACTTTTAGCTTCCAAATACTGCCCCAAACCGGATCCGGGGGAGAGGTATCATGATTAAAAGCGTTATACGCTGATTTAACGGAAAAGTCACCACTCTTACTCCATTTCCATCTCAAACGCCCATTAGGCATTTCTTCAATGCCTTCCCGGACTTTGTTCCACGTTCGCTTGATCCCACTCCACAGATTCGATCCCGATTTCCTTAAGTCAATACTAGGAATCATATCCTCACCACAGTTATACTTATTCCGGATGACTTTCACCCAAAAATCATCTTTTCTAGTTGATAGGTTCCAACCAACTTTCATAAGGTAGGCTTGATTGGATTGATTTGTATGACGAAGCCCTAGACCGCCTCTGACCTTGGGCTTACAAACCACATCCCAAGCCACCAACGGGATTCTTTTCTGTTCATCCGTACTACCCCAAAGAAACTTCCTATTACACTGGTCCAAGGTCTCACAAGTACTAGTAGGAAGAAAGGCAGTTTGCATAACATATCCAGGGATAGCTGAGGTAACCGAAGAGATAAGAGTGGACCTCCCTGCCGATGAAAGCGATTTCGCGTTCCAATTAGACAGTCTTACCTTAACCTTGTCCACCACAAAGTGATAAGACTCCTTAGTGACACGCTTATGATGAAGAGGGACACCCAGGTATTTACCCAAGTCACTGGTAATGGAGAACCCAAGTGACTCACACATCTCGGTTCGTCTCAGGTGGTGGACATTCTTGGAGAAGAAGACACGGGTTTTCTGTTTGTTGATCTTCAGCCCCGAACTAGCGCAAAAGGAATTAAGACACGTGTTGATCATAGCTACTTGGTCCATAGAAGCTTCTGCAAACAGAATAATATCATCTGCAAAAAATAAGTGAGAAATGGGAGGGCCAGATTTTGTGAGTCGGATCGGCTTCCAATGGCCGTCATGAACAGCAGCTTGAATGAGATGGGCCAATTTTTCCATACATAAGACAAAAAGATACGGGGAGAGTGGATCTCCTTGCCTTACCCCCCTTGATGGTTTAAAAATTTCTGCTTTATCACCATTCCAGAGAAGCTGCATACTGGAGCTGGACACACATTTACCAATAACCTCAACAATGCGACTTGGGAGGTAAATTTCTTGAAGGCAACACAAAAGGAAATTCCAGTTGACTCGGTCATATGCCTTTTCTAAATCAATTTTGATAGCCAAGAACCCTTTCTTCTTCTTTAGACTCCTCATAGTGTGAATGACCTCCTGGGCCACAATTATGTTATCACTACTGTGCCTTCCAGGAACAAAGCTGCACTGATTAGGGGCTATCACCTGGGGAAGAATAGGTTTCAGGCGATTGACAATGATTTTTGAGAGAGCTTTGTAGACAACATTGCATAAACTAATTGGTCTCAGATCACCCATCACCTCCGGATGGTCCTTCTTAGGGATGAGCACAAGAAAAGTCCCATTAACCTCCTTAATTACCTGAGGATTAGCAAATAAATATTTAATGTAAGACACAACAGAGGGACAGACCGTACTCCATTGGTTCTGATAGAAAAGAGCATTGAAACCATCCGGCCCAGGGGATTTTAGAGCACCCATACTGAAAATAGCTTCTTTGATTTCAATTTCAGAAACCTCACGATCACACCATCCTAGAAGAGCCTCGTCCACCATGGGGAAGGATATATGACAATTAAGAGCTGGCCGGGAGACACAGTCTTCAGAAAGCAGGGAGGAGAAAAAACCAGTGGCCAGTTCTTTAATTTTTATAGGGTCATAGAGCCATGAACCTGCCTCATCTTTAATAGCCTCAATACGCTTGGATTTACGACGACGGTTAGCTCGGGCATGAAAGTAGCGTGTATTACGGTCTCCAAGCACAGACCATTCTGCTTTGGCTTTTTGAGCCCAAATAAGAGACTCCTGAAGAAGGACCTCTTCAAGCTCTTTCCAGATAAGGTACTGTAATTCCTCATACTTAGGCAAAAGCCCATTCCGGGAGATAGCCCTATTTAGGCCATCAAGACGCCGAAGGAGGTGCTTCTTCCTACCCTCCGTGTGCCGAAAGACTTCTTTATTCCACTTAGAACATGCCTCAGAAAATTGTGAAATATTTGACACCCAGGGGACATCAGGAATCCAAGCTTGCTTGACAAAGTCGTCAAATTTCTCATGGAGAGCCCAAGCTGCAATAAATCGGAAAGGCCGATTTTGAGGGCCACTCTCTTTAGAAGGCTCAAGACTGAGGAGCAAAGGCCGATGATCTGATTTGAAAAACGGAAGGTGAGTTACCGAGGCATTCGGGAATAAGTTAAGCCATTGGTCATTCACAAGTACCCTATCTAGCCTTGCCTCAGACAAACCACGCTTCCAAGTAAACTCAGGGCCTGCGAAGCCAACATCCTTCATTTCCTGGGTGTCAACCCATCTAAGGAAGTCACGGTCAACAGAACAACGAAAAGTGGCATTTGAACGCCTTTCACAATGTAGCAAGGTGCCATTAAAGTCCCCACCTAGAAGCCAGGCACCTTGAATCGTTAGTGCTAACCGGGACAAGTTCTCCCATAACACTCGGCGAGCTACACTCGAAGGGCTAGCATATACCACTGTGAGCATCCAGGAGCAACCTGCAGACCCATTAACCTGTAAATGAATAAACTGGTGGTGCCGTTCAAGAACAGAAATAGAGGCAATATTGTGGTCCCATAAACACCAAATTCCACCACTATACCCCTCACAATCAATTAATTCCATATTAGGGAATCCCAACTGCGAAGCTCGCCCAACAGAAGCCTCTTTGGCGCACCTTGTTTCAACAATAGCAATGAAATTCAGATGATAATGAGATTTGAGGTCACGTACTAAAGCAGGAAAGCTTTTAGCACCGGTGCCTCTTGAATTCCATATGAAAAAATTCATTGGGAAACAGTAGGTGGGTTTTGGGGTGTGGCAGCCTCCCCCTCGGCCTTATCCTGATCACACATGGACTCATCTAAGAGAATGTGTTGAACTGAATTAATCCCTTGAACATCAGCTTCCACGACACAAGACCCCAACACCATCGGCTTGACTGCCAAATGATCCCCAGGAGAGCTCATCGAAGCATCCAAGCAATTTGAAACATGTCCCACATCGGTTTCAGCCATAGGGGATTCATTAGAGAGGCCCACACCGACCCCAACCTGTGCGGAAACTTCCTGCAGCACTTTAAAAGAGTTAGAATTAGAAGGCCCCAATCCATGGCCCACAAGGGAGACACGGCCAGCCTTTGACTTGGAAGGGTTTTTATTCTCTTTCCCCTTAATCCTGCCTTTATTTTCATTCTTTCTTTTACTGCCAACAGGGACCCATTCGGATTTAGGGAGGATCTTATCTTTGACCAAATCCGTTTTAATCAAACTCACATCTGTCAACGTGTCGTTTTTTCCAGAGTTACGCCGCAAAATCTGTATACTCTCATTTGATCCCCGAATATCCGCCATCTTCTTGCTCTCATGATCTCCTTTCCTTAATCCATCCGACCTTAACTGCCCATTTAATGATCCACGAAAATCCCGCCTCAAGACCTTGATTTTCCCATATGGGCTATCGTCGGAATCCACTTCGCCGGAGACAACAAACGCGCCGCCAATATCACCTGCGCTGTTCTCGGGCTGACGCCCACCAGTGACCCCGACGTTAACATCCTTCTCCAAACCTTTTGTGTTTACAGCCTCCATTCGATCAGTATTCTCCTGTCTTATCTCGCCATTACCCCCTCTCTCCTTATCTATATTATCCTGTTCAGGAACTTGTGTGCTACTCTGGGGTTTATTCGTCGGGCAAGCAACTTTCAAGTGACCGTATTTACCACATGAGAAACACACATTATGTAGCCCCTCATAAACAATAGCTCTCTCCTCACCAAATACTAGGTACGTAGGAAGAAGAGGTTTTTTGAGGTCGATCTCCACACAAATGCGTGCGAACCCACCCTTATCATATATTGATGTAGAGCGATCCACCTTAATCATTTTTCCAATCATGTTCCCAATCCGGCGTAATGACTCCACGTTATAAAACTCAAAGGGCACATCAGGGAGACGAACCCAAGCAGCAACCACACACTGATCAGCTTTCCATGGGTTAAAATTCGGACGCCATCTCTGAACAATCAGGTAGTGATCCTCAATCATCCACGGTCCTTCTTGAAATGCGTATTCCCTATCTTCTTTATTAGAAAAGGAAACAACGTAATACCCATTACTCAGCGGAATAAGCTTCAGGGCGTCTTTAGGGCGCCACATTCTGTTAATCCGGTCACGAATCACATAGGTGGGAAAGTTTGCACCCAATACTTTAATAATAAGAGAATTCATCCATGGTAAACACCAAGCCGTATATTCTTCCGCAGAGAATCGCAGCTTCCCAGGCTTCCCATCCGAGTTTGTCTTCATCGGAATATCTTCCTCATCCGACTCCTCCCGATCGCCCTGTGATTCCTCCTCATTCATCTTATGAAAATAATCCCTCCATCCTTTGACTATGTCATCTTCCTCAGAATGCTTCACCAGGAACCCTGCACAACCAGGAGATAAGAGTTTATCCCGGTAGGACAAGGATGGAGCCCCATTCGGCATGCTTGCTGAGCCTCCCTTAGTACTACCACCACCATTCCTGAGAGGCTTTACCCCAGGTCCGAAGGAAAAACCCTTCCCTTCACCACCAAGCTTGGTTGCCTGCCCACCGTCGCCCTCCCCGTCCCCTCCGCCAGAACCCTCCTTACCACCACTCTCCTTCCCTTTCCCTTTCCCTTTCTCACGGACACTCATATTTTTAACAGTCAGTTATTTTTTGTGAGACAGGTTTTTGGTTTGGTTGATCTAAAAAAAAAAAAAAAAAAAAAAAAAATGACTTTTTGTTTTGGAAACATTTAGCTTTTTGTGTTGCATGTGAGTTATGGGTATAATTTTCTAAATTATTAATATCTTTTTCCTCGCATGCGATCGGAGTTCAATAATTGAACTAGGGGATTTTTATTCGATCTCTGATTGGAGGGCCATAATTACATTATTACATGATTATATATTCTTGTAGCTTATGGATTGTTCTCTGGCATAAAAAGTTTATGCATTATTCTATGAGACATGTTACCCTCTCTCTACCCCTAAACATCATCTATTGTTTTTGGCCAGCTAAACTTCATCATTGTACCATGGGCAAAAGCACCAAAGTAGCAACTTTTAAGAAAAATTATACCTAATCAAAACAATTGTAAAGAAATTTCTCAAAATAAGGCAGTCAAAGGTGTAAGTTGACTGACGTCTCTGACAACGTGAGAAAAATGACGCCTTTGACCAGAGGCGTCAGTCAACTAACACCTTTGATCAGAGGCGTCAGTCTAGCCACACACACACACACACACACACACACACACACACACACACACACACACACACACACACACACACACACACACACACACACACACACACACACACACACACACACACACACACACACACACACACACACACACACACACACACACACACACACACACACACACACACACACACACACACACACACACACACACACACACACACACACACACACACACACACACACACACACACACACACACACACACACACACACACACACACACACACACACACACACACACACACACACACACACACACCAATAATTATATTTAAATTTATAAATACACACACACCCCCCCCAAAAATACACACACACACACACACACCCCAAAAAATAATTTACTAATTATATTTAAATTTATAAATACACACACACCCCCCCCAAAAAATAATTACACACACACCCCAAAAAATAATTTACTAATTATATTTAAATTTATAAATAATATTTAAATTTATAAATAATTTTAATTAATTATAAATTATAAAAAGAGTAAATAATAATTTTAATTAATAATTAGTGAATTAATAAAAATATTTTGTGAAATATGTTGTATATTATTATTTAAAGTAAATAATCTTTTTGGTCCCTGACAAAAAACACGGACCTCATTTTAGTCCCTAACAAAAAAATCGATTCTTATTCGTCCTTTTTATGGGACTAAAAAGGACCTTTTGGAAATTTGTGAGAGATCAAAATGTCCACCAATCGACCCTTATTCGTCATTTTTATGGATTAAAAATGACATTTTTCTTTGTCAGGGACAAAAATGGGATCCGTGTTTTTTGTCAGGGACCAGAAAGTGTATTTACTCTTAAGTTTATCTTATCTATCTTAGGGTACTCTATAAATAATAGAGTAAATACCCTTTCTAGTCCCTCACAAAAAAACACGGACCCCATTTTGGTCCCTGAAAAAAAATGTCATTTTTAATCCATAAAAATGACGAATAAGAGTCGATTAGTGGACATTTTGATCCCTCACAAATTTCCAATAGGTCATTTTTAGTCCCATAAAAAGGACGAATAAAGATCGATATTTTTGTTAGGGACTAAAATGAGGTCCTTGTTTTTTGTCAGGGACCAAAAAAGGTATTTACTCTAAATAATAATATACAACATATTTCACAAAATATTTTTATTAATTCACTAATTATTAATTAAAATTATTATTTACTCTTTTTATCATTTATAATTAATTAAAATTATTATTTATAATTTTAAATATTATTTATAAATTTAAATATAATTATTAAATTTTTTTTTTTGGGGGGACGTGTGGTGTGTGTATGTGGGAGGGGGGGGGGGGACATGTGTTTGTGTGTGTATGGGGGGGTGGACGTCTATGTGTGTTGGGGGGTGGGGGTCACAGGCGTCAGTCAACTGACACCTCTGGTCAAAGGCGTCAGTTTTCTGACGCCGTCAGAGACGCTAGTCAACTGATGTAACATCCTAATTTTTTATTTTAGGATTTAAGTATGATTATGAAATTAATTATTAGAATTTAAGGCACATTTTGTTTTTCATAAATTAAGGACAAATAATTAGGGAATAATATTTTTGGCTAAATATTTTAAGGCCCAAAGAAAATCCTTAAATGGAATTAAGGAATTGATTTTTAATATTTATCTAATTTGTAAGAGATAATTTTGGAACACACACACCCTCTTATTATTTAATTGGGGCACCAAGTGTATATACATAAACACTTCCATAGGCCTAATAAATTTTGCTACCTGACCCACTATTTTTGTTGTTGGCCCAACATCCATTCCACCTTTAGGTTCACACGTACACACAACATATGGCCCATGATTTAAAAACCCAAAGCAACTGTATCACTTAGTTATTCATTTAAACGGCACAGTACTTGTTCTTTGCTTCCTTCCGTCAAACACGAAACGCATCAGGGGAATACATCAGCAAATCAGATTTTTTCACAACTCCCACGTCATTGAATGTAGACCCTCCCATGCTTCGCGGCCAGTAGCAACTATACACAAACAAGAAAGCCATCTTCCTCGAGCTCCAAACCCGCTGCCTGTACGTGTCAATCTTAACAACTCTAATCGTTGGACACTCTTCTTCCTCGGTCTAGCGTGTTTTTCTCGGACCGGACCCTTGGGACCCTATATATACGAATCCATGCTCCTTACTCATTCTCATTAATCCAGTCCAAGAACGTAAACAACCGAGAGAAAACAATCATTGTTATTCCTCTGTTTTTAATACCAAAAACGAGGCGATAGAGAGAGAGTGAGACCGAGAAGGAGCACTGAAGAAGGAAAACACTGAAAACTCAGAAACTAAGGTAAGTTCTTTGAGCTTCCTTCCTTCTAAGTTTCTACAAGCATTCTCTGTTTGAGGAGCTGAAACAGAGGGAAACATAGCCGTATATATATATAAAAAGAGAAACATGAAAAACTGTGTTGCCATAGGCCTGCTGTTATATTTTTCTTTCGCTGCACAATGGAGAATAATGGGTACGTAGTTTTTGTCATCTTATATATATAGAAGCACACCACTAGTTTGGAAACCAAGGAGAAGAATTGTTGCAGTTAAGATTATGTAAGATATATAAATATATATCTTTAGAATCAAAAAGGGAAGAGAAAGAGGATAATAAGATGATATATACATTAGGTTGAATAAAATGCTGCATTTAGGTATTTGTATCTATATATCCTTGTAGCTAAAAGTTATTCACTGATATGTGTATATATAAGAAAGGAGAATGAGAACGTTGCCTTGGGAAAAATGTAGAGAAAACTTTGATGTTTTGTCCTTTTAAACTCAGAAGCTTACTGTAACTACATGTATATATATATATGATGCCGTGACTTTGAAAAATGAAAGAGAAGAAGTTCTATTATTATTATTATTATTATTATTATTATTATATATATATATTTTAAAAAAATGTACTTTTGGGTGCGTGATAAATGGAGAGGAATAATAAACCATGGGAAGTACAATAGTAATAATAGATATAGTTAAATATTTATTTCTTCTTTTTCTTAAACATGATTGTGATAATAATCTTGTTGTTATGATATAGATATGGATATCTTAACTGATCCATATCTATATATATATATTTATAATATGCTAATCATATGCCTTTAAAATAATAAGATACTATATTATGAATATCCAAAGAGTATATTTGATTTTATTAATATCTAAAAAATATAATTTATATAATGATTGATATGTATTAAACTCTTAATTTAATGTATTAGGATAGCATCTGAGAGTTTAAACTAATAAGAATAAGAAAAACCTTACTTTAAAAAAAATATATATATATATAAATATGTGTATATTGTCACTATGTAGGAATTTCTATGGGTTTAATTTTTGTATATGAAGGACCAAATTGTAATTTTGGAATGGTGGGACTATAATGTCATTTCTGAAAAATTGAAGGACAAAATAGTTTTTTTTTTTTTTTTTGTATTTTAAATTTAAACCCCAAAATGTCATCTTCAATTCTTGTGACAGTAATATTTTTATTATTAGAATTTGTATTTATTTTTAAGTTATAGGAAATTATAAGCTTTAATTGTGATAATGTAGAGCCTTACTGTAAGCGGTGATTGTGCGGGTTGTGCTTCTCAAGCTAAGCTTAAACTTGGAATTGAGGTAACCGGGGTTAATTTATTTTATATGCTTGTTTTGGGCTGTGAGGTATTTTTCTAAACCTTACTTTCATATATACTACTTGTATGCGTTTTGAAAAATTATGTGTATGTTTGAATATGAAATTATTTCAGTGAAGCAGTGTATTTTCCAATCTATGTAATTAAGTAAATACTATTATTGGGGTTGTTATCGTTGTGATGGTTGTAATGTTTGTTGTGAGATGATATATATAGAATAATAATTTAGTAAAATGTTGTTGAAAATTTTAGTGTTATATTATTTCTTCATTGTGGGTTATGTTGGGTTGAGGGGAGAGATTAAGGGTGAACTTGTGCTCGGCTCTCTCAAATCTGGCCGGATCTTGAGTTGAGTGTTATAGGCGGACACCTCCCTGTTACAGTATATTGTTGGTGGCATGGGAGGGGACAGTATTATTGAAGTGACTAGCTAACATTGGCCAGGTATACTAGCACTGATAGGTTGTATCACGTCCAGAAGATATAAGGAGGAGCAGGATGGATGAGTGAGGATGGTTTTAATTATTGTTAATTATTATGTATTATTCTGTTTGTAATTGTACCCTGGACTCTGAGTTTGTGGGCGGAATTTGTACCCTGGACTCCGAGTTTGTGGGCGGAACCTGTGCCCTGGACTTTGGGTTTGTGGGCGGAATTTGTGCCCTGGACTCCGGGTTTGTGGGCGAGCGTTGTGCCCTGAACCCGACATGTATGTTATCGAAAGAAAAGTCTTCTCTATTATTGTTCGTTAAATATTATAATTATAATTATGTTAATAAACCTGCTTCTCTGACTTGCAATCCTTTCCTGCATATTTGATAAATTAATCTTGGTTACGGGGACTTTATGTCTCACCCCGTCATTATTAAATTTTTTTCAGGCGAGACCTCTAACCTTACTAGAGTACAAGGGAAGCAGCCTGAGGCATAGATGTCGTGAAATTTCCAGGCCTCTTGTTGGTAATAGTGTTGTATTGATTTATATATTGCCATCATAGGGCCCTCATATTTCGAAATACTACATTAGCTATTTTTGGATGACTGTTTATTTCCGAAGGCTTTATTTTGTACACTATCCTATTATGGTGGATCCATAATTATATTTTATGCGAAAATTGTTTTTGTATAGACCCTTTGTGGTGGGGTTAGGGTTATAAGACTCGGGGGCTATGTATGTTTCTGTTCGATATTTGTGCCCAGAGTCGTGGATTTATTTGTGGTGGGTTTGTGGGAACAATTTGTACCCTAGACCTGAGATGTGTTGTCTTGAAAGAAGAAGGGTTTCCATAATTACCTGTTAATTCGGTTTTATGAAAATATTATGATTAATTGTTGTTTAGTGAGGAAGGGTCTTTTCAACTGACGCCTGTGACTGCCTTATTTTGGAAAATAATTTCAAAAGTGCTCCGATTAAGTATAATTTTTATTAAAAATTACTACTTTGGTGCTTTTCCCTTTTACCGTGTACAGTTGTTGCTCTTAACATTGTCCCCCGAAAAATTAAAGGATGTCTGCTTTATTGCTTTTCTCCATTATTAGCACGCTCTGTATAGATAATGCCATAATGACATGGGGGCCTTTCTTTTAGTGAAGAAGAAATTACTAGGTATTTTCTCTGATCCTTATTATAAGACATCAACTAACTTTTCTTACAAACCAATAAAAGTAGTTAAAGTCAATAAAGTTGTCATAGAATCTAAGTAATTTCCAATGTTACCCATACTAATTGCACTAAACTCTAACATTATAATAATTATTACTCTCACCCACTACCCTTATTAATTATGGGCAGACATGGAATAAAATAATTAATGCGCATTGAGAATAAGCAAGTTCCTTATAAAAAAGACCAAATAAACTTGCTAGTTGGTGCGTTATAATAAGGACCAGAGGGAGTATCTGGTAGTAATAGGTTTCAGATACGCATAGAAGAAGATAAACATTTTTTAAGTACCAGTCAGTATCCTCAGTCAGTATTCTGAAGTATTTTTTAAGTACCAGTCAGTACCCTGAATATTTTTTCAACATCCTAAAATAATTTTTCAGATCATTAAGTATATTTTCAGTACCAATCAGTATCCTGAAGTATTTTTTAAGTATCAGTCAGTACCCTGAAATATTTTTTCAGCCTCCTAAAATAATTTTTCAAGATCATTAAGTATATTTTCAGTACTAGTCAGTATCCTGAATATTTTTAAAGTACCAATTTGTACCCTGAAATATTTTTTCAACATCCTAAAATAAATTTTCAAGATCATGAAGTACCCGTTAGTATTTTTTCAGTACCGGTCAGTATCTTTAAATATCTACAGTATCCTGAAATATTTGTTAAAAAAAGGGATCAGTGTTGTGTTTTGTGCAGTGGACCAGAAGTGAACGCTAGTGGCAGTGGACTGAATCCAATTCCTTGATTGAAGAAGGCGAGGAGGTGTAGTTTTAGATGGATTTGTACAATTTCTGAATGTTGGAAACGGGGTTGATTGGTGGCCCACGGGTTGGCCCCAACATAACCCAAAAGAGTGGGGCTTATTTTGGGTTAGGGCAAAAAATGAACCCATCATATGGGGGCCAAACATGGGGCTTAATGGGCTGGCCCATAGGGTTCAACCCATTTTGACAGCTCTACAAGTAAGTGCCTTATAAAAAGGACTAAGTAAAATTATTAGTTGATGCCTTATAATAAAAACTCGAGGGAATATTAAATAAGAATACGGGTTCACCGCCGGAACTCATAATCAGAACTGGCGTGCGATAACTATTAAATATACTCCCTCTGGTTAGGGGTGGAAACAGGTCAGGCCAGGCTTGACCCTTAATCGAGTCGGAGCTTGTTATGCGGGGAAGTGGCTCGAGCCGGCTGTGGCTGTTACGAGTTTATATTTTGGCTTCGAGCACGGCCGCATGGCTCCATGGCTCATTAAGAAGCCTGTATTTTAAAAAATCCTGTACTTAGACTAACAGGCCACAGGCCCCAACGAAAACAGGCATCCTCTTTACAGGCCGAAAACAGGCCTCCTGTAAACAGGCCGAACACAGGCCTACCTTAAACAGGCCAAAAACAGACCTACTTTACAATAACATAACAGATTCTACAACAAAATAAAAAATGAAATCAAATACAACATCCAACATACAGATTCAACATCCAACATTCCACCAACATCCAACATAAAGATTCTTCTTTTCTTAGAGCATCTTCCTTCAATTGCGCCAATGTAAAGCCAGTGGACATTGACATCAAATCTTCACCAATGTAGAGCATATTGATGGCTTTTCTTCACCAATGTAGAGCATATTGCCGTTATTTACATATTCATACACCAAAAGCATGCACATCAGTAATGAAATAGATGACAAGTTTAAAAAAAAAAAAAATTAATGAACTATAGTAGAGAACATAAGAGGTAGCATGATTGTCCAAAACCCAAATCTTCAACAAAAGCACAGGAAAGATGGTATTCACATGCTGACATGCATTAAAAAATGAAATGTACAATTTTGCGAAATGAAATCATACCTGTGGATGACGTGCGACGTTTTGATCTCTTATTTAGAAAATTTGTCAAGTAATTCTACATAAATATTCTCATCACTTTAATTTATGATGGGAACTACCATTTTCTCGAAAAAAACAAATCTTTATGATGGGAAGCACTTCGTGTTTCACTACAATCTCAGTTTTCAAACCTCGACATTTCTCAAACCTCTCAAAAAATGTCACTTACTTCTTGTCTAAATCCCCAAATTTGCTCTTCTCTACCTCCACATGTTCCGATTCGGGAATCAGATCAAAGTCTGCAACATTGTTTCCGGGAGCGACCTAGAAGAAAATATCATTTAGGTGAAAGAAAATATCAACTAGTATCACAAGACAAGACAAGCAAATGCCAAAATTCATAACCAGAAGAAAAAGAAGAATTTAGGGATTTAGGGTTTTCTCTGCTGTCTTGAGTACGAGCCGAGGCACGAGATCAAAGGTGCGATGACTCGGTGAGCACGGTGAGGCCGAGGTCGAGATCCTGAATTTTGGAGGAAAGGTGCGTTTGCAAGTGGGACTGAGGTCGAGATCTGGAACCTTTAGGGAATTAGGGTTTTTTTGGAAGATAATCGTTTAGGGGGGGTCGAGGTTGGAGACGGGGAATGTAAATGTGAATGGTTTTTTTTTTTTTTTTTTAAATAATAATAATTACTGGGCTAGTGGGCCTATTTTGAGGAAGACATTAAAAAAAATGCAATTACACTTTTACCCTCCTTAACAGGCTGGCCTGACAGGCTTTTCAGGCCTATTCAGAGGCCTAGGCCTGGCCTGTTAAGGCAAACAGGCCATAAATTAGGCCTTGGCACAGCTCGACCTGTTAGCTGACTGACCCAGGCAGAGCAGCCAGGCTACAAGCCCCCCACAAGCCCGGCCCTGTTTCCACCCCTACCTCTGGTCCTTATTATAAGGCACTAACTAACAAATATATGTGGTCCTTTTTATAAGACACTTGTTTGTACCTAAGGTGCATTAATTATCTTTTTCCATGTATGCCCATAATCAATGGCGGATCTAGGTATTAGATAAGGGGGGCAAGTGCCCCCCCTTAAATTTGGGAAACTTTATATTTAAAAAAAAAATGTTTGAATGATTGTTTGGTGCTTACCCTTAATACATTAAGATTACACTTTGTAATCGGACATGAGATGAATGGTTGAATAATTGTTTAGTACCTTATATTGAAAAAGATGTATTTGATAGCATTGATAATAAGACAATTATGATGGAACTCCAAAAAATAAAGCCTAGAAGGATGACATTGTAATTATTTTTATTATAATATACTTTTGTTATTAAAACATATGTACTTGAACTTATCGAGTGTCCACCCTTCTTTGTAATTTATATAGCTGCATTTCTAACAGCATTTTGCCTTACTTTTCTAAACAACAGGTTTTAAAATAATTGTCTCTCTTATTACATCATCAATATTCACTTAATTTCATAAATATTTTTATTATTATTTATATTCTTTTATTTTTTAATGCATTTAAAAATTTATTGAAAAAAAAAATTTCCCGCATTCCCTCACCAATGGTGCCCCCCTTCATTATTTTTCTGGGTCCGCCATTGCCCATAATTAATAAAGGTAGTAGGTAAGAGTAATAATTAATATAATATTATAGTTTAGTGCAATTAGTAGGGGCAATATTGGAAGTGATTTAAATTATAGGACAACTTTATCAACTTTAACTACTTTTATTGGTTTGTAAAAATTGTTAGTTGATGTCTTATAATAAGGATCAGAGGAAGTACATATACGCAATGATTACGGGGGCATGAGATCGCAAAACTTGTTCTCCGACCCAAAATTGTTGGGCATGGAGTAACATGCATGGTACGGAGCATTTAATATTTTACTGTATGAAAATGACCAAGCGATTAGGGAAATTGAGGGAATAAAACAGAGGGCGCGCTAACCAATATGCTTTTTTAAAGCGACCTGATTTGATTTCTGATCGCGACTAGGTCCACGTGCTTGATTATGATGTTGTATATTTTCACCACTCAAATCTTGTGGCCATGCATTGACCACGCTATTTTTGGTGCGTTTTGATACCTAATAAAACTTCATAATTATTATCAAATGGTGAGTAGAATTTGAACATGTGCACTCCTAAATTTTATTTATTTCTTTAAAAATAAAATTAGAAATAATTTAGATGTAATTCACATGTATTTTCGCTTCTCATTCTCCCTCTAAGCGCTGTTTGTTTTTAATGGAGTTGGATTGCAGTTTAAATGATTATAACATATATGCTTGTATTGTGTTTTTGCTGCATAAAATGCAAGAGAGACAAGCTAACACGGGTACAAAAAAAAATTTTAAACACCGGACGAATGAAGTACCGTAAAACCAGATTTGCAACCGGTCTTGGTACAGACGGTAGACCGGATGCATAACCAGTCTTAAAAAAATACTTTTTAAACAGAACCTTTAAAATATGAGGTCTTAAACGTTGGACTTCTAAGACCGGACTTTTAAAATATGAGGTCTTAAAACTCTATTTCTATCACCAAAAAAATAAAAAGACTTTTAAGACCGGATATGAAAAACATCCAGTCATAAAAATCCATTCCTTAAAAAAAGAAGAAGAAGAAGAAGAAGAGACTTTTAAGACCGAATGTGTTAAAAGTCATTTCCTTGAAAAAAAAAAAAACTGGAAATCAGAAATTTGTCGGGATGATTAGCAACATATTAGGGTCATATCCAAGGGCTTGAAGGTGAGTAGTTATAGCCTTGTTCATGGGCGGTGCGTTACACCTCAGTATCTGCAAATTTCACAAACAATCGTCTTAATC
Organism: Acacia pycnantha; assembly: GCA_025563575.1. Lineage (NCBI taxonomy): Eukaryota > Viridiplantae > Streptophyta > Magnoliopsida > Fabales > Fabaceae > Acacia > Acacia pycnantha. The sequence continues at coordinate 418,715 of JAMWYP010000033.1, read as the reverse complement.
AATAACCTTTCTTTTATGAAAACACGAAGCTTTTTAAAGAGATTAGCTTAGAGGATTATTGTCTACTTGATATCATGTGCAGGAGGAGGACAGTGCGCTTGAATCATCTCATTTGATACAAATCCAACACCACCGTCCTGGAGGCCTGCAGATCTTATCATTTCATTATTCAAGGTAGACTATCTTGATTCAATGAAGGATGAAAATTTGAGTTCTCTTTGAAATGATATTCTAAGTTAGAAACTAACTTGATTCAGGATATAGTATATTTTGAAACGACCGGAATAATTATCAGCAAGACGGTCCAGTTTTTCCTGCATATATTTAAATATGCAGATTACTATCAATAACAAGCGTCAAGATTTATTCATTGGCTGAAAAAAGAGGAATGCTTGTTACCTTCACAAGAATTACGAACCTCGAGAAGCTAGAACCAAAACAAGAGACCATAAGAGCAAAGGAGGCGAAAGCAATTTTTTCGGCATTAGAAAATTTGTGAGCGAGGTCCTTGAGATGAGTTGAGACGAGGTTGAAGAGAGTGTGAGGCAAGATTTATAAAGTCGAAGAGAGGTTCAGAGAGCGAAATTCAATTTTCGGCACGGGAAAATAGAAGATTAATCTTTTAGACTTTTTAGACTGGACTTTTTAAAAATCCGGTATTAAAAGTAAAACTTTTCTTATATTTACAAAAATGCTACCGGTCATACTTTTTTGACCGAACTTGAAAAATATGAGATCTTAAATTTATTTAAGACCTCATATTTTTTTAGTCCCGTTTAAAAAATTCTTTATATATTTATGGAACTGCCACTCGTCATATTTTTAGACTTCATCCTTTATAATCCGGACTAAAAAGTTCTTTATATATTTACCGAATTGCCACCGGTCATATTTTTTAGACCTCATCTTCTATAATCCGGTCTAAAAAGTTTTTTTATATATTTACGAAATTACCACCGGTCATACTCTTTAGACGTAATTATCTATAATTCGGTCTAAAAATTTAGTTATACTTACAAAACTGTCACCGGTCATACTTTTAAGACCGAAGCCTCAATAGTCCAATCTAAATAAGCCTCAATACTTTTAAAGCTCATTTTTGTACTAGTGTAACAAAATATATAACCTGCATGGGAGATTTCATTTTCGAGGAATTTCAGAAAATACAGGTACAAACACAAACCGTTTTTTTTTTTTGAATCTTAAACCATATTTGAAGTTATGGACTTAAAAATGTCTAAATGCGTGTTTGATTTTACGAAAATCATAGTTGTAAACATTTCTAACACACAGAACTAAATACTCTGAAATCTGAATAACCTGCTCAAAAGTATGTTTACCCTCATAATGACAAGATGGGTTTGTCAATATGTCACAGCTTATTTCTATTTTTATGCACTGAATTTTATTATTACCTGTCACTCACTTGTAGTGAAAATTTTAATAATGAGATTGTTTACGTAGTCTGTTTTTCCCCTCTACGATCGCAGGCCAGAGTTAAGCAATTTGTTGCCACGAGACAGGCCTAGAATTGCTAATGAATTAAAGATCTGGAAACACGTATGAGAGCTGGGCCTTGTATGGACTACATTATTGAATTGTAGGATCAAATCTGAAGAGGCCCAATAGTGACCCAAACCCAAATAAATTGCCACTCAGTAATCTTTCATGATTTTCCCGCCACCTGGAGGCATAAAAACGACTGGTGTTAAAAACAGTTCCAAAAGATAACTGAAAGAAAGGAAAAATCTTCCATCTCCATCTACATTCAAATATCTCTCTGCTCCTACTTCAGTTGTTTTGCTGGCTCCCAAAATAACGCTCTCTCTGTTTTTCATTTCTCCCTTTCAAAATGTCACTGTCTCCTACACTTGCTCTTAGTCCAACTGTGCCTCACAAATGCTACTTTCTCCGAAACCAATCGGCTCTTTCTCCATTTATCAGACCTTCCTCCGCACTTCATCTTCACTTCAGATCTCTCATCTGCCGCAGCTCCACCGATCGCGAAGAGGATCGATGGCTCCGTGAAGAGCAGCGTTGGCTTCGGGAGGAGCAGAGATGGCTTCGCGAGGAGCAGCGCTGGGCTCGCGAACGCGACTTTCTTCTTCGCGAGATTTCTGACCTTAAGCTCCAAATTCAATCCCTAGAACGCCGGATTTTGGCCTCTGATGTGTCTTCTTCTTCATCGTCTACGGTCTCCGATGGTATTGCAAATGTTACGGCGCTGTTGCAGGTTTTGAAGGATAAGAACAGTAATTTGATTGCAGAGAGTGGGTCCAGTTCGCGGGAGATGGTGCTGGAGGAGAAGAGGGACGAGGAAGAAGAGACCGTGAAGGAGGTGATGGTTCAGGACACTGCTAGGATTTCGGATAGAAAAGTGGAGAAGAGGGCGGAAGATCGGAGCGCCTTGAGGACGGGATCGGAAGGAGAAGATGTTCGAGAGATGCAGGTCTGCTAGCAATACGTATTTCTACTTCTCTCTTATAAAGGAGGGCGAGTTTGGGCTTTATGTGCACTCATTGGATTGATATTTTAGGAATTGATACTGCTGGAATTTCAGTGAAAATGCCTAGGATAGGAGGTCTTGGTGATAAGGCTAGATAGTAAGTGTAGTTGGAGATATAGAAATTTGTTCCGACTTTCGCTCACGTTAAATATTAGGTGGAGTCCTGAAATCTTAAGAGCTAACCATAATTTTTTTTAAAAATTTGTGCGATTTTATGTTTAGCAGTTAGCAAGCATGGGCTAGATTAAAATTTGGGATGATGACTGTGAATCTGTGATGGTAGAGGTTGGTCTAAACCTCTTGCTTTTGCAATGGATTGAGTCTGATACGTAATATGTGTTTATTGATTAACATAATTAACTATCACGTATAATTTTGTCATTGTGATCTGTCTGTGGCAAGTGTTATTCGTTTTCTTTTATCTTATTTTTGTGTTTGTTCTCTAGAAAGAATTTAACGTGTCTTCCCTTTAAAACCAGCACTGCCTTAGTTATTGGTGATATTATTATTATTGCGGGAAGGAATTAAGAACTAATGTATCACATAATCTTGTATGATCTTAAACTTCCGTACTTCCAACAGGAAGCACTACTAAAGTTGGGATTTTACTCAGGCGAGGAAGACATGGAATATTTCAGCTTTTCAAGTGGAACTGAACGTGCAGTGAAAACTTGGCAAGTTAGTCTTATTTTGCATAATTTATATTTGAAAGAGAAGAAAAAAGATTGTTTTTCCTTCCATGCTGACCTATATAGTAATCCTAGGAGTGCTATACATGCAATTTCACTACATGAATTTCATTGTCCTAGCCTAGTCAGTTTTATTTTCCACTAGGCAGCATCAGGAGTCCCTGAAGATGGCATCATGACAACTGAACTCCTGGAGAAACTATATATGGAGATAAGGATTAAGGATGCTGGTGGTGTGGATGAGAAAAAAAATTATAGTACTACTGTTTTGCCCAAGGTATGCTAAACTAACCCCTGAACTATAATGTTACACCTCCAAAAGTACTAATATCGGACACAAATTTTGGCATGTGAGAAATACACTTTGACAAGAAAATAAAGACCTGAAGCATATTCTTCATGTGGTCGTTAGAAGCTTTGTCTTCCATGCATGTTTTGAGTTAAATTTTCCTTAATCATAGTATATTTCCTTCGTAGACTATTTGTATTGTGCTGATACTGAGATGATGAAATATATTTGTCATCTTCTGGCTGGCCTTCCTCTGTGATACATGTATGTGTTTGACAATCGAACTATCACACGCATATACCTTGATGTAAGTTATTTTTCATGTAGGAAGTTGCAAATGGTGCTCCGGTTTCTTCTGTGGCAGAAACTTCTGAGTTCCAGCAAACTGTTGTGGGAGATGGTGATACAGAAATAGAAGTCTCCCATCCGCGAGTCTTCCTTCTAGGTGAAAATCGATGGGAAGAACCCTCGAGGCTTGGTGCCTCTAAAGGAGTTGATAAGGGCAAGACCAAGGATGTAACTACAAAATGCCTTCAATGTCGTGGGGAAGGTCGCTTGTTATGTACAGGTATATATGTTGTTTCCACAGATACTCTTAATCTTACATATTTAAGTTAGTCATTATCCCTAGTAAATTTATAGATTGTTATTCTGGGAGAGGAACGTCTCTGACTATTTCTTAATTCACTTGTTACAAAAAGGAAACATAAGGTTACCTAAATGCTTAATTTCACTATCTAATGCTATGATCAGCTACAGCAATTTTCCCCTTCTCACTTTAACTTCCATTTCTTTTGATACAGAATGTGATGGAACAGGCGAGCCAAATATAGAACCCCAAGTAAGGAATGTTCACGCTGTTATAGAAATTTTACTTGTTATTTATTTCCAGTGTCACATAAGATTTTGAAACTCACCCGTGATTTCTATCATGCAGTTTTTGGAATGGGTGGATGAGGCTGCTAAATGTCCATATTGTGAAGGCCTAGGGTACACAAGTTGTGATTTATGCTCTGGGAAAACCGTAATATAGGTAATGCTATCCATTTCTTCACATATTCATACATGTATACCATTGTCCATATCAACGCGACTCAATTGTATGTGATGTGGTAAAAGTTTTAGTGGCAAACAATTGATCTATATATGTTCAAGATATTTTTGTGTGTGTGTTTTTTTTTTTTTTTTGGGGGAGCGGCGGTCTCTAAGTGCTGGATATTACATGTTGTCCCAAAAAAATTTAGTTGTAGGACATTATGATATACTCCCTTTGGTCAGATCCACGTTAAGTTGATCATACGTTAAGTTGATCATATCTGTCAAGGACCAGAGGGAATAGTATTTATAAAATCTTGGTAAAAATTAAAGACAGCTAGTTGGACTGCTTGTTGTGCTGTGTGTGTGTGCCCGTTTGTTTGTTTGTTTGTTTGTGTGTGTGTGTGTGGGGGGGGTTGTTTTCTGACTTTTGGGTTTAAAGCACAGCTAATTTGGAGGAGTCTATCATTTGCCTTTCTATACCATTCGACGCGTCACAAGGAAAAAAAAGGGAAAAAATAAATAAGATTTGAGACTTTGTATCTAATGAATTCTCCTAATCTGATATAAGTAATCAATATATTAGAATTAGAATTCATGCTGTATTTTTTTTAGTATATTATGTTGGTAGTAGAGATTTTTTTTTTTCCCCGGGAATACTGAGGACAAAAGTTTGATTCCCTTAACTTGATTGTTCCATACAACAAGCATGCGTTGATTATTTTTTTTGACAATTTTCAAAATTTTATTTTATTAAGCTAAGTGTATTTTTCCTTTGCCTATAATATTTCATTTAAATCTGCTCATGTATTAGGTTCGCAGTGGTATTTACATTTCTTGCCAATAATTCGTGGTTCCGTATTCTGTGAATGTGTCTTCAGCCAATAGTAAATTTGAGGTAAAAAAAAGCCAATAAGAAATTCTTTATTTTATCTTTCACTATTATTGTTTTGTTTTTTAAATTTTATAATTTAATTTTGAACTTTTTATGTAGAACATTTTAAATTAGTTATCTTTTCTAAATTACACCGTGACTCGTAGAAAGATAATTTTAATTTTTGCGAGCGTTACCCATCTCACGACTAATTATAGTAAGTACAAAATTTATTAGTCAATTCTGCATGTCTTGATGTACTTGTTTTGATTTAATATATCAACTTATGGTGCATCCAATGCATTGGACAGGAGACTTAAATTAGGGAAAATTTTAAGAAAATACCATTTGAACTTCAAATCTTAAATAAGTGATTTTTCAATAAAACGAGTTGTCAATTGCTTTATTGTTCTTGTTAATCCCATTACTGTTGATGTCAACAGGATTTTAAAGTTCAAGAGGTATTTTTTTTGTCAGTTTTCCTTTAAATTACTGTCATGTTAGCATTTGATTATATTGGGTCGAATAATTGAGTCTTCCTAGAGTTAGAAAATATTTACTAGTTAGCATTTAAATTTGAGTGGTGATTTTTTTTTTTTTTTTTCAACAATCTTTCCATATTCCACTTACATTAAATTCACATTTCATGCTCATCCAAGATGATGAGCGATTGGCACGGGATGCTTGTGATCAATATCAAGATCTATTGGATTTGCTTTCAGTAACGTTGCAATTCATCAATTGCTGGGCCTCAAATCCAATTCTTTTCTTTATCTCTTTTCATTGAACATCTAATTTCTTTCTTTAGCCAAGAAAAAAAAGAAGTAATAACAAATTTCTGCCGTTTCATATTTTGTTGGATTGCATGATTTTTTATACTTTTTTCTGACTTCGGTATCAAGGGTTGGCTGTCACCTCCATCACATTGGATGCTCACATGGTCTGGTTGCAGAGAGTTCGTGAATTTGCCTGAGAGGAAAACTATTGTTATTGGTTCCATTGAAACTTGCTTGGGGCCTGTTTGGTTTCAAATACATTTTTTTTAAGAAGAAAAAAATGTTTTAAAATGTGGTTTTGGTTGTATGTTTGAAAAACACAATTTAAATTTTGTTCTGAAAAAGAAAAAAGAAATGAGAAAATCTTTTTTAATACTTCGTTCACGATTGTTCTATAAAATTAGGGAAGAGAAGAATTTTATATTTTCATTGTTTATGGGGTAATTTTTCAATTTTCCCTTAATTTATGATTGAGTATTTTTAACTATTTCCTTTCTCTCTATTTTTATAGGGTTAATTAATAAAGGTAAAATTATCACAATCTCATTTATTATATTAAACGGAACTTATAAATATAACCAAATTTTTTAGTCAAAGAGGACTCATAAATAGAACTAGTGGTATCTTAGTAAAACCTTAGGTATTTTTTCATTTTAACCTTTTATTTTTTTTAATCAAAATAGTCCTAGATCACCTCATTGTGCAACAATCAACTACAAATGACCTACTTTATTAAAGATGCTAAATGATGGAAGTAAAAATCTATTTTTGTTTTTTTTCCTCCAACTTCACTAAGCATAAAAGAACGTATTTGCGACTTGAAATTACAAATTTGTCTTCGGCTTGCCTTGACCAGCAACACGCCTCGTTAGTGATCGCATTGTCACGAACTCCTCAGCAGCACTCGGGTGTAATCCCACCTACATATTTAGCAGAAAAGTAAAGCTTGTTAGCAGGAGCGAGTACTCCAGGGTCATTTATTGGGTTAGGTGCAATCATATGGTCATTTATTGGGTTAGGTGCAATCATATAGTCATTTATTGGGTTGATCAAGATTTGAACCCCTTCATATCACATGAAGACAACGGTTCCGCTAGGCTCATCCTCTAAAGGGACCTTCAAACTAAAATCATAATGAAAAATAATCCTAATAATATTCGGATAAGAAGATAATTTTAGACCCATATTACATCATGACCGACTTAATCCAACAAATAATTAGAGCCATGACCCAACATTTTTAGTAATGTGACTTTTTTTTTTTTTAAACAGAAGAGATCCATCTTAGGCGGCATGGAAGGAAGGCGAAAGGATCAAACCTAAGGCACATCAAGCTTATGTTGACCTTACATCCAGATCTGTGCTACGTGAAGTATTCGCTCATGGGCATGCGTGATTAAGTTTGAATGTAACCTAAATAACGTACAATTGAACTGGGGGCACATTTTTTCAATTTTTCTAGGGTTCATGCATAAAATAAATCACACATAACAAAATCTTTCCAAAGAGACCACGGGTGAGGTTACCCCTCCATCGCCCAAATATTCGAGATGCCAGCAGATGTTTTATATCACAAGCATTTATAGTAACAATAGGATACCATTGCCATATCCAGAATAACAAGGAATAAGCAATAAAAGCTGTGAACTTACCGTGCTGTCAAATTGTGCCTTAGTAGCTCCACACTTCAAAGCAACAGCAATTCCCTGGAGGTGACCACCAAATTAAGATCAGGAATTCATAGCACAAGAAACCACATTTGAAGAAAGCGATTAAAAACAAAAGGCAAAACAACAGTTAGTCTAGCCGTATGAAGGTCATAGAAACGAGCCCAACACAAACACCCATGAGTAGTATCTAACAGTTAGACTTCCCGAAATTTCTCTATCTTGACACTTCTAAAATAGTTGTCACATACAGTAGTTCATCCCCCGTCATATATAATTATATATCATATATGTATCAAAATATCATCTTTACAAATTCCAACACGAATGGAAATGAATAGCTAACAATTTCCAACACTTAAATTTATTGCTCCTTGGGTAAATACAGGTTACCTAATCTTAATGGTCCCGGAGATAAGCTTACCAAAGGCACCATCTTTCTTGTACTTGATTTGATATTTATACAATTCAACAATAGGGTTATAAAAAAATGTCATGCTAATTTAACTTAGTTGAAAAAAATGTCATGGATCTGGCTCTACCTACACAAGTCTACATAGCAGTATATTGAAACAATTGAGTTAGCCTGAAAAGCATGGGCAAAGAGAACAAACAAATTCATCCAAAAGACTTGCTTTAAAGGCCACAGAACTGTATATGTTACTCATCATTTACTAAAAAGACAGCATCTTACAGGAAAATTCCCAGACGATGAAAAACTAACAGAATATTAAAAAGAAGAAAGCACTAGGTGGCATTTCAACTCTAACAGCTGGTGGGAAACCATACCTGAATAATTTCAGGTGCATCTGGCCCACACATTGATGCTCCAAGAACTTTATCTGTCTCAGCATCAACAACAAGCTTCATAACTGTTTTTTCTTGCCGGCTAGTTGAAAGGAAACCCTATTAGTACTTGTTAGAATTTAAGATTGCATTTTGATAGGGATGAATAGATTGTGACAAACATAACTACTGCTGAATAAAACAGTGTTCTTGAAAAGCTTGGAACTAGATCAGGGTAAACTGTATTGATAATAAGATTGTAAACTAGGACCGGGTCCAGCACAGCAATAGAACTGCATGCCTAGAGTTCTTAAATTTTATGCATCACTATTTGTAATGATAAACTGGTGTTTTCTGTTCTTAGAATAATGAATTTGGCAAAATATTTCGAATAAATGTCCAAGTGGGTACAAAAATCCACATCAATGCACATACCCAGAAATAGTGTTCTTCATCGGATTGAATGTGGATGTAAAAATTAAAATATCACCGTTTGCTTGCTCTAGTGCCAGTTCCTCGCTGAGACCAACTACAGAAAGTGGTGGAATGCTGCAGAGGAGAAAAGATCAGGAAAATGATGACGCAGAAGGGAAAGGGACATATTATCATAGGTTTTCCATACGTATAGCTTCAAGGCCTGTTACGCAAACGGAACTGTACCTGAACACTGCATAGGGGACATTATTATAATCTGGCTTGCTTGGTTGCCCCTTAAATACTGTGTTCTGCAAGAGGCAAAAGAAATGAACAAGTCAAGTGTGAGCCCCTACACCTAATATCCCCTCATCACTCCAACATGAAAGATCCATGATATACTGAGCCACACGGAAAACTTACAGCAAAGCATGTTCCTTCCATCAATGCCACGGGAGTAAGGTTCATTCGATTTGTTACATCCCCCACGGCCCATATGCTAGATATGTTGGTCCTTGAGTACTCGTCTACCTAAATGGCGTGGAAATGGAATGTGAATATGTGATGAGCTAGGTCTGGAGAGTGTCACAAATTATAATAATTGTTAATGAAATTTCCCTTGAAGTCATCATCAAGAAATTAGCTAAAGCATATGACTCAGAGCATTTCTAAAACTACTCTATCAACATATCACTCAAAGCATTTCAAAAATAACATGGAAAAATACGTCATGTATTGGAGCCACCAACTTCTACCTGTACACACCCATTTTCTTACCGGTCAATGTTCCTATGTCCCTATGCACATAGGAACTAACAAGTGGATGTTTTGTCAAACCAGGAAATTGGGAAATATGTCATCCTTCCCTTCTTCTTATGGGCACATAAAAAAAAGGGTGAAGCATCTGCTTTTACTGTAGAGATACATAGCCTAATAACTTGTTACAATTCCTTTCTCTTTATATCACAACAATCTCATGGCCATTTGCGGTTCTATATTGCCTTCTCAACCCAAAAAAACAACTTGATAATCCTGGGTGAAGTTGATATCTTATGAAGTTCAAATGATATGCGACATGAATGCAAGAAGATGCTGCAAACCTTTATAGCCCCAGTGTTATCACGCTCCACACCAACTGCTTCTAAATTTAACCTCTTAGAATTAGGAGCCCTACCTGCAACCAAAAGAAGATGATTTAGCAATTCAAGAAGCTTTAAAATAATAATTTTTTTAATACAACTTCAACAAGCTACATGATGAATTTGGTTTCCAGTGCTCTTAATTTATAGAATTAGCTCAATCTAGTACCAGTTACAAGCCATAGAGATAATTTACCATAAAATGATAAAATTAATATTAACAATTTGTTATATTTATTCAAAAAACTAAAAAATATAAATATTCTTTATTTTGGCACTTGTTCTTACCGGTGGCAAATAGAACAACATCAGTCATCAACTCTTCACCATGGTCTGTAACAGCCATAATTCCATGCTCTGTTTTCATCAACTAGAAAATAAAATTATTGGCATTAGCTCAGCCTCAACTAAGAATACACAAAAAATTAATTCACTGCAATATACAAGAGTTGCAACAAAACCTCAAAGGAGATACCTTTGTCAAATTTGTTCTTGGGTGCAGATTAATTCCCCGGCCTTCAAGATTTCTGGCAACTACTGCTCTCATTTCGTCATCAAAGCCTCTGCAACAGAAATAATTTTTCATTAGCAATATGTTTGGGTAGGGAGCAACAAGGTGAATTGAAGGGGAAGGGATCTCTGCAACGCAATAGTTCCCTGTGTAATAGAGTTAAAATATTTACGGAAGCAAAAGGAAATCAAAGGAGGATACTCCCTCTCCTTTTTCAGCAAACTCACTTGTTATTCCCTTCCAAATTAGAAGGTATAGCTGTAAAGTGAGAAAGTATACTTATTTTAAATCTTGTAATTTACTATGGTAGCCTAAAATTTCGTATGATAAATATAATATTATCAGTTAATAGCAATTTAACTGGAAAACATCCTCTTTTTCCATATCACCCACATTAGTCATCCTGACAAATGTGAAGTATCTTTCCTTTCCGGTTCCATTTCCAATCTCCTAAACTTCCAATCATAGCTTTAATGGTACGCTGTAGACATAACAGAGGAGGAAGTGATGTTAATGAAGAATTACTAAATAATGCAACTCGTCTCAGTCATTCCTCTGTTTGAAGGGGGGAAGCTCTTACGGTCTACTAGAATCCAATTTCCTGTGCCATCTGAACAATCAGAATACAAGCACCAATTCCTTATTTTCATCTAATCCATATTTACCCATGAATTTCAATGTCTTATTTTCCACAAAAGGTTCAAACCTTTAAGCATACATTTTTAGCTGCAAAGATAAACATGATGCCAGTCATGGTATTAACAAAGATATTGATTAAACCCTTAATCACACCACCACATGCCAAATGGAATCCTTGGGAAAACTGTAACCGCCCTTTAAGGACCAACTTCCTTGTTTTAAATGATACCTTAACAGCCTGAAGGAACACCCGCAGGGTGGGGGGGACTCACTCTAAGATTACACAACATGGAAATTAATAATGAATGTCGCATATAAGAGCCAAACCTCAATGGAAGTTCTTTTCTGAAAACTAGATCGACTGTGGCACCCATTCCTCTCCATATAGAAGCAAACTCCACTGCAATATAACTGACAGTATAGAATATAAATCAGTAACCATGAGATATAATGCCCCAACAAAACATACAGATGAAGAAAACAGAGACACACCCTCCTCCAACCACCACAGCACGCTTAGGCAACTCCTCCAAACTTAGTGCTTCATCAGATGTTATAGCCAACTCCTGCAAGATAACACCACCATAGAAAAGAATAGGAAGACATAAACAACACTCAAAATTTAAACTGATAAGTAACATGAGGTCAATAACATAACAGATGAAGTGATATGAAGCAAATACAAATTACGATATCATAGCTGCAATTATGGTAAAAGTTGGCGAGGCAACTAACTTGTCAGAAGAATATATTTGCCAAAAAAAAAATCAAAACATGAAGATTCACCTGTCCAGGAATATTCACACGCTGAGCCCTGCCGCCAGTTGCAATTAATATGTGCTTGGCTGAATAGGACAATTTGGTGCCATCCAATTGTGTCACCTCAACTTCATTTGGACCTGCCACCCTACCCTCACCTTCATACAATTTAACCCCAGCATTGGATAACAGCCGCTTGTAAATTCCATTCAATCTGTTTATTTCATCAGTCTGAAGTTTGCACAAGACTTAGATTAGTAAATGACATGCAGACTCCATCTTGAAAAAGTTTTGAAAAGAAAATTATAAATGCTAATCTTTTGCCACTGGAGAAGAAACCTGACCAAATGGATGAGCCCCAGCAATTATTTAAGATGACAAAAACATAAGAACACAACAAACATTGACATTAAGCAGGCAAGTCCTCATCTTTTGATGCCTAACTATAGTGTTTATAAGCAATCTAGCATAGAAGCTCTGCAATTTTCCTATCATAAAATGCATCATTAGCAAAACTGATAACTTTATTACCAAGCATCAAATATGGATTCTATATCACACTCTTCAGAAAAATGGAAAAAAAGTACTGAATGATCTACAGACTAGAAGAACAAAAAACAGGTCAGCAGTTTTGTGCTGTTATATATCCAACTGACAATTTGAAGCTGTTAATTGGAGAGGATGAGATAAAACACATATCAGGTGTAACAAGAACAGTCACCATCAGGCTAACTTCATATAGTGTTGTCCATGTGAAAATGCCTTCCCCTCCCTTCCTCCCTCCATTTAGCAATGACATCTACTTATCCATAGGGTTGAAACAATGTGTCCATTCCAGTTTACCATATTTGACTAGTCACTTGCGTCATTTAAAAATATATAAAGAAATGAATGGCATACCAAAATTTCAGCTGTCAAACCTTCTCACAGTTTGTAATGATTCTTTAATTTTACCTTCTCTCAGACATATTTACAGTTTATTTAGTCCGATTCATTTGATGTTTATTGCTTGAAAATAACGTCTTCACACAGAACATAAAAGTACAGCAAATATAATCATGATAACATATATTTCCAGTTTACCATATTTGACATGTTATCTGCGTTATTTGAAAACATATAAAGCAATGAATGGCACACCAAAACTTCAGCTGTCAAACCTTCTCACAATTTTTAATACTTCTTTGATTTTCCCTTTTCTCAGACATACTTACAGTTCATTTAATCCAATTTCTTTGATGTTTGTTGCTTGAAATTATTGTCTTCACCCAAAACGTAAGAGTATTGTAAACGTACTCATGATAACATAAAGCCTGAAATAGAGAGAAAACTAATAATTTCAAAAGCATGGAAAACATATAAGTACCTTCTTTTGCAATAGTTTCTTCCAATTGAAATCAACCTTCTCGCTCAGTTCCCACCCAAATTCTCTGGCATCCTGCAGAGGCAGTTGTGTTCATTAAATCATCGTTGAACAGAATAATACAGGCGGCAAAATAGAGATTATAGAGAACAGCTACTTTTCTATCTCATTCAGTTCTATTAAGTGATGGCATAATTTGTATATAAAATTTCTTAGCATAACTATTCTAATACTTCTTTTCCAATTTTGATTAATGTTTGAATAAAATTTGATTTTTTTTTTTTTTCATGAGAGGTCACAGCCATGCAAGCACGAGACACCACATCATCTGCAATGGTGACATGGCATATTAGCATCCTTTGGGCTTACTGCTATGTGTTGCCATAACCATATGCAAACTGCTTAAAATAAGCAATTAACAATAGAATTGAATAGAAAGTATATTTATAATTAAGCTAAACACAAGAATATCTGTTGATATAAATCATAACGACAAGCTCTCTTAGGTTTAAACTCTTAATATTGCAGAAATTATAACTCATCAATAAAGGGAAAATAAGATTATAAAGAAACTGTAATTTAAAAAATCCTTTTGACATAAGTGATTGCAAAGGAAAACTAAATGAAAGAACCGATTATGTTAACTATGCAATTCACTATTATGCTTGGTATTGTGAGCTTACAGATCAGATCCTTACCTCAAGATCACCTCCATAAGATGCTCCATAGACCAAAATCTTTTTTGGAACACAACCACGAATAACACACCTGAGAAATAAAAGAAATAAGGCTTTTCATGAATCACTTTGTGTTTACTAGATTAATATTTCTGCTTCTTTTCAGGGAATTTAAAAGAGAGGGGGAGGAGGAGGAGAGACCGGAGATAACAGGTTACATTTAATTATGTATCTAAGGTATAAATTAATCCCCCACAGAAGCAAATATTATGATGCAAGTTTGCTAAAATTAAACATAAATAATTCATCACTACAGCGTAAACGGAAAATTTATTCATGACAAAATGTTTCTGAAATTAAAAATATACTCGTTGGCAATAGGTCATGAATAGATCACAAGTACATCTTGTTCATTGCAAACGGTAGTAAGAATCTATATAATATGAGAGGAAGAATGAAAAAGGACCCAAAGAGACAAAAGTCAGTAACACAACTGCAAGCTACGATAATCGAATTAGTATGGAAGACCATTCTTAAGCGAAATAATTTGACAGAAGAAGGAGCACTTAGTGCACGAGTTTTGATGAAATGAACTTACGTTCCACCTACTCCTCCAATCGTTTCTGAGCTAATCGGATGATATGGAAGTTCGCAGATCCCCACCTTGTAAGATCGTAACACAGATTTCAAGATATTAGAAGACGACAAACCGCGTTAGACATTTTGGGAAAACAAAAGAAAAAATCGATCACAAGAATAATTGACAGAATATAACATAGCAATAATAAGCACATTACAAACACTACGGACTCCAAAAGTTAGTAACGAGGAAAAATCCGCAGCAAAAGCCGGAAACAAGATTCGCGGCAAACATCACACTAACAGGTTATTTAGTGAATAAGAGCATGTTTACATACCTTGGCCCCATAATTAGCAGAAAATCTGGCGGCACGAACTCCACCACTTCCCGCTCCAATGACAAACAAGTCGAAGTCATAGTTCTTGTCATCTTCGCCAGGCTTGCTCAATTCCTCATCGATAAGCATCTTTCGCGCCATCGCTACGAAGCAGATCGAGATAAAACTACATGAGAAATAAACGTCAACGAAAAAGCAGTTCAGAGATCAAACACCATGCGGCACACTGGTTGATAATTAAACAAGAAATCAAACTCAATACACGAACCAGTAAAAAGAAAAAAAGCAGTACTAACGCACTACGATCACTCTGTTTCCAAGTTTAAACAGGAATAAAGAGCTGAAATATTTGCGTCGTAACGCATTTACAGGATGCTCGTTAAAGAAAATACAAAATCAAAATTTCGGATTCTACCTTGATGTGATATGCGAGATTATAGGAAAACAGAAAGATCAGCTAAGGGAGCGTTACTTGGATCGAGAGAAAGGTATGAACTATGGTTTTCTAGGTTACAACAGTTATTTATATGCGTGTCTTAGAGACGACCGAAGCGATGAAGTCAGAGATCTGCCCAAAGGAAATGAAAAAAGAGACACGAAGGCGAATGCTACGTTACATTTGTGTCCTTTTTAGGACCCCGTAACCGCGTTACATTTGTTTTCACTTACCCCATTTTTTGCCACTTAAAAATATAAAATGAGTATATATGATGTTCAAATATCATATAACAATTTTTTTTAATAAATCATACCTGATGAATAATGAAATGTCGTCCAACAGTTCAATATAAATACAATTATGATATCCCATGTAAATAACCCGGATAATCCAATTTTTTTTGGCGCCAAACTGATAATAATTTTATTATTATTTTTGAAACTTGTAAGATAGTTTAGCAGTATAGTTGACCTGGATCTTTATTTAAAATAATCAGTAGCCATAATAGGGATACTCAATCAAACTTTTTTTATGTCTTTGACTTCTCTTCTTTATTGGGCTAGCGTATGATGTGATAAATGATAGTTGGAACTGTGGGTAAATTATTTTCTCCCTTCACCGCTTTCAAAAAAGTTTTTTTTTTTATTTTTTAAAAGGCAGAATAAAAAATATGACACTTTGCAATTTTTTGTTGGTAAGAAATAAAGGTGCATAACCAAATATTAAGAACCCGGTTGAGGGCAGAGGTGCGAAGGGCAAAAGCTCGGACTTTTTTTTGCTCAAAAAAAAAAAGAAGAAGAAGCTCGGACTGAGGAAAAGCAGAGATTGTGGTTAGACTGATGGTGACATATGCGCGTACGTAGGATACATGAGAAAATCCATTTGCCATTCACTTGCTGCCTTTTACATGGAACCCAATTTGTCCACGACAAGTATTTAGAGGCATGACCGCATGAGACTCCGTGTATCAATATGGACCCTGAATATTAAACTCTTTAAAAAAAAAGGAAATGGAAGGTTTATGTCATCTTTTATAAGTCGACAATTAAATTTGTTGACCGGGAATTCAACAATTAAATTGATTAAAGGCATAATTTATGCCTGTATCAATAGTAATATACATATTGTCAAAATATTTTATTGAATCGGTGCCTTTGTTAAAAAAGAAGACGATGACTGCACTAATGAAGAACATTGTCATAGTATGTGACTCAACTGACGTTGGTGAATCTTCTCCAAGAATATTACTTGTGGCTAGCTAATGTTTTTAGGATGCTATGAAATGGTTAGACGCTGAGGTTTTTTATATAATTAACAATTCATCTTCAAAGAGAAAAATAATGGGCTCTCACGATGGATACAGATAAAACATATGTTATGCATCATAATCAATTTTAGAAGTGCCCGGATCTTGTTAGTAGACGATCTGTAGAATACCTCATCTATACTCTTAAACACTCTTGGAGGTATGCCTTGTCTGGTGGGTTATCAATGTCAACCCCAATCTAAACTTTTCTATAAAATAAAAAAAAAAAAAAAAAATCAATTTTAGAAGTCCCTTCTCTTTCATTAGAGCAAGCGGAGCCTAAACTTGCCATAGAAATTAGAAACAGGAGCCCAATAAAAAAAGGGATCTTAAGTAGTAGGACAAAATAACTTAGAACAATAAGTTTCGTTATATGATTTTTGTTCTTTTTACATAAGATACTACAATAACGAGCTACCCCCTTCCCTTGCATCTCTGTAGGTAAATATAGGGTTTGCACCTTAGAAAAATCCGAAGAAAAGTTGAGCATTTTTTTTTGTTGGGGGGCAAGATAAGATTTAAATTGCCTTGAAAAGAATTGAAACAAGAGAAGTATCAGAATTGCAGAGACCACAATCCTACATAATTTAAACTACCAAATAACATGGCTGGACAGGGAGTTGCTTCAATGAAACGTGCCTGTACAAAACTGTTAAAATATCAGCAAGCACAATGAAACACAGAATTTCCAAAGCAGCCAGACTTGGCTGCAATCTTTCTCACGGTCGTTTCATTATGAGAGAATCCTCCAATAGCAGGAGATATGTGGATTCTGTCCATGATGTTGATTCTTGGGGCCTCAAGAATTGCCTTAGGCAGAGCCAATGCAGATTGCATACCCCAAATTGCGAGGGGCCTCATGTATATGAGGGACCGGTAGTGCCCATCAATAGTCCACCCCTCTGGTGTCTGGAACCAATACCTATTATGGTGCAAAAGATATAAATCAAGTTCACCATGTAACATTGAATTTCTCAACTTAATTCCAACAATAATCCCTGAATACTGAAATTGTACAGGATATAAAGTGAAACATCTAACAAAGCAACATCGCGTCATTTTAATATTCATGTGCTTGATTTGATTAAAATTTGAATAGAAAATATCACAGCATAATTACGTGATAACATAACTATAATAGGATTAAAATGACGCATTTCAAATAATAAAGGAACAGACTAATTTTGGGCCAAACCATCAAGAGTGAAACTATAATTTATTAACATACACGTATTTATCACATATAAAAGAAAGTTACCCGTATCCTTCTTCAGACCAGCCTGCTATAAATATACCCTCAGCAGTTGTGAAGGCCTCCTCCTCCATACCTGCAAGGATCATTGTAGCAGCAACACCATATGTCACACCCGTCCATATTTCTCGAGACTGCATGCAGGTCTCATCCACCTTTCCATCGGGATGCATTCCATTCACAGCCCCCATCCTTCCACCTTTAATTTTCATTACATTGAAATCAAAAATTTTCCTGAGAACACTTTTAATCTTGAAATCGTCGAAAAGGGGAGACAGCCCTGACGATGCTGTATACCATTGCCCAGCCAGTTGATCTGCTTGAATGGATTTACTATTATTACTTGACCCACTGTCATAGTTAAAATAAGTACCATTCCAAAGTTTTTCTTCAAATGCAGGTTTAGCCTTCAAAAATTTCCGTTTGCATGTCTCAGCAAAATCTCCGTCACCTAGTTGAAGAGCCATTGCAGCAGCAGCTTGGAGAGCAGCAAGCCAAAGACAACCACAATATGCACTCACCCCATGAACTGTCCACGTATCATATGTTTGATCAGGGAACCCATCGTTTTCAACAAGACCATCACCATCCCTATCAAATTGATCCATGTACTCCATTGCAGTTCGGACAGCAGGCCATACATCAACTCCAAAAGACACATCACCAGTTTTAGCAAAATCTCGATACACTTGGAGTACAAATTTTGGGTTCAAATCTTTCCACTTGCTGGTATCATGGATGTTATATGCATTCATTTCATTCCATGGATCATGAGTCCCGAGATCGTGAGGCACAGCTCCCCTAACTTTACGAGTGCCGCATTTTCCCTCAGCCAAATACTTCACTTTTCTTCCATCTTCAGAGAGGACAGCCTTCGCAAACTCACGTTGAATATTCAGCTCAATCTTAGGAAAGAGCTCGAGAAGGGCAAATGAAGCGTAGAAGTGTACATCATATGTACACCACATGATATATTCCACACCTTCCAGGTACAAGAACCTGCCCACATCATCATTGTTGTCATCAAATTGCTCGTCCATCATTGTCGAAGTCTGCAAACAGCCAGAGGGATTTTCCTTTCTGAGAGGAGCCCTAGACTCATCTTCATCTGTACTGTCCCTACAATGTGTTTCATCATTGTGATATTGTCCTGCTGTAGCAGTAGTATCTTGGGCACCTTGTCTGTTTGCTCTAGCTTCGGTTATTTTCATATTTGCATTTTCCGACTCTGTTACTTGATATGGTTCACTTTTCAAACAAGCCGATTGCCAAGAAGAATCTGGCAAAAACATGAAGCTAATCTTAATGCTTTCATGAAAACAAAATGAAAAAGATGCACCCACAACATCAAATAATACTATCATGAGATAACTCAACTGCAATACAACATACATAGGTTCACACATACCAATCCAAATTGTCCCACCAGCAACCAGGAAGTATAGTTCATTAAACAATGTGAACTTGTACCTGAAAATAGAAAATGCCTTATCAATCTGCCAATGACAAAATGAGGTAGAAAAGAACAAACACATTTGGGGAAAAAAATAAGTGTATTAAGATAAACAATACAAACAGAAGATATGGCCTGGTAGGAACTAGAGTTATATTTAGCCCAATCACTATTAAGAATGAGAGGTTTTGATCAGAGATATGGAAAAACCACTTTCTGATATAACTATAGATAAAATGAAGGAAGAAATTTTAAGCAATCATAATGCAGCCAAAACCTGTAAATCAGCAGTATACAAAAAGCAAGTCTTACTTTCATGTTTTCAGTTCACACAATCTTTTCCGCATTGAGCAATCAAAGCATAGAATATTTCAATATCTAAAAGAAGCAATTCATATATTACTGAAATTAGAATATTACCATTCTGGAAGCTTTTCATCCTCAAGAACAGGACTCTGCCATTTCTCAATGTCTTCTTCCCACCGTTTGTAATCTGTCCATTCAAAACAAAAAAAAGTTTTAAATAATACATCTTAATCTAGAAACCAGTTCGGACATGTTTTCTTTTCAACATTCCCCCCTTTTCAGATTCACGATGTAAAACTCAATCGGGCATGGATAAAAATAGCACATATCAGCAACGCACATAAACCACAGATTAATCATGCAAGTAAAACAGGCCTGATGAATATGAATTTCATTAAAACCAGAATGCATACTTGTTAAGGCATCATGCACCAGGTTCACTGCAGCTTTCTCGGAAGTTCCATAGAATTTTGTGTATCTCCTGCAGTAAATGAGTTGAACTCATCAGGAAAAATGCTACAAAAAAAATCAATTTCATTCCAGTAGTTAAATTAATTCTAATAGTAATCCCAAAATTCCCCACAGTGGAGGGAGGTTTTCTGTTAGCTGTTTTTAGTTTCACTAATGACAGTAAACTAAAGAAGTAGCAAATTCACTTAAAAATAATAATTTAGAAAACACTCCAAGACATTTCAAAATACATGCATGGAAACAACGGAATTTTACAATTACTTAATTAGAGTCAGAATTAAAATCCCTCAGATTCTTGCATAAGCAACCCCATGACATTTAGAAGACTGTTGGAACAAGAGATACGCATAGAAATTAGTAAGCCCAAGTACTCACAAAATTCCATCAACTCTAAATGCAACCCATGATACTTCTCTGGTATAAACCAGAGACTTCAAAGACCAGTAGAAAACTTTCTCATATGTATAACAGAAACATATACACAACAACAACTATATCACACTAGGTGGGGTTGGCTACATGGATTTCACTTGGGGATTTCCTCCTATATATGCTCAGTTAGAACATCTAAAACATTTACACAACATTTATTCATATTCCACAGAGACACGAACTTATTCATCTTAAATTTAGATGAGTTTCTTTCAAGAATATATATTAAATGCCTAAAAATATCACAACCAGAAATATCGTACCTGTTGAAAGTGTTGCCTTTCACAAACTTTACTTTTGGAGATGACCATGCAAGAGCAAACGCCACAGTGCACTTTCCATGAGGTTCCACCCATGCAGAAGCTGAGACAGCGGCACATAGTGTCTCTCCTGGTGATGAAGGCATGCTACGTCCCGCATTAAAATTATCCCGGTCAAATTGTCCATCCTTAGTATACACAATTAATTCAGTTAGTATCAACACTACATATATCCGAACAAGAAATATCTGGGCAAAATGCAATGAACAAAAAGAAATTAATTCAGGAAGCAAAAAATTCAAGTAATCAATACCTGCACCATTTTACCCCACATATCTTTTGCTGTGGTGACACTTCCTTCAGACAGCCCAAAACATGGTAAAACAGAAACGCTTACATTCTGTGTTTCACAAGCAGCTATGGCGAATGTAACAGGAGGGTTTCCCTTTGCTGTCCTGCAATATTGGAATATCCATAAGAAAATCCCCCCGTACTAGTTGTGATATGTGACCCCAATCACAAACGCAAAAGAAAACCCCATGCATGCTCGTCAGGGCTGAAACTTCCATTAGAAAATAAAGCACAAAGAATGTTCAATTTAATTGCCAAGGATAATAACAAAACGACTGCCTATAGTAAGAATCTTGTTAAATAATTTATGCCAGGGATAATACATAACTAAATTTTGATCTCTTCAATTTTGCAAAAGCAAGGCACTTCTGGTCCTTTATAGAGAATATGGATCACAGATATTTTGAAACAATCATTTATTATATCTTTATTTATTTTTCTTTTTGAGTAAAAAATTTTGGTGAATTTAGTTTTAAACTAGAGCCAATGCAGGCCTCAAAACTAAGAACATTCATTAGAATACTTATAAATTAAAAGTCCTTATTCCTTACCAACTAGACCAACCTTTGTTGGCATCATTATATCTATATTATTTCCCTAGTATTTAGAAAACAGAAAACAATTAGGATAGAAGAATGTTTCTTGATTCTCAATAATAACATGCCTAGGACAACTCTAATATCCCAGCAATAACAACAAAATTTTGCAAGTATATCCTAAAAAACCTTAAATCTCTCCTTCAGTTCCAGGTACTAGTAGCTTTTTCACCCTGCATGTTACAGTCACCCTATCCGTCTCAAGAAGACTCTGAATCATCAGTCCTAAAAAGGCCTAAGACCTAAGAGTTTTAAGTTGAAAGATCCCTTGTTCAGCTGTTTATACATCTAAAGATTGAAACCTACCAAACAAACATTCCAGTAACCAAACTGAGTGATAATATTCCATCCAATCCGCTATAATTAACCCCCAAATATGAACCATATCTAGTAAGGGTAAAAAAATCGTCCTCCACATTAGAGGTAAACCACATAGTAATCTTCCTTGCAGTCCCATTCTCTATGTGTTTCATCACCAGGTAACATTAACACCAGATGCTTTTTATACATCTCCACTATGCATAAAAAACAACAAAAGCTTAATCATTTTGACCTTTGTAATGTGATCCAGGCAAAAAGTTGAACAGCATAACATTGACTTGCAGTTGCAGAGACTTAGTTATCAGAAAGCAACTTCTGAGTCTCAGACAATCTGCATGTTCTTTGTAGAGTTTTAGGATTAGGATAATTGAGTCCGATGCACTTCTCATTGATTCATGTGAAATATATAAGATACACGGAGGGCAATCTGTTGTAACAGATTGAGAACTTCTAGGAAATTCAAAAATTGAAACAAACTAATCTGTTCTAACTAACTCCTAGATTCTAGGATCTAATCTTGACTTAATCTAATAAACTTATTTACAAAATAATATAATTCCCACACTCCCCCTCAAGTTGGATCATAGATACTCATCATGTCCAACTTGCATACAAAGCCTTCAAATATGTCCTCAGGTAGACCTTTTGTGAGTATATCTGCAAGCTGTAATTTTGTGGGTATGTAGGAGAGACAAATAATTCCATCTTCAACCTTTTCTCTGATAAAGTGGCGATCAACATCAACATGCTTAGTTCTACTATGTGTTGTCTTGGATTCAATGCCATGCTTAAGGCTGCCTTATTATCACAAGAAAGTTTTAGTGGAGATTCTATCTTGGTGTAGGTCTCGTCAACGACCCTTTTATCCAAATTCCTTCCTTGAGTCCTTCAGATAGTGATCTTAATTCTGATTCTGCACTACTTGTGGATACCACTCGTTGCTTGTGACTCTGCCACGTTACTAGATTTCCCATACAAACGTGCAATAGCACGAAGTAGACCTGCTGTTCTCTTGGTCTCCGCCCAATCTGCATCAGTGTATATCTCAATAGTCGGAGTTCCTTTGAGGTATTTCAGGATTCTATATGCTGCATCCAAGTGTTTCTGTTTGGGTGAGTGCATATGTTGACTTGCAGTACTTACTGCAAAGGCAATGTCAGGACGTGTGTGAGAAAGATAGATGAGCTTTCCGACCAATCTCTGGTAGCGCCCTATGTCTGCTGGTTTTTCTTCCTCTTCTTGTTTCTTTTTTCCACCACCTCTTGTTCGGTTGTCGGCTGTTCTACCTTTTTCTTCTTCTTTTTGACACTAATGGGAGTCTTGCTTGGCTTACACCCAAGCATACCAGTTTCCTTTAGTAGATCAAGGACATACTTCCTTTGTGAAATGTGAATACCTTCTTTTGACCTAGCCACTTCCATTCCTAGGAAGTATTTCAAGTTACCAAGGTTCTTGACTTCAAACTCCTTGTTTAGCGCTAGTTTGATTCTGCTCATTTCTTGAGGATTGTTTCCTGTAAGTATTATGTCATCCACATATACTATTAAGATAGTAATCATACCTTCATTGTTCATAGTGAACATAGTGTGATCAGAGAGGCATTGGTTGTATCCTTCAGCCTTTAGAACTTGTGAGAATCTGTCAAACCAGGCTCTAGGAGATTGCTTCAATCCGTAAATGGATTTGTTCAGCTTGCATACCTGTTTTCCGTGACCATTCTCAAAACCAGGTGGAAGTGACATATAAACTTCTTCTTTTAGGTCCCCATTTAGGAAGGCGTTTTTGATGTCTAGGCGTTGTAAAGGCCACTCGAGATTAACAAAGAATGGAAATAAGGATTCGACTGTGTTTAGCTTTGCTACAGGGGCAAAAGTTTCATTGTAGTCCAAGCCATAAGTTTGTGTAAAACCCTTGGCAACTAGTCTGGCTTTGTACTTGTTCAAGGTACCATCTGCATTGTACTTGGGGGTAAATACCCACTTACACCCTACTGCCTTTTTACCTTGGGGTAAGTTAGTGACATTCCAAGTTTGATTTTTCTCAAGAGCATTCATCTCATCCAATACAGCATCTTTCCATTCAGGAATTTCAAGTGCCTCATGTACATTTGTGGGAATCTGAACCTGATCAAGGTTAGTGACAAAATGACAGTATTTCTGTGAGAGATTACCATATGACATGTAGTCTTGAATAGGATGTTGAGTACAAGAACGTGTCTTCTTTCTCAACGCAATGGGCATGTTTAGGTCCTTGTTAGCATCAGGAGTCTCTCTCGGTTGGGAGAGTGGCTGAGCCTCAGGTATAACAGATTCTACTACCTTTTTGTTCCTCCTAGAGTAAACCTTGTCATATTGTTTGATACCTTTGTCTCCCCCTGCTATTGATAAGGTGAGTGGCGGTAAGGATTGCATCTCCCCGAAATACTTGGGAACATTCTTTGGTGTACATAAGGGCACGGGCAATGTCAAGAAGATGGCGATTTTTACGTTCGGCAATGCCATTCTGTTGAGGGGTGTTAGGACAACTACTTTTATGAATGATGCCGTGAGACTTTAGAAAATGGCTGAAGGTATGATTGAAATATTCGGTGCCATTATCAGAGTGTAGGACTTGAATGGTAGAATTAAATTGGGTTTGAACATAGTGGAAGAATTCAACAAAGATATTGAACACATCAGATTTTTCTTTTAGGAGGTACACCCAACACATGCGAGAGTGATCGTCTATGAACGTGACAAAATATTTCGAACATGTCCGGTTAGGTATTCTAGAGGACCCCATACATCACTGTGGATGATGGAGAAGGGACGAGTAGAGTGATAGGAGGTGGGAGGAAGGTAGTACGATGATGTTTTGCTAGTTCACACGTATCACAATGGAAATTAACATCTTTATTGAATGAAAATTGAGGAAACAATCTTTGTAAATACGAAAACTAGGATGACCCATCCTTCTATGCCATAACATCAAATTATTGTCTAAACTAGGGAGACATAGGTCTTTATTTGTGATGACAAGGCACTTGCAGAGGAATCATCAAGGTAGTAAAGGCCGTCATGCTCCTTAGCTGTGCCAATCGTCTTCCCCGAGGAGAGATCCTGAAATATACAATGAGTGGCAAAAAAGTGAGCGAAGCAGTTTGTATTTTTGTCAATTTGCTGATTGAAAGGAGATTGTATGCCAAATGAGGAACATGAAGCACGAGAATCAAGTTTGAAGTCTCTTGTAAGAGTTACGGTACGATTACAAAGAATGGGGCACTAGAATTATTGGTGTGCGAACTCGATTATTACCACCAAAGGAGAATAGGAAGTAAAGACTCTTGATTCCGAGGTCATATGATCGAGGCGCCGGTGTCTACTATCCATTTTGGCGAGAGAGGATGATGATATAAGAGTAAGATGATCATTACCTTGTTTGGCGATAGTGGCAATCGGTCCTTGAGAGGATCAGTAAATTTTTCAGCAAATTGAGAAGTTGACTCATCTGTTACGTATTGAGGGAAGGAGGCACGGATTCAAGTAGTATCTGCCTCAATGATTGTTTGATGAGCGAAGGTGATCGTGGTTTGCGAGGTGTCCAATCGAGATGGCTTACCGTGGAGTTTCCAGCATTTGTCTTTGGTATGACCAATCTTCTTGCAATGATCACACGTTGGACGAGGTTTAGTAGAGCCAGAACCAGAAGGGGGAATGTGCTTACTGATTAAACCGGACGCTTCTGGTCCTGAAGAGATAGCCTTGAGAAGCATAGTTTGTCTTCGAGACTCTTCACGACGAATCTCAGAATATACTTCCAGGAGAATCCGATCAATGTTGACATCCGAAGGTGGCGAGTAGCATCAGTGGGAGAATCCCATTCATTTTCGGCCATTTGATCTTCTTCTTGCCAGAGAGCGCACAACTCAAACCAGAATTCAGCAATGCACCTAGAGCCCTGAGATGACTTCCAGATGCGACGACGGAGATTAAATAGTTGAGATAAGTCCTTGGCATCGACGTAAGAGTCGCGAACAGCATCCCAAATATCCTTTGCAGTAGGAAGATACATGAAACTCCGTTTAATGCTGGAGACATGGCATTGATAAGCCAAGAGCGAGACAAGAGAATTATCGGTGTCCCATTGAACCCGGTGGGGAGGTTTGATCCAACGGTGGCTTGATCTCTCCAGCTAAAAACTTCCGTTTGCCCCGTCCACCGATAGCTAGCGAATGGCTCGTGCCCAGTCATGATAATTATGAAGATTTAGTTTCTCCGACACCAATTGGTTAGATATCAATTGGTTATCGGAAGAGTGGAGAGGAGTTGTATCATCGCTGGTCTTGGGAGCGGTGGTGTTGTATCATTTAGTGAGGCCATTGGTATGGAATATGCTGGTTGATCCAATGAAGACGCAGAGCGGGACAAAGTAAAGCACGAGAACAGTCCAAATTTAATGAACAGAATTGCCCAAAAGAAATAATTCACGTCACGGGTGAAATGAACGATAACGGGCCCAAAGATAATTCACATCCAAATCAAATGAAAAGCGGAGATAGATACCAGCGAAGGAGACAAAACCACGCAGTGCTGAATCGGATTTTCCTCTGATGAGACCCGATAGCTCAGCGATAATACACTGAGAGAAGTCCAAACCAAATTCAAACAGTAACAGGAGCCTGAATTGGAAGGCAGAGACGGTCACTACAAACGACGGTGGTTGGGTTTGAGGACGATGACGAGGGACAACGTTGGTGCAAGCCGAGATACGGATGTGGTCAAGCGAACAACACCGACAGAATCGAACAGGGACGATTGAGTGAAGGGCTCGACGACGAGGGACAACGGAGAGTGACGGACCTGTACGACTCTGATTGACGGAGTTGCAGAGTCGACAGACCTGATGTGGTTGACGATCGGAAGCAGAGTCGACACTACCGAGAAGAATGACGGAATTGCAGGGTCGACCCCAGATGAGTAGCTCGAGATTAATCCCTTGAGTGAAGGAACCGGACGAATCACGAGCTTGGACTTGAGGAGGTTGAGAACGTCACGGTGGGTGACTTCTCGGATCGGACTTGAGGCGGAGGACGTGGAGGTTCCTACGATGTACGCTCTGATACCATGTAGAGTTTTAGGATTAGGATAATTGAGTCCGATGCACTTCTCATTGATTCATGTGAAATATATAAGATACACGGAGGGCAATCTGTTGTAACAGATTGAGAACTTCTAGGAAATTCAAAAATTGAAACAAACTAATCTGTTCTAACTAACTCCTAGATTCTAGGATCTAATCTTGACTTAATCTAATAAACTTATTTACAAAATAATATAATTCCCACACTCTTCTTTATCTTTTTGAAGATCAAATTAAAACCATATACATTTCAACCACATTGCAAGTTACCGCAACAAAAACCAAATGAGATCAGACTTTGTAGCTTTGAAACCAAAACTGAATTCTCTAGGGGAAGGGGCCTATTCTAGTTCATATTAGGCTCAGCTTCTTAATAAGGAGTGCAGCCACACTTAAGCCTGAGCAGTGAAAGCAACTTCAGACTATTTAGAACCTTCTCGGTTCTCATCATTGAAGAACTTGCTTTCACCCATTAAGCATTTAAGTATGAAGAGAAATCTGCAAACCAACCGTCATATAGAGCTATAAGGTTTCATGACTTGCTTGTGATGTAGAAGTACGCCAGAAACTCCATCTTCAGCTCTACAAAAGAGAGGGAAAACAAGTTAAAAAATTGTACACAGGCGCATTTCAGATACACAAACATACTTCAGATGAAAACACACGCATATACTCACATGAATGGTTCATTCACATGATCTCCAGACAAATGTGAGACTCCACCAATGGAATTCTGCAGATTACAAATAGCGATGACTGATTATTCAAGACTCATCCAGTGCATTCTTAAGCTTCAAAAAAGAATATGAATCGTGCTAGTTTCTTTTTTCCCTTTTTATATCTTTTTGTAAAAAGTAGGTGCAGTAACACTTCAACCCAAAATAAAATCATACCGCCCATGTTAATAGAAGGCTGACTTTAGCTCTCTCCTTGCCAGTGTTTACCAACTACATAAGAAACAATTACAAGTGAGTGAGTCTAAAAGTAACAGTTAACCACTGATGCAACAGATAATATGAATGAAATGCATGGTATGAAAATAATATTTTTTTAGGTTTTAATCAAAAAAACAAAGCAAAGCTACAAGATAAGTCAGCACTGTAGAAGAAAATTACAAACCGTATACACAAAAACAGCGGTAGGAAGACTACTTTCTTTATAATTATGTGGTATGAATGGAGATATCTGTCGGCAAGACACTTTTAGTTCCGGGTCTGGCTCACCTGAAAACAAGACAACAACTATTAATCAAGAATTTACAAGAATCACATATATTAAGTAAAGGAAGAGGAATGCAATACCATCATATATTGTCCAAGCCCTTGGGAATAAAGCATGATAAGTTGAATGTTGACCACTAAGGTTCCAGCCCCATGATGGTATACCATGATCATCACCTTTCTTGCGGGACCTAGAACAAGACTCAACATAAGCTCTTGGCTTTTGTGTATACTTATCTAGATATATCATAAAGCAATCGCTTCTTTCAAATACTACTTCCTAACCAAAACAGCAAATTTTTTAAATAGTTGGTTGTTTCTCAAATATTATTGCCTAACAAAGATATGTGTAGAAAATTGTCCTGCAACCCGAGTTAGAAAGCAAAATAATATTCTGCAAAGCTTGGTATGAACAACAGTCACCTCAAACTTTCCTCCCAAACGGAATTGAAAATTTTGTTTAATACATCATTACAATGTCAAGCAGACTTCTGATTCAGTCTAAGGTGCATATTATAAAAAACAGTAGCAAATTTCCACACTCAACTGAAAAAAAAAATACTTGTAAAGGATCGCCAAGCCATTAGGAAAAGAAAATCGCTTGGGACACATCTGATGTAACCTTAAAGAGAGCGTTAACGATATTATCATATTAATAGTTTCAAGCTAACATTCCACAATCGTCACTGCAATGTTACCATCATTCTCAAATAACCTATTGAACTTTCAAATTAATTCCCAATTTTTCATTTTGAGCCCTACAAATGGAAAAACAAGGCATAGGTCAAAGTAAAAGGAAAGAAAAAATATCCATGAAAATCCAAGACTCAATGAACTAAATTTTTGGCAACCAAGAACCAACTTTTAATGCATAAAAGCTGAAATAGATTTTAACACCCCAACTTTTAGTGTAACTTCTCAACCATTGATTCATGTGGTCTTCAATTAAACAGAAAAAGTATGCCAAGCATGGAGCTTTGCAGCACCCACATAGATCAAGAACAATTGTTTCCAGACTCTTGACAGGTTTAGCTTTTCCTTACCCTAACCCTTCATGCTGACCAGGAGCCAAAACCGATGCAAATTTTTTGTTTCCTCCATCTCTACTGATAAAAATCTGAAACATAGATAGATATATCAGATTTGAATTACAAAGCTAAAGGTATACAAAAAGAGGAGTGCATTGCAGAGTGAAAATAGGAGCGCATTGCAGATTGATAATAAGTGAAAGAACAGGGCTGTACAGAAAACTGGTTAGCCATAACAGGTGAAGCTTCACATAAACCAGGTAAAATTTGCCATTGTCGGAACTCGCCTCTGAATCCTCTTGATATGCTACCACTCCTGTGTAAGTGACACAAGCATGTCAAAATCAATAACTTAGAGAACAAAAAAAAAAATACAAATCAGGTGAGGCTGATGGTGGGTGAAGAACCACAGCATACCCCATCCCTCCAAGTGGAACTCCTTGAGACGCAGATGGCTTGCAACTTTCTCGAGTGAAAGGATCTATAGGTGCTTTCTGCATGAACCAGAACATGAAACTTTTTTTTGAGATCTTATGTTTACATATTATAATCTTAACTAAATTTATAAACTCTACTGTCTTATAAAATAAGATAGACCGAGAGACGGGGAGGAAGGGGGAGGGGGAGGAATAGCCAGCCACCAAATTAATGAGAATGAGAAATATACCCTTCCATGAGAAGCCTCTTCCCTGACATATGACCACATCCGTATGCCTAGTCGAACCTAGAATATTAAAATTTACTTGGCAATCAGAAAAGATATGAAAACATAAACGAAAATAAGAAAAAAGAGGATAATGGAAACAAGTCATGGACATCAATATGCACAAAGGATTCAACCAACTAAACCAATCAGACCAGGCATATTGTTCGTATAAATAAATTAAACCACTTGCCATCTTTATTGCTTCCATAAAAGTAACACTAAATTCTTTAAGGATATTGGCATGGCTGTTTAATCTTCTCCTCCAAGCTTGTTGGGGTGGGGCAGCACTATCAAAATCAAGCTGCAGAGACATTGTAGGAAATAAATCAGTCAACATTAAAAATCTAGCAAAGTACCAAATACAAGTTAAATCAGGTAAAACACAGTTAAGACCAATTTTCCGTTCTTAATTGCAAAGGTCCTATGGACTGGTTTTAGCCTCAATGTTTGCACTCAGTATGAAGCATAAATAATTTTAAAGCAAAAAAATACTGTATCCGGATCCTTGATCGTTGCTTCCCTATACTACTCTAAACTTCGTATTATATAGTTTCCAAACTGAAATGGGTTCGACTATAAAAATCAAATAAAAGAAGAAATGCCAAAATGCCCTTGAGTTCTAACATGCATAACTAAAAAACTCAACCCGGGTGACAGGGCAGGATAACTGCGTCACCATGCAATAGCATAGAAATTTTTAAAAAGGTCAAAAAAGGGTGATGAACCAAAAAAATTGCAATATTATACTATAGATGGATGGATAGAAAACCATTCCTAAGATAATAGGAGTATAAGCTTTGGCACCAGCTAACAACGACAAAGCTTTTAAAATTAAGAATTAAAAAAAACTATGGTTTGAATGTGTCATAAAGATTTAAGAAGAAGAACATGTTTTGAGCTGAAGAGCGATATGCAATTAACGAACCCATCATCCAAATTCTAAGTGCAATCATCTTCAAGTGCAGCAAGAAAAAATTATTTGATCAACAAATATTACAGATTTCATTAAATGCAATATTCTGATGATCCTCCAGAATTTTCATATATATTTGTGTGTGTGGGTGTGTAAAGGCTATTCCATGATTGAGAAAAAGATAAAAAATGCAGGAAATGCGAAAATTCCGTATTCATATTTTATATCACATTTTGATATGACAAAGCGGTCCTATTAGATGTGGATTCGTCACGCTTCATTTTTTCCCTTTATTGGGAATAGTCGTGTTTCAAATTAATCAAATTATAACATATCAATCAATCTACAACAATCCTTCCAGTCAGATTTCCTCCGCCCTCCGAAACTGAACAAACATGCAGAAGCCAAGAAAAATTAAAGTTCACAAGTATCTGTTTGGAAGCTTACCCGCTGTAAAGTGAGTTTATTGATATACTCTTCAGGTGGCCACGAATTCTTTCTACAGTGAAAGATATTAGTAGTCACCATGTTGACGAATAGCAAATCTAATACTGAACCAAGAACCTCGGAAACCTCCGATCACAACCCCAAATAAACAACCCCACTTCAGCGCCCTCCAGACAGAAAAACACCAATGGAAGCGGGGCAGTGAAGCAAAACAGCAACCATCGCCGATGAAAAGGCCCCACTACCGACCACTTACCTATCCAAGTTCTTATCGTTCAATCAAATCAAAATCTTCACTATTCACTGAATTTCCCTCCCAGAAATCCAAAAACAAAAAATCCGTTCGCCTTCAAACTGATCAAATCCGTACCCAAAGACCTCCAAAACAAAGCAGTTTCAACTTTCGACTCAAACTCAGTCCATTAAAAAAACTTTCGACTCAAACACCGACAACAAGGATCGGAAATCTAGGGGAGTGACATCGCCGTTATAGAAAGTGCAGACTTGATTGGTAGAAGAGTAGAGAGCGAAGATTAAGGCAATCGAAAAAATGCCGAAAGGGCACAGGTGCGTCGATGCGTGGCGAGCAGAGAAGAAGCCGCCTGAATCCCCGAGTCACTGGATTTCGTATCTCGGGTCGCCAGGTGGTGATTCGAGAGAGCTATTTCTCTCTCTATAATCTCAGGCCTTTTTAATTTTCTCGCTCTAAAAATGTTTTCGGGCGTTTGCACTTTGCATATGGGAGGGAGGTTTCGTTGATTTGGATTGTACCGTGGATCAGTTGGCACCGATCTATATCTTATGATGATGATGAAGGGATCGTGTCGGTTTGCGCCCTTTTCCTAGGCGACTTGGAACTACAATTTTTTTTTTTTAAATTTTATCTTCATTATTTTTATAATAATTTCTTAAATGAATTCTTTATTTTATTTTTCATTCTGTTTAGTTAATTTCAGTTTAATATATTTTAATTTAAAAATTAACCTTATTTTATTTTACTTGTTTACACAGAAAATTATTCCGTTAATTATTTGAATTTAATAATATTAGAAGAAACACTTTATTATTCTTTAATATTGAGAATTAAAAAGAATAAAATTAAAATATGAAAGTGAAACCAACAGGCTGGAAAAAAAATTGAATTAATTAAATTAATGAGACCAAAAGATAAAAATAGAATTTAAAGTAGTAGGAAAAAATAAGTACGTAAATTTTTGCCATTTCCTTTTGGGTCCCTGTTTGAAAAGGACAGTATTTTAAGAATATAAATTTTACTTTTCTGAAATAGAAGGTAGAGAAATTTGTTGGCAAAAGAGACAAAAAAAAAAAAGGAAAGTAGAGAAAATTGGGTGGATCACAGTGCGAGATTGCGGGGGGCATAGGAAGTGAGTCACAATCCGCAAAAATAGAAAGAAACCACAGATATTGAATTACGTTTGAGGAGAGATTCCCTGGAGGGCGTAAAATAAAAAGGGCAGGCCAGTGGGGGCCAAACGAAATGAGTGGACGTGGGTTGTTCTTAAAGGCTCTGTTTGGTTCATGTTTCTTCAGGAGTAAGAAACAAATGGAACAGTTTCGATGTCAGGTGAAACTGCGCGGTTCGGATAAAGTTTTAAAGGTTCATATTTAAAATTTTTAACTTATAGTTCTTTGGGATAAAATACTGGATGTCATTACTTTACCAATTACAAGAGGGCATCAAAACACAATTAAGATGGATTTTTAAGTTCCACCTCTTATAAAAAATGTGGTCGTTGATAAAAAAAGCATCAATTATTATCTAATTTATGAGCCAACTTGGCTATCTAGTCTGTGGAGATAGAGTTACTCTCACTACTTTTTGTTGTAAGACATCAACTATCGTCAATTTTTAGTCCTTCTTATAAAGTACTAACTGCATTTAACTGACTCATTTATCATTATTTTCTCATTACACCTTCATTTTTAACTAACTCTTTAAATTCACATCATTAAATTAGGGGTACAGTTAAAAACATTTATCAATTTGGACTAATTTAATAATTTAACTTATATTATTTAGTTGGCAGAAAATGGTAGTTGATGCCTTACAACAAGGACTAAGGGAGTACTTGTTACTTTATAAGACTCCTATCTGCATAAAACCCGCTTCTATATGAAAAGTCAAACAAACTCTGGATAAGCTATCATGTGCATTCAGCACCCTATAAAAACTAATTTTTGAGAAACTGCCAATTAATATAGAGTTAAGATGATGCATCTATATTATCAAATGCGATTAGCACCCTAATTTAAAAAATAATAATAATAATTATACATGTTCGACTCATTTGGAAAAAAAAAAAATCAGAAAGCAGCACAAAATATTTTAAGATGTGAGATACACGGAAAAAAAATATTCTAAAGTGTTGGATGTAATTAGCCTATTAATATATTATCGCCACTTAAATTCGATGCACATTAAACTAATTTAAAAAAATATAAGAAAAAGAAAATCAAATATATGCTGTCTAAATTTTAGTGCTTGTCACCATGGATGATCACCAAAACCACCTTCGGTGCCGTTGTTTAAAAAAACACCCAAACACATTTATATAATGATGACATGTCAAAAAATAAAACAAACGATAAATGAAGGAAAACTTCATTAAAGGACCATAGAAAAAAATAATTTCAATCAAGAATCAAAATATTTTAAAAAATTTCAGCAGGCCAAGGACAAAAAATAAAAATAAATTTTGTAGGTGAAAAAACAATAATGCCCTTGCTTTAGTTTTTTTTTAAAAGGTTTGATCGTCGTCGTAGCTGCAACGACCGATCACCAGCTAGCTGGAGTGATCGTCGGCAACTCCTCTTCATGAATAAGGAGTGGTCGTCGCCAATTACTCTTCATGAATAAGTGGAATCCTCCTCTAAACAAAATATGAATTTTCGGTAGTCGTAGTTCCAATCGTTCAATGATGGAGCTACAACAGCCGGGGGCAACCGATGCTGGAGTTCTGGCGACGATGACACCTTTTCTAAAAAAAGTAAGGGGTATTATTGTCTTTTTACTTGTAAAACTTATTTTCATTTAGGTCTTTGATTTTATAGTGAAATTTCAAAATGTTTTAGTCCTTAACTAAACTTAATTCTATCACAGGGTCCTTTAATGGAATTCATCCATAAATAAACGAACCCAAATAATTCACAGCATACCACCAAGCACCTAGTTCAACTGATTGGGGTTGTACTAGCTTAACTAGAAGTCTCAAGTTCGAGCTCTGAGAACGCAGCATGTTTGGTGGTAGAGCTTTCCGCCTTTGTGGTCCAACCCAGCTCGATCCGGATTAGTCTGGACCCCGATAAATCCCCAAGTTAAAAGGGGTAGGTCCAGGATACTGGATGCACATGCAAAAAAAATTAATTAATGATAATTCACAGCATTGGTGGCTTTGTTCAGCCAAAAAATTAATTAATAATAATTCACAGCATTGGTGGCTTTGTTCAGCCGGCGCTCCACCGTCGACCATACAACACCACCGACTCCCTACTAAACAAATAGACTTTATGCCTGTGTTGCCTTGCCTTTTAGATCATCTTATCTTTTCCCTGCGGCTATATATAAGCTCACAGGATCTCTTTTAAAATACATCACATATTGTTTTTTTTACTCAAATTATTAGTTGACCCACCGTACCAATTATTGATTTTTAAAATAGAACTGAGGGATTCACCCTCTGAGGATATATTATCAAATGAAAATGATGAATGCTTCCCTGAAGTATTACTTCAATCATTTCGGCGAGTGATTTAGACATTTCACATTATTATATTTCGTAGAGATGTAGATTTTAAGGGACAAAATAAATGGAAAAATTAAACATGTCTATCTTGAGCTTTCACTTTTATATTTTTATTATCGTGAAAAGTTTATAATAAATATATAATAGTGTTCTGGTGTAGAACACAGATTGTCTAGCCCTGAGGGGCTAGGATGTTGGTGTAGATGGGGACTTGACCTAGGAGTGATTCCTAGGGCCTACGTACCCTGAAGAGGGATCAAAGTCCACGTAGTTCGAGTATTGATGGAGGCGTTTAGCCTAAGGGGGTCTGTATGCTCTGTGACGGCTGTATGTGAATAGCCGAAGCGTACGGCTGTATGTGAATAGCCGGAGCGTAGACCGTTGTAGATGATCTGTGTAAGATGAAGATAAGAGATAGGAGAGAATATAAGATGAAGCTAGATCGTAGATGATCGATCAGAGAGGGCCTCTGCATCGTGTCTCATCGTGTGTCCTCGAATCTCGGCAACCTCCCCTATTGAATAGGTCTTGCGGTTTAGATCTGCATGGGTCGGTTGAGATAATAGGCCTTGACCAGGTCCATAACAAATAGTAATATTTTCGTAATAAATACACTCTTAGGAGAAATGGTTCATATAATTAAGATGATAATTATTCTAAAAATAGGTGAAATATAATTTATTTTAAGTTGTCAAAAGCTACTATTTATACTTTTAATTAAACAATTAGTAATGATATTATTTAATTAAATTACAAAAATAAGAGTTCTATAAGTTCCTTTGAGGGCATGCAATCCCTGAGATGGAGAACGTGTGGAGTGTTCCGTGCGTCGCCGTCAACTTCTGGAAGCATTTACTCAGTCTTGAAGAACCAGCTTAATTAATTAGTCCGTCAATGCAATTCTAGGAACATTGCGCTCCGTTTCACATGTGTGTGACTATGTGTCATGTTTAATTATTTATATTATCACTTGTTGATAATTATACCATTATTTTAAAGAATCAGGTCACTGTAAGTCTGTAATCATCTTCTATGTTCAGACAGATTTTCCTTTTGTTGATGTCAAATTTTGTTTTTTGACGTCATTTATCTGAATTTATAATACGGCAATAAAATTCTTGTTACATGTTGCTTAAAAGAGAATAAATTTTATTCATTTGATGATGTTACATGCTTATAAGTATTCTATTATAAAAATGATCATTTTCCAACAAATTTGACCCAACATTTTACAATATAAAGGTTTTTCAAGGCGGAGATAGATTTGTATAAGAAAAGGTTGTTGGTAGATATTGGTTGGCCAAAGAAATTAAAGTCAGATACAGTAAACATAAAAAGATAGCAAATTAAAAACATAGAAATAAGTCATTGAACAAATAAAATAAAATCAAGACTAGGAGTGTAAACAGATAAGGTCAGGTTAGGCTTTGTAACAGGATGATCTAAGCTTGGCTTGTAGTATGTTAGAAGCTTTTTTGGGCCTAAGTTGGCCTAAAACTTATTAAGGAGACTTGTATTTTGAAACTTTTTAAGTAAGGTAATAAGTCACAAGACTTCACCGCAAAACAAGTTTAGTTCAAATAGGCCAACAATAGGCCTCATATCGATCGACAGTCTAATAGGCTTTTTAGTAAGCCTAGACCTAACCTCATTAACCAAAATAGACTTTTAAATGGACATTGACTTGACTTTTTAATTAACGCGTCGATCTAACTCGACCACCTATGGATTGGTGGCTGTTTCCACCCTTAATTAGGACAATGAAGGTTGTGAGGCGCAACAACATTAAAGAAATACTAGTAGTAGTAATAAATCCTAAACATTAAAGAAATACTAGTAGTAACTTCCAATATTATCCCCACTAGTAATAAATCCTAAACGATTATAAACATCCACATATATAATAATAACTGCATGTATCAATATGATTTGAGGTGCCGGTGCAGGCCATATGAAATTTGTAGATTTTAACTTTTTAAACATTAGAAAAGGCCCCACTATGAGTATATCATTAAACTGCCCAAGCGGCCTAAAGATACAACAAGGAAACAAAGTAAACTCTTAGTTGGTATCTTATAAGAATATTTTTGTAGTGTAAATTATTATTATAATTAGAATAATATAGTAAAACAAACAACCAACAAAGCAAGAACAACACACATAACCGTTCTAACCCATTTCATTTATTTACAGTCTTTAATATTAATTTATATTATCACGGTATCAAATTCAAAGCACTGGTTGAAAATGCCCTAAAAGTCGTAGACAAACATCTGGAATTTGTCACATTATAATGATGAGGACTGGCTTTTTGACCTTAATAATTTTTTTAAAAAATAATTATCAAACTAAGGCAATTTACCAATATAAGTCTTACGCCATTAATTTCGTAGGAAATCGTTGCGCCACAAAGTTATCACGCGAAACGCCATCGGATGGCGTAAAGTTTCACGCCACCAGTGGCGTGAAACATAATAAATACAATGGAATCGACCCCACTCAATTGGGTCTGATTCCATGTATATAAAAAAAAAAAAATAATAATAATAATAATAATAATAAATGATAAAAAATTAGAATAATTTAAAGCTCTTTCATTTAGTTTGAAGTCAAAATTGAAATAACTCATTAGAACGCCTTTTAAAAGATTACGCGGTACAATTTGGTTATAACAACAGATCACAATATAGGGGATCTATATATTTGCTATACACCAAATATTTGAATAACAACAGTATTGATTTTGGAGTCTGTATAAAAAAGATACGGATCCCACAAATGCTAATTATATATATATAACCAACCCAATATATATATATATATATATATATATAGCAAGATCCCACACACACATAACATTTGTGAGATCGTATCTTTTTATACCCAAAATCAATTCATTATTTGGTGTATAACAAATATATAGATCCCCTATATTGTCTTTTATAACCAAATATCTTTTAATTTATATTATTTCAACTCCTACTTTTTTCTTTTCGGTATCAAATTCAAATGGTGTGGGAAATCACACCATTTGGTTAACAAATGGCGTGGGAAATCCCCACACCATTTGGTTAACAAATGGCGTGGGAAATCCCCACACCATTTGGTTAACAAATGGCGTGGGAAATCCCCACGCCATTTGGTTATGGGGATTTCACGCCATTTGATTAATCAAATGGCGTGGGCCCCCACGCCATCTTAACCAAATGGCGTGGGGATTTCACGCCATTTTGTGCGTAAACATTCCCTACGCCACTAATTGCGAATTCTCAATCCCGTAAATCTTTCTTACGCCTCTTATTCCGTCCTATCGAACTTACTTTGGAAATAGTTTGAAATTTGCTTTATTTTAGTAAATATTTTTTTAAAAAAATTAGATTGGTCAAAAAGTATGAGGACTCATAAGATTTTTAAGGTTCAAGTATTTTTCTATGTAATGCTGTCAACTTCCTAATTTGGTCTTGTATTAATAATCGGAGGGAGTATTTTTCTATATACAAAAACAAAAGTATTTTTCTATATAAAAATACTATTTAGAATTTAGAATAAAAAATCGTCCAGAAAATCTAATTAACGGTTTTTTATAGAGAGACGAATTTATGCTCGTTATTCTGTGCCTGTGTTCACCGTTCAGTGATATACTTTAAATTATAGGGCATGGATTCGAAAGCTGCCATTGAAAAAGCAAAACAAAATGGAGAGAATAATTTAAGGGAAAGAATTTCAGAAATTTCGAGTTCCCTTGTGTCATGTTGGACGTGAAAGCTACGCGCTAACAACCATGGCCGAGGTATGCGTAACGAAATTCAGAATAATAACAGTAATAAATTAGTAGTAATTATTTATGCATTTTCAAAGATAGCAATGTTGCCTTTTCAGTTAAAAAGCTGAAGTCTAACAATTTTTGGGTCTTATGCCCTGATTCATCTACTTCTATTCGAATTATTTTATCACTCGCTCCTATCCAAGATGTAGGAAGTGGTTACACAAAATTAACCAAAAGTAATTCGGGGAGCAAAATACCACGGGCCGTTAAAAACTAACGGTCAACTAACGCCCGTGGTAGTTTTGCTCCTAAAACGTAACGTCGCAAATCTGTCCCCAAAAACTTCGCCCAAGAGTAATGTGAGTAAACTTTATGTGTAAAATCAACCTTAACCCAAAGTAAAAACATAACAATATTGCATTTTCAGTTAAAAAGCTAACGGTCAGCGTTAAATTTTTAAAGGTCAATATTAGTTTTTTAATGGAAAAAGGGCAATACTGTTACGTTTTTAGACTTTTGGGACGACATTAAACCTAAAATAATTATAAGGCAATATTACTCTTAAGTATATATTTTTGTGACAAATTTACTACTTAACCCTCTATAATTTAGAGAAAAACAAAGGCAACGCCTATTATGCCTTGCTGTAATATCCCACCATGCCCACTTTTTTAAGCCACGATTTTTTACTTTTTATCTGCGCTGAATGATTCCAAGCATATCCTATCTATTTATTTTTATCTTTTATGTTATTTGGCTTCCATAGACTGTGAAAAGATGAACAATAAAATAAATTTTTAAAAATAATTGAGTTGACATTTCTCAGGATGTTGCTCCTTTTTTTAACACTCTAGGAGGAAAGTTGATAAAAAAAAATTCGGATATATTTACAGCTTTTATGAAAAACTTTTGTATAAAAAATGAAACTTAAGCCATTTCAAAATACAAACTTGTGATCGATATTGCAGAGATCTTTAAATTTAGGAATGATTTTTTTTTTTGGTCAATTAGGAATGATATGCCTTAACGTTAAAGAAATCATTAGTTACGCTTCAAAGTGAGGTCTCTTGTATGGTACAAAATAATGACAGAAAAGCATGCATTAATGTGGTGACAACAAAAGGCATGCATGTTCTATCAACAAAGACAACCTTTTAATAAAGTTAGTTGGATTAGGTAAAGTAAACCAGACACAAAATATTGGATCTTTTCCGGTTTTCTTTTCCCATTTTTTATCGTCGCCTTATGAAATTGGATTTGTTCGAAATAGAAAGTGGAAATCTCACTTCATATTTTTTTGAATCAAATTTGAGTGTATACATTTGATATATAAATTTTAAAAATAACATGCAACCATCTAAATAGTTCTTATCTGTGCCAGAAATTTGTTAAAAAAAATCAGTTATTTTTTATCCTATTTTATTCTTAAAGGTTAATCATATAGTTATTATTATCTAATTTTTGTTTAAATTCCTTATATCTCTCTTTTATAACTTCTCTTTTATTTTTAAAACTAATAAGAAACTTCTACATTTTACTAAACCAAACAGAATTTTCCTCGATTTTTAAAACATGCGTAAATGTCTATTAAAAAAATAACACAAATATTGTTCAATTTTGTTAAAATTACAATAATATTTTTTATAATGACCTCAATTTAATGAAAAATAAAAATTATATAATTTTAGTAAAATTCAAGATATCTTTGATAATTTATTATTTATGTTAAAGAAAGGTTATGTATGTCTAGGAAATAAAAAGAAAATTTTACACAACTTTAAACAATACAAAGAAAGCTTGTATCTTTTGTTTTTATTTTATGAAAAATTCATGCAAGTTTCAAAAATAAAAAATCCATATAATGTTAATAAATTTGAAAAAATGAAGATAATCTATTATATTTTTTAAAGAAAAAGTTGAAGTCAGAAAATTGTGGACTTGGTGCCGTCCCGGTGTGAGAGGTTGTTGATAATTAAAAAAAGGAAGGGGATGGATATCCAATTAATATTCAAAGTTTGAAAAAAACGGAGAGGGAAGAAATTGAGATGATTAAATAGTTAGATGTCCCTCTCAGACGTCAGTGCCTTTCATATTTTTGAATTTGATTTATATATTGACGTAACATTTTGGAGAAGTTAGACTTATATATCAATCTATTTAGGACCAAAAATACCAACAAACTAATTAAAATGTAAAACCAGCACAATGACGTCAGGGGGAAAAATAACGCCGTCTATTTCATCTCTCTCCCTCTCTCATTCATTCGACACATCTAGGGCCCGTTTGGTACAGAGAAGATTTTAGGAGGGAAAGGAACTTAAAAGAGGGAAAGGAAAGGAAAGGAAAATTAAGAGGGAAGTTTAAAATGTGAACTGTTTGGTAAACAAGGGAATGAAACCTAACTTGATAGAAAATGAATTGTTTGTTATGAAGAATTGGGTATTGGTTAAGTGGGAATGTGTTGTGAAATTCCAAATTTGCCCCTAATTAAAAAAAAAGAAGAAAAAAACAATCCTCGCATGATTCCGAACGGAGAAGAAGAACCTATCCATCTGGGATTGCTTCTGCATATGTAAATCAAATAGTAGTTGTCGATGGTAGATGAAATTGCGAGGACGAGTGGATTCGGGATGCGAGAAGGAGGAGGCAGTTGGATTAGAAGGTCAGAACACCCAAAACGACGAAACCCATTGCGAAAAAATAAGAACAGATAAAGAGGGCAAAAACGAGTAAA
The DNA here is from genome assembly GCA_025563575.1 of Acacia pycnantha. Classification (NCBI taxonomy): domain Eukaryota; kingdom Viridiplantae; phylum Streptophyta; class Magnoliopsida; order Fabales; family Fabaceae; genus Acacia; species Acacia pycnantha. The sequence continues at coordinate 376,791 of JAMWYP010000033.1, read as the reverse complement.
CTTTGAAACCAGTTGATTCATATGTAGAGAATGTCGCACGATGCAATTAGGACCGAAAAAACCCGTTCCAAGAGTCATGGACATCGAAAAAGGACATGGACCGTTTAGGAAAACAGAGGTGAAGTAATCCCGTATACACGGAAATAAATATGATTGCTTAATCTAATAAATAATTCATGATCACGATTAATAAGTCCACATCAGAACAAGGAGAGTGACAGGTGGAGCGTGAATTGGGCACAGAACGAGTGATGAACATAAGATTAGACTTATATCAGCATAAAGGAGAAGACAGAATGAAATTTAGACAAATTGAATAAAAAACAAGTCAGATGCCTGAAAAACAAGGAAGGTATTGGTGGAATACAAGTCAGATGCCTGATTGAGACAGAGCATGAGACATTGTGAGAATTTTTGAACATAATGAACTTATTACAGCTCAAATGCTCAGTAAAGAAGGAAGGCAATGTCTCGCATGATGCATTGAAGCAATATGATGTTGATTCGACAATGAAAGGTGGGTGAAAACAATTAAAATAATCCTATTTGGCTTTTTCAAATGCTTAAAAACAAGAAAGCAAGGGTGGAGAACAACTGAGATGGGTAATTGAGAGAGATTGACACAGATTGAATGAAACAACATAATGAAATTTGCCTTTTTCAAGGAAGTGTGTGCATGATTTATCAGATGGGTAAGTAACACAATGTGAAGCAATGTCAAGGTGGGTGTCAGTGGATGCAAGTTTGGTGAAAGCAATTAAAATATTCCTATTTGGCTTTTTCAAATGCTTAAAAACATGGCAGGAAAAGTTTGATTGAAGAAACAAAATGTACCACATAACCGGTCTACTACATGCTCAGGGATGGAAAGTATTAAGCAGGACAATGAACAAGCAATGTTGTTTGACAGTACAAAATAAAATGCTATATCAGTCAAGTGGTTTGCTGCAGTGTAGGGGGAAACCATATCCAATATTAACCAAATCATAAAAGACATGTAAACAATTGCGGCACCACACAACTAAACCAAGATAATGGATAGGCATTAACACATGCCATGGTGAAATAAGAAATAAGGTCAAGCATACTTAGAATTTCCACACATAACATTAAAATATGTTAACAACTACTGCAGAAAAACATATAATTCCACGTTCGATCAAAATAGCCACGTTTGAACGCAACATATCAGAACCTACATTATATCAATGAGGATGAAGGTATGAATCTTAAAGGGACAGGAGCAGCAATTGTCCTCAAAGGCGCGGGAGGAGGGTTTATAGGCTGAGGGAGAGGCACAATGGACAGAGGGGTGATTGGGTCAAGCTCATCACTATTAGTAGGGGAGTTGGCCTCAGGCACATTGTCTTCATGACGGGCATCGGTATGGGGGGATTGAGGCACATTGTCTGTAGGAGTGTCATTAGTAGTTGGGGATTCATTGTTGGAAGATTGTTTAGCCTCAGCTGTCAGAACATCAGGGTGACTGTGTTCAGGGGCCGTTGACTGAGGCCGTTGACTGTCACGTCTAGGGGATAGGTTGGGGCACAGTGAGGATGGAGGTCTATTGTCATGTAGCTCCGGTTGTTCTTCACCATCCTTGCAATGAGACACATGTTCCTCTGGACGCTCAGTGGTGTGTGGTGAGTTGTGGCATGACAGTTGAGAGGCTTCAGGACTACCAGGAGCAAACTGCCTTCCTCCTCCTCCATTAGGGTCACATGATTTGGAACTAAGTGGAGGTGCATGGTTAGGGATTGGTTTCCATTTCCGCCCGGTTTGAAGGTCCTCCAGGTTGCTTCTGTGATGACACGAAGGCAGCAAAATCCTTGAAGTCAGTGGCATATAGATGTATGAATTGCCTCAAGACATCCAAGTCAAGACCAATGTTGGTCATTCGAGTCTCAGATTTGCCAATTGACCAACCACATCGGCAAGTGTTGTCTTTAATGGCGCCACTTTCTCCTCCACAATTTCACCCAACATTCTTGCTATGTCACCATATGGTTGGGCAGCAAATGGTTCTGTTTGAGGTGCGCCGCTACGAGCTCCTTCTGGTTCAGTGGGAGATGGAGGCACCTTCTCTCCCTCACTGGAAGATGTGGAAGCCTGCCTGGCAGAACACGAATTTGCATTCGGTTCAAGGCCTCATCATCAAAATCTAGCGTCCATATAGGGGCTTCACCTTCTTCAAGATACCAGACCTTGTTCTTGTCCAATATCAATGACACAAGCGACGGGTAAGGCAATTCAGAGTTTTCCCACCCAATGTAGCTGCCCGTAGCATGGTGTCAACTATCTTCTTCCCCAACTTAAAGGGCTTACCCTTTATCATACATGTCAGGATCAATTTATCATCACTACTCATGGTTGCATAGTGTCTCCCCTTATTCACAAAGTTGCGACTGTACAGGTAATGCAGGACTCTGTACCTATCAGATAGTTGTTTTGGTCTGCTCAGAGCAGAGCCATCCTCAGTTGAGTGACCCTCAAGTAATATGGCATCCATTTGTTCTCCCGTATATCGTGTGTCCTTAGCTTGTGATGTTATATTTAACCATTGAAGGAGCTGTTGCTCTTTGATCTCAATGGTCCGCCTCTCTAACGCGAGTAGACACTACACCACTCTAGACATTTTAAGGTTTGAATAAAAACCTTGACCACAGATTCACGGTAAGGAAGTGATAACTCAAGCGAGCCCTTGAATGGCCGAAGAATGTCAGCAAGATCAAAATTGAAGTCATTTGTCAAAAGTGTCAAAATTAATCCTACTCATTTTGCATAAGCTTTTCCCTACTAACCGCATGTCGTAATCCTCAAGTTGCGCTTGGTTGTAATCTGGCTTCGCTTGTGGGATGACACTTGGTCTCTGTTTCTTGCGAAGTTTTCTGTACAATTTCTTCCTCACCCCATCTACCCCATCACTGTCATCTTCATCCTCTTTGGATGCCCCAGACCCCTGTCCTGAGTCATCTTCATCCTCTTTGGATGCCCCAGACCCCTGTCCTGAGTCATCTTCTTCCTCTTTGGATGCCCCAGACCCCTGTCCTGAGTCATCTTCTTCCTCTTTGGATGCCTGAGTCATCGCTTTGGTCTCCTTCCTCTTCCTCAGTTGATCTTTCACTCACCACATCCTTCCCTTCCGAGCCTCATCGCGTCTGTTTTTTCCGATTGGGGAAGTTTTCGGGTTCATCACCACTTGCATTGTCGGAATCCCGCCTCTTTCTAACCCTCTTTTGTTTCTTGGCTTCCTTTGCCGCAAGGTCGCGCTTCCACTTCGCCGCTTCTGCATAATCGTCATACCAATCATTCTTGCTTGTGTACTTGACTGCCGACGACGTCCACACCTCCGCAAGCTTGCCCTGTATTTTCTGTAGTTGATCACGTCGTCCATTGTGATTCCCAGTTCACGCATTCGGTCCTCTGTCATTTTTACCCTAGCCATTTATGATTGGCAATCGATTTCGTCAACTGGTTTAGGGCAAAGTGGTGTTGAGGTGATTTTGTGTATGAGGAAGGCGAACGGTTGGGAGGTTGGGAGGGAAGTGGGTTTTGGGGAAACAGGAAAGCAGAGTGTTGTGTGTTTTGTTGGTTTTTTGGGGAAAGTGTCGACGAATCAGAGGACGTTGATGGGAGTGGGTTGTTGGGGGAATAGATCAATTAATGTCAAACGGTACATATTCAAAAATTAAACAACTCAATTGTGTTAATTGTAACGGCAATCATTTACGTTCGCACGTTTGGGTTACGTTCGCATGTAACACTCATTAATAAAACCAAGTATAGAAAAAGAAAGAGAAACAAACGCCTAGGGTTGCTCTTATCATCAGGTTTTTATTTTCCAAATTAGCAAAAGTAATGAAAATAAACCCTAAACCATATTGTTAAATCTTCTCTAGGCCATGATTTTCATTTCTTTTTTGTAAAACTATTAACAGAATAATCTGGTTTACGTTCGAACGTTTGGGTTACGTTCGAACGTAACACTCATCAATAAGGCGGCGTTCGAACGTAAACCAGATTGCATCAGTATATTCACATCAGTAAATGCAGGACCAGGAATTAAACCAGCATAACAACAGGATAAATAAAGTTGTTTCCATTAATATGAAGTGAGGTAGACAAGTTACATTATAACAAAAGAACAATGAGTGCCATAGCACTATTGTTTCAAAATTTACATAACGAATGTCATGGACTTTACAAAACATAGTTGTGTATTTACTTACAACCACCGGTATAACCCACAAAATAAGAAGCACAGATTGCTCCACCCATACAAACTTGCACTAAACATGGTCATACCTAACAAAGCGTACCCCATCTCCAACTACAATTACCCAACATTTGTGAACATGGTGTACGGTTTGATGTCATGAACCAACAAAAGGCATGCTTGTGTACATACACTAACGACACAAGCTGCATAATATAAGGCTATACACCAAAAACCAGTTGTCCATTCCTAATTTAACTACACCAACTACTGCTGCAGAAGGGTTCGGACCCATGAAGTCCTATAACATGTTGGCATCTTGGAAAATGCACGCAGGTACTTGTCACTTGCTAGTATCTTGATATGAGCCAAGTTTCTCTCATTAAATGTGAGATCCTCAAGTTCTAGCAGATCCATGAATAGATCATCCCCACATGCATCAAGTTCTGCTTCCCTCTCTTGTGTGGATATCTGATTACCCAGTTTCTCAAATACACTGACGATGGTTTTATCAAGTGAAGTTACTGTATCGCGCAGGGCATCAGCCATGATTTCTGAATGGTTCAGGCGGCGCTTCTTCCTTGGACATACATTAGCATCTGTTGGAGGGATTTGTGTGTCACCAATGTCAGGCATTGTTGGTGAGAACTCAGAATCAGCAGCATTTGTAGTAGGTGTTTCAGGGAGATCATCATCTTCAAGAGCAACATCTTCCTCCATACCACCAGGGGATCTTCCTTCATCACCGATGGCCCTGTCCTTTCCCCACACGATGCAAAGAGTGTCAAAGTTCGGGATGGTCTTGGTGCGGAAATGGCTACATCTTGGATGAGCCTACAATAAACAGGGTTCATGTTAGTACATCAGTATCAGTCATGCATATCAGTTTGTAAAGTAAGCTAGCATAAACACATGAGTGCTTTGGACATGCCTTCAGATACTCTTCCCAAACCGCTGGCTCTGCAGTGACAAATTTGGTGTCCGGGTCCCAACCAAATCCAGAGGTGTTGGGACCATATACCATATCATAAGCCAGTTGCCACAGGCGTTTCAATGTCTTGATTCTCGATGTAATATGTGGAGTGGCTTTTATGCCACATCCTGGTAGCTTCTGTTCCATCATCGATTGCAGGGCATTGGCAAACCCGGCTTTGAAGCCATTGTCAGCCATCCATTTTTGCTCCACCTTCAAAGTGAGTAAGCAGTCAATGAGGACTTTGTCCTCCTTGGCCGACCACATTTTCATCCTCCCCCTAGACGATTGGTCAGACGATTCCATCTAAAACAAAACTCATGCACATAAAGAAAGGTTAAGGTACAGTAGGTTCTGCATTTGCAACATTCTCCCTAAAATTAGTCCACAAGTCATTTGTTTCCATGGGCATAATGGGAGTGTTGTCATTTGTGGCATTTGCAGGTTCAAACGAATCAAGCTGCTCATCAAGGGGATCTTCCACACTCTCTCGACGAATCAAGTTGTGTAGCAAACAACATGCGACGATGTATCGGTTTTGGATCTTCACAGGGTAGTACGACGCGCTCCTCAGGATGGCCCACCGCAACTTCAGTATGCCAAAGCACCTTTCAATAACATTCCGCGCAGTTGAATGTCGCATATTGAAGCACTCACGCGCAGATTGGGGTTGGTATCCTTGTCTCCACTCATTAAGGTGGTACCGTTGCCCTCTATATGGCGCCAAAAAACCTTGGCAATTCGTGTACCCCGCATCAACCAAGTAATAGTTTCCTAGTACAAAAGAGTATATTGGTTAATTTGTTGTTCATATGAAGAACACATGTACAAAACCATTTAAAACAACGTAACACTCATACCTTGCGCTACTCGTAAGCCATGTGGTCTCCTTATGGCATCCTTCAACACCCTCCCATCCATGGTGACCCTTCCCACCGGGAAGACGTAAATGAATTCACCATCCGGTGAGCATACACCAAGGACATTGGTTGTAACCTCTCCTTTCCTATTTCGTATCTACCCTTAAGATGTGCGGTACTTGTACGCGTATGTGAGTGCCGTCTAATGCACCAAGGCATCCCTGAAAAACAACCACATTGTCACTTGGTTAAGTTAAACCACAGTTTGTTTACTTATCGTGAAATAAACAAGTCACACATTAACATATTGTACATACCTTGAACCACTTCCAACGGTGATCATTGGAGTCCTCAGGAATGGGATCCGGTTTCTTCAGAAGGAATGATTGTAATTTGATGGTGGCATTGAGCACCAATTTAAAGTATCTACTAATTGTTTCCCCTGACCTTCCAAACTCAAACTGAATTACTCTATTCTTCACATGATGCCCCAAGATGTGAAGGAACATTGCCACTTGCTCATCAACTAGCATATGTTTAGTTGCTTTCAATCCACCAATTGTGTCTAACATGTAACACAATTTATCAAACGTCGCCCGGTACATCCTAATTTGGTTGAAGCAAGTAGTGTCGCTACTATATATCATCGCCCTCAAATTCGCTCTCTTCGCATGAAAATCTAATCTAAATGACCTCTCCGGTAAGTGCCTTGGTCTACTTCCTCCCACTGCTACTATCATAATGACAATCAACCTCCTGACTGCTAGAAGCAAAGCTAGACACCCCGCCAACATTGCAACCATTTGCCGAGAGTGTGGCTCCATATCTACACAATTTTTGTGCACACCCATTTCCTTTTCATTATAATCTACCACTCCTCTTTTACAAACAACCACTATTTACATCCAGACATATTTCACCCAACCCAGACAATACACATCACACCCACTAAAAAATAAACCGAAATGAATTCTATTAAATCAACTATGTCGATTTCTAATTGAGAGGTTAACAAATATGGTTAAGCTATACATGATAACGCCTTACCCACACAAAAGTCAGTTTCATTTAACACACACCACATTAACGTGCATACAAGGCATTAATTACCACAATAATTGAACACACTCATCAATAATGAGACACACATGTACAAACAACTGCTTCTCGATTTCACTCCTCACATTAACCGACAACTGATGATGAATGAAGGAGTTAAATGCCACCACAAATAATTAAAAAGATGGCATCGGCCAAGAGATGAAAAGCAAACTCAACCCCATCGCAACTCACTTTGTATTTCCACCGGCGTTCAACTTGTCTGCGTCTCATTGGGTTCTCGTCGATTTCAAGTGAGGAGTCTTCGTTCGGTTCTCGAGTCGAGTTGAGCTTCGTCGCCCGTTGAACTCAAGCCTCGACTTTGTTTCCTTTTAATCAACAAGTCCACTGTTTAGCGGGGGCTTTTTGTCCGAAAATGCTTCTCCCGGAACCAAATCGAGGGATTTCATTTTCCCACCCCTGTGGCAACATCGAAGCTGGCGGGAGAGCAATTTGACAGGAGAATGGCGCGCCAAACAGTTTTCGTCCGTGGGAACATTGCCATTTTCCCTTTCCCTTGCCCCACTTCAGCGTACCAAACGGGCCCCTAGGCTTCATCCTTCATCTTCTTCCTTCTTCTCAATTTTCCCTCACATTCCTCACTGCATAACTCAAAGGCTTGTGTATGATATCACCAAACGAACAAGTTGGAGACACAGTAGGAAAAGTCGCGTTCCCGAAATAATCATTGCGGAGTGGTGGGTTCAATCGGTTTCTGCAATTAATCAGAGTTGATAATCTTGTTGGCTGATCACCATTTCCCACATACCTTGCCTTGGAAACGCATTTCCACAAGTGCCCTGTTATCACTTCAAAACTAGTGTAAGGTAGTTGTTGTTGTGATCCGCCAAGTAGTTCTCTGGCCTTGTTCTTCAGTTTCTGAACTTGATCTTTGCTGATTTTAAAAATGGCACCTTTAGGGTCATATTTTGTGTCTGCCAATCTCCCAGTCCAGACAGGTGGCGGGTGAAACTCAGTATGAATCAATCTCGGCTCTTTGTTCAGCCTCCATGAATCTAACAGAGTTCGATCCAGAAATGGCATCTCACCGAGACCTAACTTGTCTCCTCTGGCTAACTTAGCCCACGAGTTCAGAAACCCAGAGACGGCGGAGCCATCGTTGACGGCTCGACACAAGGCCACCCCCAGAGTATGACCACCGCATGAGAATCTGGCAAGCTTAACCGCGAGCAGAGGAATGTGTTGGATTGAAACAGACCAAAGAAGACGAAGCAAAAATTGGAAGAGAGGGAAAAGCATTCGTGAGGGTTGGGTTTTCTGAGTGATTTTTGGGGCTTTTGTCTTGGGCATTTTTGTTCAGATAAGGAAAGGGAAAAAATTCCAGATCTTCGTCTTCTTCCTCAATCCAAAGAAAACTAACGGACATTTCAGGTTATAACGTTTTTGTGCTGGTTTCACCATTTCAAACCTTTATTTGTATTTTTGGTCCAAAAAATAGTTTGCTGTGTTGGGTGGTCCTGGCCCAATAGTTCGTTGGTAAAATCGCTCCTTAACCCATCTATTTATGTACCCTACTCTAATTTTCCCCATGGAATTTTCATACACTTGCACTTTCCTTTATTTTAACAGTTTGTCAAGAAAGGAAGCAGAAGAAACGACAGTACTAATTATCAAGAAATTCATCACATCTTTTTAATTTATTCTTTTATTTATATAAAGAATGTTGAGAGATAAAAGTTTTAAATGTATCAAGTTGATGTCTCGAAATAGTTTTAAAATAAATTACTATAGAAGTGCTTTGAGATTTTACCTAAAAGAATCTTATTTTAAAGCAACTGAAAGAAGGCATAATTTATTTTATTTTATATTTTCTTTTTTCCCCCACCATTCCTTCCCTTTTGTTTCTGGGCCACATGGATGCACAATTTCCCCTTACCTTCGAGTATTTATAACTAACAACAAGGACCTTGGACCCTGTATATTAAATATAAGATAAAGAGAGTACTTTAGGCCTACCTTTTATTCTATAGGCTGAACTATTTTAGATGATAGAATTTAGGTAATATAAACATATAACTCTCTTTTTTCTCGTCACCATTCATCAAACAGAAAAAAACTCAAGCACACATCATATATGTATGGCAGAACTCGTAACTTCTCAGTTCTCACTTAAACCAGGATTTAAGGTTATGTTTGGTGTTTAAGGCAATATAAGCATATAACTACTCTGTAGGCCTGACCTTTTTTTGAGTGGGTAGGAGCTATGACTCGTTTACATATAGACATTTCTACGGAATATCAAGGATGGACCTTTAAAAACATAGGAGAGGGCGGTGGAATTTAATTAGTCAAGCTTGGTTGGTTGGACCTAAACAGCAAGTCAAAGTAGTTCAACTTATAATTTCTTTTATGTTTTTCATTTTTGTTGCCCATTTTTAATATAAAAACAGTACACACATATATAGAAAATGTATAAAACACACATCATTTAGTACATTGTTTCGTGCTAAATATGTATTGACTGAAAATCTACCACTCTTTAATTCACTGACTCATTCCACGCATTGCATTGTTGACACTTCAAATAAACCATTGTATATTTGTATTTGCTAGCCAAATAATGGAACTTATATGCTGTTCTAGCACCTACCCAAGTTTACAACATTACAAATAGCAAATTGAGCACGGGGTGGCGGCGCATTTGACAGAAACCATAAAATTCAAGTGACGTTTTCATCTGCCCAACTATCAATCAGTGCAAGAGATTAGCTAAAGCCAGGAGCAAAATAAGAGTTACTCCTTCTAGTCTTTATTATATTATAAGTCATCAATTAACAAGTATTCTTGATCCTTTTCATAAGGCACTTGCAAGTTTCTAATGAGCATTTAATTTATTTTTTCATATCTGAAACATATTTAATAAGGATAATGGGAGAAAGTAACAATTAATATGATATTTGAGTTTAGTGTATTTAGTAAGGGTAATATTGGAAATCACTTGAATATTAGGACAACTTTAATGCTTTTAACTGTTTTTATTGATTTGTAAGAATTGGTAGTTGGTGGTTTATAATAAAGACGAGAGGGAGTAGTTATAAGAGGAACTGAAATTAGTCAATTATAGAACATATATCTTATGAAGTTTGCATGGATTTTAGGAAGTTGTAAATGTATAGCATAAAATGTTAAACATGATTGAACACTTGGAAAGGCAGCTCCCCTTCTGTCACTAGTTAAGCTTGAGGCACAAAACAGAAGCAAAATACTTACAAACACAAGGTGAAATCAATGCCAATGAGCTATCTCTCCAAGTGAGGTGGACCCCACCCCTTCCCATACTTCACGGAAGCCCACTTCATCGTTGTCAATACCTTCCATCTCACAGTCCCACCATCCACAGCCATTTTTATCTGTTCAACATGGAAAATTAAGTAATAATGTCTGCTGAGGTTTTGAAACACATTCTCCTGATATAACACAAATTACATGTCCAAATGAACAAGAAACATACAGTGATTGTAAAGCGGTGGGGACCTTTTGTTGCTTGAAGAACGAGCTGTAGTTCTTCTCATTTGCCTTCTGGTTGATTCACCTCCAAGAATTACCACTTGCCTTTTAACAGTCTGGTTCTCATTCAGTCCTAGTAGCATATAGAATAAGAAGGTCCAAGAAGAAACCAAAATGCAAAATGAATAAATTTTTAGAAAAAGGGATAGCATTTTTATGCCATATAGACTTCACAAATTTGAAAGGAAATCGTATAGTCATCCTTTTCTCAGCCTAAGAATTGAGAGCATACTGTTTATATTTCTTTCTCCATCTGTCCATGCGAGGGCCTTTGTATAAAATGGCACTCAATTTTCCAAAAACAATGAAGTTATCCGGATGACAGATGCTATGAAGATTATATGCCACTAAGAAATAGCCAGTTCATGTTGGATTTATGTGCATTAGATACTTATGATCAAGGGCACGTGCCTGTAAAAATAAAAGCCCCGGCGAACCTAAAGCTCTTCCAAGTTTCTCCCCATTTTTGTGAGTGCGTAATTGTTCAAAGGTTTTTGGCCCAAAAAAATAGTTCAAGGATTTTAAGAATCAAAATCCAAACTTGCATGTTTATGAGTTATGATTTGCCATAGCCTAGAAGTTCGCTAATTCAATTTGACTAGAAGGAGTTCTGCCTGAGAGGTTACTCACAAAATAGTGAAAAACACAAGATACTTGAGCATTATACATAGATGAGAATGAGATGTAATCCACAAGTACACAACTATCGTAGCTGTCTTGTACTCAATGAATATAATCGTCACTCGGTTATCAGAATTGACAGATAACGTGTCGAAATGGTTTTCCAACTCAGCATAGGCAAATGCAAAACTATTGATGTTTGAAATCTAACCCAACTCATATATCAGGCTGGACAAACTGGAAACAAATCTTAAATAATTTTATATAGCAGAAGCGCCTATAAGAAGCCCATGAACAGGGAACAAAAGAATTAAATCATAAATACAATCTTTAAGGTATGAAAAGAACACTGTACCATAAATCGAGGCTATAGGAAATGATGGGCAAAAGGGGGGAGAGAAGCAATTGTTGTCGTGACATACACACAGCATCCAAATAATCACTTAACCTATCTCCCATCCAACAATATTAAAATTTAAGTAAATGAGCATCCCACATGACACATGTTAGACACTTCCTTTGGTTCCTAATTTCATTTTCATCAGAAAATAGATCGAACCTCAGTTCTTTCTTGTCACTGCCATTCTGTCATTAAATAAATCGTATATTCATCCTTCCACAGTTTTCATTGAGTACTATATCTTTTTACCCAGTTTAGTTACTTGCTTTGCTGGAACTAACTGACATTTGAACTGTCTGAGACAGTGTAGTTGACCTAAAGATTTTCATATGCTCAAAAACAAGCCGGGAGTGAAGAGAAGACACTTCATCTTTCAACAAACCTTCAATCTATACTTGCCAAAAATACCTCTCAGACTTCAACAGATAGATGCACATAAAGGATCCTATACTAAGCCTATGATACTTAATCCTCCCATTTTTAAAGTTGTCCCCAAAGGAACGTATGATACTTGATATTTTACAAAGATTGTTGTAAGAGGATCAACAGAGCTTGGTATGACATGAATCTCTAATTTAACCAAAGATATCAATATCCATTGATTCGTCAATCGCAAGGGACAAATCCTCAAACTTGTGGGCTTTCTGCTCTAATTTATAGGGAAAGGAAGACAAACCTACAAATGGATTCCTTCTTTTCCTTGAGTCTTGCATATCATCTTCGACTGAATTTTCTGTCTCATTAACACCATTTGGACCGATGAAATCTCCCTTTTCTTCATCATTATGCTTGAATTTTTCAAAAATCACTCTATCACTGATACTCTTTGTCTCTTCATCAACTTGTTCGGTGGTCCCAACATTTTTAACTCCGGATATTCCTAAACCCAGAGGAGATGAAAAAGGCGTTGGTTTCCCCTGTAACAAATAGGACAATTTCTTTTCAGAGACAAATAATTGAAGCTCCAAGTAAGCGTAAATTCAAGAATTATCCGTCATTTCTTTTAGTAATTCCAGTTCATCCATCTTTGAGCTAAAACCCTAAGTTGTAAAGATCTCAAACTGAAGTATACCATTCCCCACTTCCCCAAAACCTCCCTACAGAAGTTAATAGAAAAAACTTTCATTCTCCATTTTTTTGTAAAAAAAATAACAGGACTGTATGCATTCATCCAGAAGTGATTCAGCTAAGTATAAATATGAAAGCGTAAAGCTAAAATCACCTGAATTCTTCCGAGAACTAGAGAAGATTTCTCCAACTTGCGGTCTAGGAAGTCTGAAAGCGAGACAGGGGTGCTCTTGTGTGAAGCTTGTTTTCCCTCATTGCCTTTAAGATCGTTGGAACTAGTTGAACTAAGAGTTTCATCACAAAAGGGGAAAGAAAGGGTAAGGCATAGGGGAAACAAATAACCTATTAGATGGAAGAGAGCGGGGTTTGTTGTGCTTACGAATCAGAAAGGAGTTTACGGAACGTTGAATCGATTGATCGCTGTCCAAAGACCCTAATCTGTTCCTGTGGCTTTGAGATCATATTCAGGACTACGATTGGAATGCAAACTGCTTTGTTCTCCGTCTAGTCGTGGTGCTTGACTGCTTGCTATAGAAGATGAGGGAATAGTGACGAAAATTTTGAATGGGCATTGCATTACGCGCCAAAGCCAAAACTTATAAACGGCGAGTGCCCAAAACCAAAAAATCCTGTCCCAAAGACGTAAATTTATCGATTAATGGGTGTTTACTATTTATAAACAAATTTATAATTAAGAATATATTCAACACTATTTACCATTTAAATGATAAATATTTATTTTTTAAAATAAAATTTATGAATTCAGTCCTTAAATATTAGTACTATTTTTTTCTTCCCCCTAAAATACTCTACTCTCTTTTTTTTTTTTTTTTATAACAATAAAATACTCTATTATACCCAAACAAATTTTCATGTGTCTCTCTGAGATTATATTTTATAATTGCTGTGTTTGGAAACTTAAATTTAAACACTTGTAGACTTGCAGCGACGTTGGAAAAGAGCAACTTTAATATGTAAAATGGAAATTCCAAAACAATTAAGGATACTTAGAAAAGAAATCGAGTTTTTAAGATCTCAGTTAAATTAAAGTAAATGAGCGAAAAACGCGCAAAAATGATTGACACATCTCAGCTGCAAATGGCAGATGAGTTGCAAATCGCAAAAACTCAATTATAAATCTAGAAAAATCACCTGCAAATGAATTATAAATTGTGAACTTTTTTTGTGTGGACAAGGATAATTTTGTCTCTTTATATATTACTTCTACTGATTACCATGTTTTCTTTTGAACAAAAAAAATTACCATGTTTTCTGTGGTTCAATCATTTTTATACTGGGGCATTATTTTTCGTTAATGGTGTACCAAACACGATCTTGTAACATGATTATATTCTGTTCCAATTTCATTACTGTTACATTCCGTGGGCAGTGAACCAACCAGGCTATATATAGTCTGAAAATTCAATTGCAAATCATTTATAAATTGGTACAGTTTTAAAATCCTAAAAATTTTATTTAAAATTAATCTACAATTAAGCCCATTTGCAACCGATGCAAACATTGCTGCCAATTATAGGATAAAGTAAGTCTTACTTAAAAAATACTAGACTTGTTAAAATAAGTTTATAACCAAGATTCAAAGTTTTGCAGGGGAGATAGTGTCCAATAATGTCTCAAATAAAATTACATCTCAAGGATACTTGTACTTCTAAAAAAAAGGTCCATAAAAGATATTCCCTTGAAAGACAATTCTTTTCAAGATTTTAAAGAAGATTTATACAAATTCATTAGATTTTAATACCTAATTAACGAATTTTTTTTTTAGAAGATATAATTATGGGATGCAAGATTTAACAAAAAAATATATTCTAATGATGTTTTTATTAAAAAAAATTAGAAATAAATAATTTAGAACCAGGGTTTACTCTACATTTTTATGACATCACGCAAACAACATATAATTAGCAACTTTACTTGGGGTTTAATTTAAAGCATTTGCATTTTGGTCCAACAGAAGGCCCATACAACCTACAAATCTTCATTTACATAATTGTGGAAAGCATAACCATCACAGTAGAAATTCACGAATACGAACCGGCCTCTTGACTGCGTTCGTAAAACCCTGCATAATAAAAATAATAAAAGTTAATGACTTTATGTTCTTGTACAAATATTAAAATAAAAACGAAGAGCCTGTTTATGATATTTTGCTTTAAAACATGATGAGATGAAAGAAACTATCCATTCAAGCTAGGCAATCAATATTTCAGTAACCTGTTTATAACCACCCTCCTCATGTAACTAGACAATAAGTATGACAATAAACAGTTTCAGTCAGCCGCCAAAATGATGGAAACATGAAGTCAAGATCTTCTCAGCACAAAGAAATAACTTAATGGAAGGTCTGGACACCAAAACTTCACTCGAAGATTTGAAAGAGTGTAGATACTTATCAGCTAGATAGAGTGCAGGGTGAATGTGTTACTTTAGCAATTACAAGTACCACATAATAGACCGTCTATTGCTATGGACTCAAATGTTTTTTTCCATTGTCCTTCATAAGAGCAGAATGTATGCTATGTAAGATTATTTTCCAGACATATAAAACGCCCTAAAACGATTGTCTTCAATACCACGGAATATAATTCACCATTTAAGCATGAGGATAAAATGAATATGTACAAAACTTAGAATCACATTCATTACCAAAAACTCTATTGAAATGATATCACCATACCTCGTTAAATTTGAACAGTAATGGGTGTAGAGCTTTCTCCAAGGTTGCTTCTTTCTGTTCAGTTCTATCATCACTTTGAAAACCTTTATTTTTCGACTTTCTAAACCTGCTCTTGAATCAAAGGAAGATCAACATAAATAAATAATTATAATTATCGATCAAGAAAAGCTAGTCATCTATCTGCTAAACGTGTGTGTGTGTGTCCCAGAAAATCTTAATTTCTCTTTGGCTTTAAAATAGTACAAGACCAAAGGTTTGACATAAACTGATTTCAATAGAGAATAGTTCCTTCGTCAGATTTATAGAGATTTAATGTACCATGTCATGAGTGGAGGGACACGAGAATTAATGACCTGATGCTCGTTTTCAATGGCCAAAAATAACTTTCCATTTTCTTGACATTTAAATGGGAAGCAAATCTAAAACATGTAAATTGCCGTACATGGATTAGAAATGACAGTCTCTGGTTATTTGATATGAACATATTTACTTTTTATTTAAAAAAAATAACACTAAACTGATGCTTACAAATTGCAATAATGATGATTCAAGGTTTCAAACATAGAAATATACACAGAACTTATGAGGAAGAGTTACCTGTCAAAGAAGGAACCGCTGGACGGCATTCTCATTCTTCCTGTGTTTTGCAATTTCATATTGTCCGCTGCCCCTTTACTGGGATGCGAATTCTGTGAAACTATGGTGGCATTTGCATTATTTTTTCTTCCTTTTGTGACGTTACTTTCGTTTTGAATGTTTTTAACAGAAATTGCATCTGCGTGGTTGATTTTGGATGATTGGGCATTGCTAGTTCCAGCCTCAATGAATTCAGGCCTTTCACTGCTACTTCCATTTCCTAAGGACCTATTGATACTAACTTGCAAGATCTTTTGCTTTTCAACCTGAAACACGTGAGAAATTTGTATGAGACTGAAAGACCCCTCTCCGAATGTTACCAGATTTTAAAGGAAACAAAATGAACCAAAAAACGTTCTTCATTATACTTATTGTGGCTAAGACAAAGGGCAACAATCTAAGTTTGCCAAGGTCTGCAAGAAATAAGGACTTCAGTAGAATTAGATAGTGGTCTCATTTCCTTTATATTCTTCTGTTATTTATGTTTCATATCCTTTCTTTTAAATTTGATTCCCCATGCAAAATGACCTACCGCCAATAATAAAATAATATAAAGCTTGCCATAGACAAGCAGAATCATTTTTCCACAACATTTGCTTCATTTTGACTCAATAAGAAATTTTATTTGAAGGAATATGAAGGTGGGAAGAATATCTTCCATAAATAAAGTAACAGAAGAAAATAAAACTAAAATACCAAAAAGAAAAGTCATGAAGCTCATACCTCATGCACAAGAATCTGCTTGACGGCCGGAGCAAGCACATAATGATTTGAGGTATAATCCTGCATGCAAATAGAGGAAAAACTATTGAAGTCAGAACCAGATCAAGGTACTTGATGAATTTAGAAGTTACGAAAAATGCTTCAAACCTTAAAATTGATGAAGTCACAGATTGGGGGATCAAATGATAATGTCAAGTGATCCGCTACTTCATGTCTCAGGCTATTAGGCACCCTATCTGATTTCATGTTTTTATATGTTACAGAGTAAGACACCATTGTGCTAACTAATTGAGCAAGATCATTTTTCTCTTTATCAGACAGTAATTGTAATGCCACCTGAACAAAAAAATAAAAAGTAGTCATCAGAAAAGGCAAAAAATTTCTGGGATCAATCTAAAGGAGACTGATGACAAGCACATTGAAAGTATAGATAGGTGAAGCTAGTGAGAGCTCTGAAAACTCTGCCCAACTACAAATCACAACCCTCACAGGCTACAAGCTTTACACAAGTGCCGTGAGTATAAGAGTCCAAACCCCAATTGAAACCCAATAATCCTTATCCCAATAAAGAAGAAATATACAAGAGCAAAATGGCACGGTCTTGGAACTTCACTCAATCCTAAACTGTGCTAACCTTAACATTGATCAACCTCTTAATCCTTGTTAAGTCAGTAGAATCCTCAAAGCATAGGCAAGATGAAAGAACCAAGGAACACACAGATTTTTGGGGAATATGACTAATATCAACACTCAAGCATGGGACACTTTGGTTGATGATTTCTTAGATGGTTACATATGAGGAGGGATGGAGGTATTTATAGCCCTCCCCCAAGACCTTAAAAAACGGTAGGGATCAATTACATTCAAAGTCTACAATCATTCTCAGGACTGTCCTGCTAAGATATCTACAAGCAATCCAGCAATTTAGATTCCACCAAAATTTAGAAATCAAATTATACAACTTATATCTATGCAAAAGATACAAGTATGAAAAAGTTACAAGAAATAAGCACTTTGTAAGG
Source organism: Acacia pycnantha (assembly GCA_025563575.1). Classification (NCBI taxonomy): domain Eukaryota; kingdom Viridiplantae; phylum Streptophyta; class Magnoliopsida; order Fabales; family Fabaceae; genus Acacia; species Acacia pycnantha. Next base: position 358,948 of record JAMWYP010000033.1, on the reverse strand, counting down.
TTATTCCATTTCTTTAAGCCAAACTTATCACGTCCATTCTTCAGCAGGAAAGAATTCCATGTCTTCACAGTAAAAGTTATCATACAAAAGAATAACATAAAATATACAGAAACTTTCACAAAAAACACACACAACACAAGAATCAAATGCCCAAGTATAATATATCTGCCTTTTATTCCCCTTCAGTAATTGTAAAGGAGGAATTAGGCAAGGAATAAATAAAATAAGTAGAAAACAATAATTAGAACTGGAATTGGTGGATCACCGGTTTCATAGCCGGAGGGGACAGAATATGTAATAATGGAGAAATTAAGTCTTCTACAAAGGAACTAGCTGATAAGTTCCTAGCGATATATGGTGGAATTTTGTAGTGCCAAGTATTCAAAATGTCCATCTTTTCTGCCATCATCGTTCGATGCCTGGACATCAATATAAAATACTTAGCAAGACAATACAATCTTCACAATTATTATTAAGTTCTACTAGCACAAGATATACCTTTGGTAGGACCTTGGCCATTCGATGTTTGGCTTCTGAATTTGAGCTACCAGTCGATGTACAGTAATTGCTGCAGGTGGCAAATAAACTGAAGAAAAGAGAGATAATGAAGAGCGTGCCTTTATTTTTGCAATAAAATATACAAGGGTGAAGTAGTATTTTACCCCGAAGGGGATTTTGTTGTGTACGCATGATATATTGATGCAGTAGATCAGAACCTCCAAGACTATTCAAGCACTTGACCTTCAACCAGATACCGTTCAAAATCAGCATCCCACAGAATATATAGAATCACTGTAATGTTAAATGGATAATAAATGCTTACAGTTTTCTGCATCACTGGGTCATGATAATTGAGCTGTAAAATGTTTTCATGAATTCCATCAAGAATCAAGTCATAATCACCACTGCACATTAATTGACAGTTCTTTAGAGCATGCAATTATTTTGAACGTAAGAGACACATGGTTTTCAAAGTAATTTATTTATGACCTACCGGCTTGATACAAGGGAGTACAAGGAGTTAACTTCAAAAGGCTTGCTATTGTGAGATTTTCTTTCTGCCTTGGTTTTTTTCCTTTGAAAAACCTAGAGAGAAAAACATCCAAGAAAAAAAAAAGATGAGGAAATTCAATACTGAGACTCTTAATAGCCAGGGAAGGGACAACTCCAACAGGCTATAGCAAACTACCTCCTTCCAAATGTCCAGAACATTCTTTGACATGTCTTTCCGGCCAACCACTTGAGAACCAATATCAAACTGAACCATAAAAGCATGTGATTGTTAAGAAAGCACTAAACAGATAAGAAGTTTTGCAAAAAGATAAAAGACAGTTCTTTTGGGCTATTAAATTCTTCATGGTATATACTTCAATAAAAAAATATTACTGAAGCTAAAACGTTTTCTTTCCAATCAATTAAAGAAGCCCACGTTAAACATGTTTTAGATGTATACTCCTTCTAGGCATGTTAGATAAATCCTCTAAGTTTTTCAACAACAAACATCAGTAAATACCAGTATCAGGTTAGACATTCTTTCTCTCTATTATAGTAGATTTAAGGCAGAAGTTGCGAGGAAAAAATGGAAACAGATATTTGCGATTAACTAGCATCATACTTGCCTAAAATTTTGTAACTATAGCAGACAAAAATGCCATTGATTAAATATACAAATGAAAATTATAAGCATTGCAAAATGCTATCACAAATGCAAGTTTGGATTGATCAATTGCTTAAAACAAAAGGATAATTCCATGCAAGATAATCATCCTATATGAATCCACAAATCCTAGAATTTTCTTCTGAATTGCATGTTCAGATGAAAGTCTTACCACATTGACGGCTTCTTTCTTCTTGTTGAGAAATTGGAGGGTATTTAAGCATGACCGTATATCACATTCTGTAAAATAGTGAATAGTCAAATGGTTATAAGGTTAACTTGTAGAATATGAGTCGCAAAAGTCATGACAGCACCTGCACACATCACCGAACAAAAGAATTAGCACGGATTGTCTGGGCACTATGTGAGAATGATTTTCACAAACAATATTAATTAACTTTTCATTTTCAAACCTTAAAAAAAGGAATAAAAGATATAAGAAAACCGACCTGTATATTCTGCTAGGGCAGTAAGTGCAATGGCATTAGCTTTCATCCCCTCCTTGTTACATATATATTTGAGCCTGCAGACATTATAATTAAATAAAGAAACTAGATGATAAGCCCAAAAAAATGCATAGAAAAGCTTGTTAAATGTCTCGCTAGGCACAATAATAAGTTCCTAATATGGTAAATTTCTTTTTAGGGTGACATTTTGATTAGTGGATTTCTATTGGAATACAAATGAAACACTCGCTTACTCGTTTGTCAACATCCCATTTCGTTTTTGATAAAATATACCCTTTCCTCAAGTGATTTTGATAGTACACTCTACCACATCAGCTTGGAACAGGAAACAAAAAGGATAGGTAGCATCTGCTCTAGCCAAGCCGACCCATTCACTTATAATTATCAATATCTTAGTAAACATATATGTGTTCGATCTTACACAGCCAACAATTAGAGATGGAAATTAGAACCCATAACCATTTAACCACCCTGATTTAACTTCATTGCGATCCTACTTTACCCAAACATTTGACATAATGAATTTAAAGGTTGAGTCATTGGATAAACATCTGTAAGTATTTTCTTTTGTGGGTCAACCCAAGGATAACCATTAATCCACTCATCATTACTTAATTTTTGTGATTGGGAAATAAACTTACATCAACTAATATAGCCTAACAAATTACGAAATGTATTAATAAACAAAATTATAACATCTATAATAGCTTTATGAAAGCTAGGTGGGAGAGGTGAGTTAAAAAAGAGTTGTATCAAATCAAAATGAATATTATAAGAAGGTGAAATGATCCAAAAGCGTCGAACAAGTTCCACATATAATTTAATATATAAATGAATACGTTAGATACATACCGTAGGTTGGGTAGGTCTAATTTGATAGCCTATCAAAAGTTTTAAGTGGATAAATGATTAAATAGGTCACAAATGATCCAATCATTTGCCACCCATACCTACAGGTAATATTAAGAGACTATTGAAGCAGGAAGAGAGGAGATAACATTCTTGTGACTGACCCAGTGCAATTAGAACCATAACCAAATTCAAGTTTCTCAACTACTAATTAATATCATAAAATACAATAAACAATAGATTTCAAATAGTAAAACTACACTTGAAACCATCTTAAATATTGTGTTTGGGCCGGGGGGGGGGATATTGACAGTTAATCATCACCTGCTTACCACACGACTAACTGTTGGTTGAACAAAAATGTGAACCCTGTAAATAACATTTTCCCAGAATAAACACAACGTATTGAATACAACGAGAGAAATAGTTGGCACAGAAAGAAATTATTAGGTAGCATCGTTAATTTTCCAATTCTTAAAGAAAACGGAAGCCAATTCATGAAGATTTTTGTGGTGGAAAAAACGGTCTAGGTGGAAAAAATTGAATGATACAAAAGTGAACTGAGTGCACAAACTTACTTCGCTACCTGACGCAATGGTCTCAAGGCGGGGGCATATAGGTCATTGCAAATGCAAATTACCTGCATTAACAGCCCATATTGATACTGCAAATGATAATTATCTAGTGATGACTTAAGATAATATGAACATATAAATCTCACAGGTCTTGACAGTGATGCTTTCTTATGTCCCTTCTTTGAGGATCTCCTTCCTGATTGCTCTTTCACCAAATTTTCCTTTCCCGCATCAGACTTCTTTTCAACAGAAACCTGCATGACACAGAATATTTAAGCTACATAAATCCGGCAATAAACATTTTCAATAACAGTCCATCGTAGTACTTCTTGGCAGAGACAAGGTACATCAAGTTTGATGCTTTGTGCAATTTATTTATGAGAAGAAATTTTAGTAGGGACAACAAAAGACAGTACAAATTAGGGGGAAGTCAAGAGATCCACTGAAAAAATAACAGAGAGCCAAAGAAGTTAAGAGTTAAACAAAGATGTGTAATCTTTTCAGCTTCACATATAAGAAATGGAGACCCCAAAGAGAAAATACATGCAATCATAAAGATAAATATGCAGGGACAACGGTAAGCCCATAAAGATGCAGCCTTTTTGCTCCAACAAGATATACCAGACTCGCAAAAGCAACTGGAGTTTAATCATGAGTATATTCCATTTTTACTACCAGCTGTGATCTGACTTGTACATGCTGTAAACTCCTTATAAACATAGTTGTGTAAGTGAACATAATCTAAAACATTTTGAATTTCAAGTTGTCTTTCTTTAATTTTAATATAATCTAGTTTTGCAAGAGTAAAAAATTTGTAGTTATAACAAGTAAGGCCTGATCACGACAAACTGGAATTTACCAGGAGAACCACATTTGGATGCATAAAACCTTATTAAGCATTCCTTCTTAACCTTGTCTTCTGATTTTGCATTATATTTGTAATGATGAAGTATGAATACAACCAGTGAATGAATGAACCAATAGTTACATGACATGACAAAGCAAGATTAACTAAGCTTGATATAAATAAGAATTTTAAACATTCAAGACGCCAACAAAAAAAGAAGCTCAACATGACTATATCAAAGATCTGATTAGACAAGTCTAATTGAAAGATATCAGTGATGGAAACAATCTACTAATTACCATCTTTAAAAGAACCTCCACAGCACCCTTTCCATCTGATAGTGCCCCATCAATTTCATCCATCACCTGAAAAGAAAATCATGAAGTCAATAGTTTTTCACCCAATGCAATGCTGTTTGCAGCAAATCAAATATGCTGAAAGACATAATCATACCAGGCACTGCGGTCTTGAATCAGACATGATAGAGTTCATCTCAACCACGTTAAGGATCTTAGACTCAATCGTCGATGTACTACGATCATCACTAGCATTAACCTACATTAGGAAAGCTCTTGTTTTGTATACTATAGGCTTTCAAATAAGTTAGGAGAGATAAAGATGGATAGTAAATAGTAACTGGTAAGAGAGACAATGGGTAGGCATTGTCTTGATCATTTATTTTAATTCTCATGCAACTTTATAACTGGGACTATATCTAACTGCCGTTCAAAGAACCACCAAGCAATCTTAAGTGACTAAGTAAAACTGTAAAAGACCTTCAAACTATCTAGTGTTTACACAATAATTATGGAACACCATAATTTCAAACAAATTGTAAAATTATTAAATATAACCAATCAAATGATATTAAAAGCACAAGACACTAGCAATCATATGAAATTGGGATATAACAGCAGATCAGGGAAAAAATGAATATGCAATTTGAAGACTCATGATTTTGCATGCTCATAACGTTATAGAACCATACCTCCACCACGTGATATCCACAATGTCTAGCAGCTACATGTGCAAGTGTAGTTTTTCCAAGACCCGGAGGACCACAAAGCAAAAGGATCTGGAGTTATTATGAATATGAACGCTTAGTAACCAATGCCTTTTCTCAATTATTAACTTAACCCCAACATGATAAATAACAAATGTAAATTAACCAATGAAACTTCTGCATAAAAAGAAATAGAAGCATACAAATTGAATGTATGGAGAATCTAATGAGTCAAGGATATCACTTCCAGTGACCAAAAAATCATACTTAAAGCTCAGTGAAATAAGGAATCTTGAGGGGGGCATTTAAAGCCACCAAGACCTTACAACCTAAACTAATGATAACCAGTACCTTCTGTTCTGGTGGACCAGTATGCTTTACTTTCCTAGTCAATATATCCTGAAAGCTCTTTGAATTACCGCTTTCATCCATACTTTTAGAATCTCTATATCTATAGTTACTCCATTTGGGGCCTCCAATCGTTCTTTGAAATTTTGAATCTAAAGGTTTCTGATTTTGAACAACAGTAGAATGTCGTTTCAAGGCAGATAAAACTTCATCTGAGGTACTGCAAATCTCAGATCCAAATACACTAGAGTCCCATTGCTTCAACCACAGGAGTACCTGTCCTAGGATAACAATAAAATCAATTAGGGTCAACACGCACCAAGGAAACAACAGAAAATAATTTTTAACTGGAACATCTGTAATTAACGAGGTTTTAAATGCATATGCTAATTACGTACCTCACGATTTGTATGTTCATCACTAAGAAGCTCAGTGAACGAATTTGGGGTATATTTATCTACCCAAAGTTGCTCATGGACAATTGGTATTTCAGGAACATCCGGAACATTTTGGCATTCAGAACTGGCTTCCAATGTCTTCAGCATCATGAGAATTAGCATTAGAAATATCATAAGTTATGTTTAACGAAAAACCTTAGAAGTTAGTAGAGTTGCAAACCAAATTTTTAGGCACTTCAAGGTAAGAACAGACAGTTTCAGAATGCAAACCTTAGTGAAAGCCTCTTGATCCAATTTCTCAAACAGAATATTAATGGGTTCTAATATAAGACCTACAAGCAGCAAAAATCAAGTTATCAACTGCATCAAATTAGAAACTTTAACAATATTGAACACCTTTTGATATGCATATGGTTTTCTTGTCTAATCATAAGCATGACATTCGATGAAGTCTCCATTTAAGGGTGCCTTATCTAAAATTGCAGTCTAAATGGTCAATGCATTGATGGTGTCAGATCTCTAAATAAAGTTTACTGAGTAATGTTGGAGTTTTAAAAAAATATAAACTTCTGAAAAAAGCCAATCACCGTCAGGTGCTAGAATATAAAGGCAATATGGGGAAATATTGTGATTCGTGAGGATGAAGCAAAAAGACAATGGCAGAGAACCAGACTGGTCTTGCTGCTGTAAGATGCAGCATATAACTATCTCCCCAAAAATGGTTATCAGCCTGGAAGCATCCTAAGCTTTTCTCATATCCAATTGAACCAAATGTATAATTAGAAAATTTCAATGTTAGGAACTTTGTAACTGAAGGCCATAGTAAAAAAATGTGAACCAGGGACTACTAGATAACAAAATAAAATTGCTCACTCACATTCAGATTCAAGATTCGACTACTGATGTGCATAATTATCATAGACAACTAAAACAGAATATCAATCAAATCCAAGCCACTATCTGTTTCTGTTTTTCAGATCCATCAGATGTTTATAAAACCAAGGCCTCGCGTGTCTAATGACCTTAGGTGTTTTGGAGAAGGCACAACACTTATCATTTAACGCGTTCACTTCAGATATCTCACGACTTTTTTCAAGGCCCATCTCTACAAAAGCTTATATGGTGCACAGGTGCAGAGAAGATGGGCATTGAAAGGTAATGAATGTAATGTGTTACGGGAATGATGGTGTATGGAATCCTACCATCGGAATTTGCTCTCACATCCAGTTTCTTCAGCCGTTCCTCCCCTTCCAACCTATCTAGCCTCGCATAAACCCTGTCACCGTTGGGTGCAGTGATCGGCATACACTCTGCATCGATTTCCGACGCATACCTGGATAACATCTTCTCCCTCACAAAGCTCGCTTGCTCTGCCACTACAGACTCGCTACCCTTGGATGGCGTGTAACGAAGCCAGTCCTCATCAGTCGCCCGTGCCGACTCGTCAGTCCTGCACCTTTTCTCCTCTGACAGCTCCGCAGACTCTGAAAGTGATCCATTCGGACTAACCGACCTCGATCGCTTTTGGCCGATGACTTGGATTTCAGAGTCGAACTGAAGATCTGGAGATGATGATGGTTGTGCTGCTGGTGGCGCTTCATTGTCTTCGTATGGGTAGGGTTCCGGTGGCTCCAGGTCTGGGTAGTCTTCGAGAAGACGAGCATTGGATTCCAGCAAGTCCAGCTCTTCTGGAAGGGGAATGTCCATATCCATGTCCATCTGAATTTGAGATGGAAGACAGTCAACGGTGAAGAGAGAAACTTACAGATTTCAGTTCTGAAGAGGGGAGACGCATACCATCAAGGAAGAAGCGGCCAGGAGTTTTTTTTTTTTTTGGCGGGAAAGAATTGGAGGCAAAAGAGGAAGTCACAAAATTCCGAAACTACCCTTGTGGTTACTCTTTTTTTTTTTTTTGGAAATGAAACAAGGCAACACATTTGCAAGATGGGGTCGAAATTCCTGTTGATGGTGCCTACTCGTATTAGGCGATTATATTCTCACAGAACCATGCTCTGCTTCAGAGGCAGAGTTGTTCTATTGAAGTTATTCGACGCGACGCGAATGGTCAGTCGGATTTTCTGGCTAAACGACCTCACTTTTTATCAGCAAGCGAGTTCGAAGAGCTTTGGCGCAGAGGGAACATTACTTGAGCATTTTGTCGTTGTTCCTCCCCCGTGACTCAACATTGATTATGAGGAGTATTTGATTTCACCATGGCAAACCATAACAACAAACACTCAGCAATATGAACTTTATAAGTTGAAAAGAAAAATAAAAAGAAACTCAAGTGGGGAAAAACATAAAAAAGAACACAACTGCCAGAAAAAATACAGTTACAACGAAGGAGAGTGAATCATCTCTGAATACAAGCAACATGGAAGCCTAGCCTCTCAGACAAGCGAAACATGACAGTATGATCAAGAGTTCACATGGCTGCAGCATCCAAGTTGAAAAACTGCCTAAGTCGTAAAGGATGAAAGTGTTAGTCCCACATCGTAAAATTGAGCAATGGGCATGGACTAGGCAGGGTATAAAATAGAAGTGATGCGCCACATTAAACCTTACATACCTGGACGGAGTCAATGGGTGATCACGATGGCCCATGGCTTAGGATGGTGACCTCCATTGCACTTAGGAGGGGCACTAGCCTAAGGTCTCCCCAAACGGGAGAGCCTACGTCGCAATTTATGGCAGTGGGGCAGCATTAGTGCAGCCCTTCTCTGATTTATTTTTAGCTTTATAATCAGATCAATAATAATATTTAATGATTCTCTTTTCCTTTAAACTTCACACTTCCACGTTTGGGGAATTAGTCTCTCGCTGAATTCGTTTTTGGTTGGAACTCTGGTGTTCATTATTTCGGGTACAAGAGAGGGCTTATACAGTTACACGTCTTGCTCTGTTTTTTGGCGGGCTCCCGTAAAATGGTGCTTTTTTTTATTTTTTATATAAAGTAAAATGGTGCTTTATTTTCACATAATGATGGATGGAACCCAAAAAATTAGGCCCAATTGTAATGGACACAGTCAAAGGATCGTTTTGTATAAATAAATAAAATGGAATTATTGCTCTCATCATCTGACATCTGGTTCTTACCAGGACGACGTAGGATTGTGCCGTGCGCGCATTAGCAAATATGTTCATAATTATGAAAGCAATGGGACAAAGACAGCTTCGTGAGTTAAAATAAAAGAGGATCGAAATTAACATCATCAGAATCGAAGGACCATAAGCACAAATCAATCCTTAAATATACTCGTGCTATTTTAAGATTAGATGTATCACCCTTCATCTCGTTCCGCATGTCTCTCATTTCAAATAATTTGCTCATCCACGGGCAAAACGAAAATCCAGCATTTTTGTACCCAATCCATTATCTCTTTCTCTCTGGTTCTTCTCCTTCCCGATCGCTCGACTCTGTAAAATTCTGGGATTCGTTGATTTTAGGTTAGGGCTTTTGAAGACATGGGACAAAAATCTCTGATCTACAGCTTTGTTGCTCGAGGTACGATGATTCTCGCAGAGTACACTGAATTCACCGGAAACTTCACGACTATCGCCTCACAATGCCTCCAGAAGCTTCCTTCTTCCAATAACAGATTCACTTACAATTGTGATGGTCACACTTTCAATTACCTCGTTGAGAATGGTTTCAGTACGTAGCCTTCGTATTTTTAATCTTCATAATTATTCAATATTAATTTTTACTCGTGGATATGATCTTTTATCAAGATCTCTCATTTTCTTTCTGGGGCATATATATAGGAATGGTTGATCCTTTGAGCGTGGATGTGTTTTCATCAGATCTGGTTCCTTTTATTCTCACGTCTGATGCATTTGGCTAATTTAGCCAATGCTTCTGATAATCGTGCATGCGTTAGCTGAAAAGTGTCTGAAAAAATAATGGAATTGGATGTGGTGAGATAGTTTTAGAGACAAATAAAATTTAACTTACCTTTGTTTGATCAAAATTTAGCCGCGGTTTTCTTTTTATTATTCATTGAAATATGAAACATATTGTTGAAACTGAATATAGACATGTTTGATTCATTATATAATCATGCAATTTTCCTTATATAATCCATTGTTGATATGCATATCATTTTTCGGCAAGTTCTGTGCTCATGGATTGATTTTCGCTAGAATATACACAATGGAAAAGGCCGTTGATGAATAAGCAATTTGTTGTGTGATATGTATTAGCTAGAAAAGCAAGAAATAAAAGAAGAATGATTTGACATGAAATGGACATTGGTGGCATAGAAAAATGATAAAAACGATGATTGACTTACTGTTGATGTGGCAGCTTATTGTGTGGTTGCGGTTGAATCTGCGGGAAGACAGACTCCCATTGCGTTTTTAGAGCGCGTCAGAGAAGAATTTACCAAAAAATATGGCGGAGGCAAAGCAGCCACTGCTTCAACTCGTGGCCTCAACAAAGAATTTGGGTATACATACATATCGATCATCACTGATTAAGTTGATTAAATCTCTATCGAATATTGATTAAGACATTCGTTCGTTAATTATATATAATGAGGTTAATGTAATATTATGATTTGTAGGCCTAAGTTGAAAGAGCAAATGCAGTACTGTGTGGATCATCCTGAAGAGATTAGCAAGCTTGCCAAAGTGAAGGCTCAAGTTTCTGAAGTCAAGGGTGTCATGATGGAGAATATTGAGAAGGCAACATCCTTAACTTATTTATTACCCGGTGATTAATATAAGACTCAATTAATCTTTTTAAATAAATTATAAAGCTAAATAAGTTACTTTCAAGAAATTATATTTATAGTTTTTCTCCAAACTAATTTGCATGACTTATAAAATGATATATAATCTAATAATATATAACATATGTTATGATTATATAGCTTATTTGGTTTCTTTAATATCTATAAACAAAAATTAACTATATCTTATATTAAGGACCGGTTTATAAGCTCTCTAAATATTCTATACATCACCATACAGTGTCTTAGATGGAGAGATTTTTTTTTTCCTCAGGTTCTTGACCGTGGAGAGAAGATTGAATTGCTGGTGGATAAGACTGAAAACCTTCGTTCACAGGTTTTTGCTTGCATTAGCATATATAGACATTTTCAATACTTTTTGAATGATTTTATGGATCTAATTGTTAATGTTGGAGATCATACATGCAGGCACAGGATTTTAAAGCGCAGGGGACAAAGGTGAAGAGGAAAATGTGGATTCAGAACATGAAGATGAAGTTGATTGTTTTTGGGATCGTTGTTGCCTTACTTTTGATCCTTTTTATGTCAATTTGTCGTGGCTTCAGCTGCATAAGTTGATCTTACTAGTTTTGCTTCTTGTTTCTTCCCCAAACCTCCCATTCATCAGACTTGTTATATATTCAGTTTTGTCCCTTATGGTCTCACGTTTGTGTGCCGTCGTTTCTTTCTTACAACTTCTGTTGAATGTATGTTCTTTTCTTGTTGGCTTCCTCTCTTCTTTTTTATATGGCAATCAGTACCTTACTGCTCTGTAAAGCTTAATTCGTTTCTCTATTTTGCTAATTACACTGCTTAGAGATATACATCACTTGAAGAGAAGTATAAAATGCAGGGAGAAAATCACTTTCAAGCATTCAAAGTTTAAAAAACCAAAACTATTTTTTTCAAGAAATGGAGAAATTTCATTATAGAATGAAATTGTAAAGGGTGATGTGAAACGAAAAAACTCGAGCATCGCCAGTGAATTAGACCAAAAGAAAATATGAACAAGTTAGGCATAAGATGCTCAAAATGTTAAGAGTCCCTCTAGCGTGATAAGATAAATTCCTAAATAGAGCAAGCAATTAATCTTGAAAGGGTGAAAGTGCAATATTGCTAAAAACATGTTGATCAGAAGACCCCACAATTTCCAACATATAATTCCAAAAATAATCCGCCAATCACAACTTCTAAGTTTAGGATGCAAATTCCTAAAGGGTTAAGGGGCATTTTTTCCTCTAAAAGTTTTCACCAAGAGGCAATTTTGCTTCAGAAGTGTAAAAAATGAAGTCATTTTACCCTGGCTGTTATCCCAAATATTTTCTACTATTAATTGACCAAGAGCCTGTTTGAGAAAGAATCATAAGCCAAAAATAGTCCATCAGAATCTCATCAAAAGTAAAAACTTGTTTTTTGGGTAACATATGATGGGCTTCAAGGGTTGAAACCACTTCTGAAATGTAACATTCTGAAATTTATTTAGAATTATAATAGGATGTCTTGATTTATGATATCTAATTTACCAAGAATATTCAGTATATAGGAGTAAAACATTCGAATGTTAGTTAAAATAATAATAATAATTTTTATTATTGTAATTTATTAATATTATAAAATAGTATATATATATATATATATATATATATATATATATATATATATATATATTGGGTGGGAACCACGTTTAAGGGGGGAGGGTTGGCCCCCCATTGTTGACTTTGGAGGGGAGGGTAATAACTTTTACCCCAATTATGCTTCCTCCTCAACCACTATAAATATGTACCTTCGGGTGAGTCGAGCATCTGAGTGTGAGAAAAATAGGGAGAGGAGAGAAAGAAAGAGAGAGGGAAAGCGTAGAGATAATTATTTGGGAGACTGTTAGTAGTTTTTTTGTGATTATTTGGGATGAATATTCTTTCATATACTTGTGAATTATGTATAATTATAAATTATATTTTTATAGATTGGTTTATGTGTATATGTATTATAATATTATTACTATGAAAACTGAATATTACAGTTTTGTGCCCATAAAAAATTACAGTTTTGAACCTGAATTTCAAAAATGGTAGTCTGGTCCCAGATTTCAAAAATGACAATTTAGTCCTTCGAATTTCAAGAATGACATATTGGTCCGATGAGGTTTTATGAGATGTTTGGTTACCTTTTCATGATATTTGATATAAATGAAAGCATGTTTTCATATACTTTATTTTATTGATATAATTATCATGGCGGCTGTATGTGTAATGGGTTGGAGTAAGAAGGAATTTAAATGATAAGATTTATTTATGTCACCACTCGGTGCACAGTGGATGCTACTTGTCAGGACCTCATCTTCCATGTTTTCCTCTGGCCGGGATTACATTGGAGTTATGAGACACGTGACACCTCCTTAGTTGTTAATTTTAAGGAATGGAGCCATAGTCCATACTTAAGCTTTATACCTTTGGCCGGGTGTATCTTAGATTTTGGTGAGCTTGAAACCATCCAGTCAAATGAATGAGTTTCTGTCGGACTATATGTTAGCTTAAGGCTCCAGTCAGTGGTACAAGGGTGAACGGTAATATAAGGGAGGCTGCATATTGCATATTGTATAATTGTATAGTTTTCAATTTGACATAATGATGATTACTTTTACAAAAGAATTTTGTATGAGAAATTATGATATATACAAATATCTATATGTAATCAACACTTGCTTTTTGTTATATATAATTTGCTTGTGTGCGGTAGAAACTTTTAGTAGTTACTGAGACGTGAAATCTCATCCTATATTAACATTTTTCAAGTGAACATTCTAGTAGGGAGCAAGGGCAGCTACCTATGGAGTGAGCTTTAAAGGCTATTTTGTACTCATGTAGCTTATGTTATGTTATTTTTGTTTGCTATAACCCTAAGACTCCTGCATTATATTTAACTCAAAAATATTTTGGAAACTTATTTTGACTTTGTATTATGAATTTCATTTGAAATGGTTATATAATTTAATGATTTGGATATTGATCATCCCTATTGGAGGTATTTCAAATATTTTGGCCAAGTTTTCGGATGTTGAATTTGGGGTGTTACATGAAGTAACTGATCCAAGCTTCTGATCTCATCAGATCCCATCGGGCCCGTTTGGGATAGTAGTGGTAGAAGTGACTTTTGTTTCTAATGATTTTTTTTTTTTTTTTTCTGTTGGACTTTTCTTGATGTGATATGTGTTTAAGATAGCAGTAGTAGAAGTGGCTTCAGACCTTGAAGCTTGGTTAGATAACTTTACAAAAAAAGTGGCTTCAGACCTTGAAGTCTATCAAATAATGAAGCTATCTCAAACACTCAATATTAAGCTTTTACTTTCGCTGGGATGCCAATGGACTTTTTTTAGCTTCTGAAGCCATGCCAAACTATAATAGCTTAGGCCTTTTATTTTTTATTTTTATCCCAAATAATCACATCATATATATATAATTCATGCTCTTTTCAGTCATTTTTCATCTCAACTATCTTTTCAAAAGCTATGTCAAACAGGTGCCCATCAAGAAAAAAAACAACTTCTGCCATCGCTATCTCAAACAAAAATGACAAAGTAGATGACACATAAACTTCCAATGTAAATTTACACCTTAATAAAAATGACGTGGATTACATATAAAATGTCAGCTCAGTATATTTAGTCAATTAACAGTCAAAATTAATTGAGATAACAGCCAGAGCAAAACTGCCTCACCTTTTATACTTCCGGAGCAAAATTAATCTTTAGTAAAATTTCGGAGCAAAATTGTCTCTTATCCCTTCATAAAAAACCAATCTTTAAAAGGTTCCGTGACGAAGGAAGTTTGCATTGAATCAGGAAAGATTAAATCCTAACTTCATTTGACAAGGTGACATTGTCTAACGACATGATCAAAATCTTTAACATTATAGTTCCTCTGGTCCTTACTATAAGGCATCAACCACCAACATTTTTTTGTCCTTATTATAAGGCACCAGCTTACTTTAACTAACTCATTTATTACTATTTTTCCATTATACCATCATTTTTAACTAACTCATTTAAACCTATATCATTAAAGTAGAGATAAAGTTGGAAACATTTATTACTTTTAGACCTCATTAATGACTTAACCTCCATTCTTTGGTCCGCGAAAAATGGTAGTTGGTGTCTTATAATAAAGATCAGAGGGAGTACTACTACACCGTGCAAAAGGCCTCTTTTATATCCACCTTCCCTGTCCTAGTTAGTCCAAAGGCGTTTTAAAATTCCTTATAAATTTTTCATGTTCTGTGAACTGTTACTAATATTTGGATACAAGACTTTTATTCTCCCTCTATTAATTGATTTAATTCAGTGTTACGCTGTCATTAATTTGCAATAAAGGCTTACCTAATTCTAATTACCTGAGTTGAAAAAGATTTCAATCTACTCGTACATTATTTAACGATTTAAATATCATAAGCGATACTGGTATTTGAGTGGCATGAGCATATATATGAATCAAGATTCGTTCATGGAACGAGTGGTTTGCGAAAATATTCGAGGAAATCTTGTCGTGTTTTGGCCTTCCATTTCTCCCACTCGTTGTTTCACGGACAAGACAATTTCGCGGGTCGCGGAGACACAAAATGGCCCAAAATATAAATAAATAATTTGACTTAGCAAAAGAAAATATTAATTATAAGTTTAAGTTGATTTTTTTTTCAGAGATTCAGAAAGTCAATTACTCATAGAGTATTGATTTTTTTTTTATAAACTAAATAGTTTGATTAATAAATTAATATATAATATAATAATACAGAAGATATAGATATAATATATGATTAAATAATTAAATAACTTATTTAGTTTATTGAATGTTAAAAGTCAATGTAATTTTCTTTGGCTCCCACGTGTCCCTTTAACGCCCACCCTTCGTATTGACCAAAAAACGTAAAACATGTTGCCGCTCTCGCACCACATCAGTCAACCACCACCACCACTCCCATATTGTACTCTCCTTGTCTCAAGTTTTTCCAAACTTACGCTCTCTAGAAAAAAAGTTTGTACGGTTCTGCCATGGACGCGGCTTCACAGCTCGTCTACTGCGGAATAGATCCCCTTCGTCGCTGGTCTCCTTCTCAACTCTCAATTAGCAGGAACAAGGTTCGGTTTCGCCGACGGCTCGGTCGGGTTACTGCGGCCTCTGCCGAACCCAGACCCACACGGACTGCGGCTCCCCCAGCAAGTACTGTCAATGGGTCATCCAGGTCTTCGTCACCAAAATCCGTCAATGGTGTCTCTACGGTAACTCATCAGACCCTGAACTTGACTTCTTTATTGGGTTGATACTAGATACTGTTCTCTGGAATGCCGCCGTTTTTGCACTTGTGGGTAAATTTAGTAATTTCTAGATTTGGTTGCTTAAGAGGATTCTAGATTCAATTCACGGGAAATTGTATTATACTTCTTTAATACAATTTTTTGTTAGGCTCTCGCAATCAATTACTTTGGGACATGATAATCGATTGGCTTCTTAGCTTATGGAGTTTTAGTGCCACTAGCTGTTTATAAAGTTGATCGTGGTTCTACGCTGTTTTTGATGCAGTGGCTTGTCATTTCCCTTTTTCTTCCCCTTCTTCTTTAAACTTATATTTATTTGATCATGAAGACAGATATCCTTCTCGGATATTTTACCACGCTTTTGTTGATAAGATTTCCTCTGCTATTTAAACTTTCTGGGTGTTGTTTTTAAAGTTCTCGCCTCCCCAGTTGGTTGAATTGATGGTTTGATTTCCCTTGTTTTAGTTTACATTTAGTCGGTGTTGGATTTAACCTGAACTAACTCTTGCAAACGGCAGAAAATTGGCGATGTTTCTCAGGAGATTAAAAGGGTCAGGGCACAAATGGAAGAAAATGAGCAGTTGGCAACACTAATGAGAGGCCTTCGAGGACAAAATTTAAGGGATTCGCTGTTTGCTGAGGATAATGTTCAGCTTCGTCTTGTTGAGGTATCTACACTTGCTAATCTTATGTCTAACTCTAATAAACTAATCATGATACCTCGTTCTAACTACTGAATGATATTTGCGAGGCTTCTATATTTGTGCAGCTACTTGTTGTGACTCTGAGCATGCAATTTTGTTGCAAATGGAAGCCATTAGGGTAATGTATGAGGGGGGAAATAAATTGAATTTATCAGTTTGCAATTCAGATACAATTGAATTGTGATTCTCATGCATTTGAAAAGAGAAATCAGTTGCATTTATTAATAAATAGAATAAATGCTGAAAGCTGGAAATTGTGTAGAAGCCAGTGCAGGGTACGATCCTGAAATGTTTACAGTATCACCTTGCATTGGCTTGATTTTGGCTAATTAAATGAATAGCTTGGATAAAACTAGCCAAAATAGGACCCGATACTGCTCCCATCTCTTGGGCACATGATTTGCATTTAATTTTAGCTCTCAGATTATGTGTGTAATTTTTTTTTTTTTTTTGTCCTCAAGGGACCTTTCTATTTGCTGTTTGTCACTGTGCTGGATCTTCTACAGATTGTTTACTGGTTTTTTAATAAAGAAAATAATGCGTGACTTTTTATTATATTATTTGGCATTTTTGTGTTTCTTTAGGTTGATGAAAGTAGTGAGTTCTTGCCCTTGGTTTATGATCCTGCCAGCATTTCTGCTTATTGGGGAAAACGGCCACGTGCTGTAGCAACACGCATTGTCCAGTTATCATCTGTTGCTGGCGGGTTTCTTTCAAGACTTCTTTGGGATGTAATTAACAAGAACGTTAAGGAGGTAAGTTTCTCTGTCATACGACCTAGCATCTGAGCTGTTGATATATTCTTATACCACTTCAATTTGAGTTCTGTTGATATGGTAGAAGTTGTAACTAGCTTTAGTTCTAAAGGTAGTCGTTTGTTAGTAAGTTATGGAAGGAATGTTGGAGATGGAAATAAAACAGGGGGAAGGAAAAAAGGTAGGTTTTATTAGAATTGTTTCCTTGTTAAACTGCCTGAGAAGAGTAGGCAATGTGTAATGTGTGACAGTACCTGGTCTACTGAATCCACTTCCCTAGTTTCTTGATGGGCACATTTATGAGACTAAGATGTACATGCGGGAATTCTTAGGTGTGTTCTTTTGATTTTGTTTTTTCCCCTTTTGGTGGTCTGTGAGGGTGTGTTAGATAAGTTAATAAAACCAGTCATTTGTTTCTTCTATCTGGCTAAGCTTTGAGAATGAAATGGTCCCTTACTCACATAATTAATGATAACTGAGAATTGGATGCACCAGCATCAGTTTCCTTACAAATTAGTTCTTGGGTAATTACTAAAAATCATAGCCATATACAACAGCATCAGTTTCCTTACATCTCAGTCATTATATGAATTGCATTTTTCACTATTATGTGGTGGCTATTCTGATTTACCTTTTCCATTACCAGAATGAAGTTGCCCGGGCCATTGAATTACGGGAAATTGTAACATCTTTGGGTCCAGCTTATATAAAACTTGGTCAAGCATTGAGCATTCGGCCTGATATACTGTCACCTGCTGCAATGACAGAGCTGCAGAAGCTTTGTGATAAGGTAACCCTGGTGCTCCCTCCATCCCCCTCCTCTCTCTTGTTCTCTCCCCTGCATATGGTCTTGTTCCCTTTGAATTTGTTCCAAGTTTTCTCCATACTCAGCATGGGGACAAAAATGTGTATTTGAAAAAAGATCAGAAGAAGCTTCATAAGTCAAGTTCTGTGTATTCTTTAGTCACAACCACTGTCGAAACATATTTGAGCTTAGATTTAGAAAGATGAGTCTCTTTTGTTATCTTATTCAGTTAGAACCAAGATTTTATTTCACCAAAAGGAAAAGGAAAGGAAGAAAGAAAGAACCAAGATCTCATACCAATACAAGAATTATGGAGTGCAAATGATTATAGTATAGTGTCCAATCTTTTGACAATGGCGTCTAATGGTCCCCCTTTTGAAGGTTCCTTCATTTCCAGATGATATAGCAATGGCCTTAATTCAAGAGGAGCTTGGTCAGCCCTGGCAAAATATCTATTCTGAACTTTCATCTTCTCCCATTGCCGCCGGTAGCTCTCAAGACAATCAGTTAGATATAATAGATTCTTGCAAGGTTTATTAAGCTAATCAATAAGCGAGCATTAATTTGTATGCTAATATACACAGCATCTCTTGGACAAGTATACAAGGGCCGTCTAAAGGAAAATGGAGATTTGGTAGCTGTTAAAGTTCAGAGGCCTTTTGTTCTTGAAACTGTTACAATCGATTTGTACGTTATTAGGAACCTGGGTTTGGTTCTTCGCAGGTTTCCTCAGGTTAGTTAAATTCTAGTAATGATAAGTTGTCACCTATCTTTATATTAAATTGAATTTGGATCTTGATTTCTTGAAGTGACAACATTGGTTGTTGACAAGAACATCAATCATTAATTGTAAATGTCTTCCTCTCAACCCAGTTGCTTTCCATCTATATATTTTCAGGTCTCTTTAGATGTGGTTGGCTTGGTTGATGAGTGGGCTGCTCGCTTCTTTGAGGAGTTAGACTATGTTAATGAAGGTGAAAATGGGAACCTTTTTGCTGAAATGATGAAGAAAGACTTACCTCAAGTGAGCCTGATCACTTCTAGTCTAGACATCTTTTTTGTTGCCATTTTATTATGCACAATGCATGGTTAATCTTACCACAGTCAACAACAATATTAATATATTATAATAACAGTCACTAGGTGATCCTGGAGAATTTGCATACTTCTTCTGACAGTTTGAGTTATAGGTCGTCATACCTAAAACATACAGTAAATATACATCAAGAAGGGTTCTTACCACAAAATGGATTGAGGGAGAGAAGCTGTCACAGAGCACAGAAAGTGATGTTGGAGAACTCGTTAATGTTGGAGTTATCTGCTATCTAAAACAGGTAATCTTTTATGCTTTCTTTTGAAATCTTTTAGATGGCACTAGATTTTGTAGGCTACCACTTTTGTATATATTCTTTTTTTACCACCCATCTTGTCTTTCTGGGCCTTTATACTGGCTATAACAGTAGTTATTTAAAAAAAAAGAATTTCTTTATATAAAAAGACCATTGTTAGTTATAGAAATACATTGCACTCCAAAACACTGGACTGAAGGTATCTGATTTTTATTCAATTGCTTCAAGTTAAGTTCTTGCCCAGTTATTGTTGTATTGACTTATTTTAATTTTTTACCAGTTGCTTGACACTGGATTTTTTCATGCTGATCCGCATCCGGGGAACTTGATCCGTACTCCAGACGGGAAACTTTGCATACTTGACTTCGGTAAACTTAAATATTGTCAGCATATAATGGAATATTATATTGTTTATCTTTCTGCATCATGAGTAGTATTATGTATACCTGTTGCATTCATTTTTGAGTTTTGGTTCCCTATGATGCATCTGAGTGTGTTTAATAAAATACCTTAGGGATTGTATCCTCCTTTTCTTCATAGGATAATGTATGAGGATGTTACATTATAACTTCCTGTTGATTTTCTCTTTTACTTTTATCAATCATATTAACATTTTTCTTCTTGTACTGAGATTATCTTCTGCATCTGAAGGAACTTTTTCTTGCATAAGGTAGATGGCTTTTTCAAGCATTGTCCACGAGGATTGTGACACTAACAAGCTGAATATTTTATTTCACTGAGATTTGAATTTGCAACATTACATAGAATGAAATATTGTTTTGGGTTTTGCATGCCCTCTTGTTGCCTATCTAAAAGCTACTCCCTCTGGTCCTTATTATAAGGCACCAACTAACTTTTCTCACAAACCAATAAAAGTAGTTAAAGTTAATAAAGTTGTCCTAGAATCTAAGTAATTCCAATATTACCCCTACTAATTGCATTAAACGCTAATATTATATTAATTATTACTCTCACTCATTACCTTTATTAATTAGGGGTAGACATGGAAAAAAATAATCAATGTTCATTGGGAACAAGCAAGTGCCTTATAAAAAGGACCAAATAAATTTGCTAGTTGGTGCCTTATAATAAGGACCAGAGGGAGTACTAGACTAGCTTTCTTTCCTTTTTGCAGATGTGATGGTAAATTAATCTTATTTTAATGCACATTATTTCCACAATTTGTTAATTACTTATTGTTACACTGCCTTAAATATTCAAAATTTGATTTTATTTCCACCAGGGCTTGTTACGAAATTGACTGATGATCAAAAGTATGGAATGATTGAAGCAATTGCCCACCTCATCCATCGGGATTATCCAGCCATTGTTAAAGACTTTGTCAAACTTGGTTTCATTCCAGATGGTGTCAATTTGGAGCCGATCTTGCCAGTTCTGGCTAAAGTTTTTGATCAGGCACTTGAAGGTGGAGGAGCAAAAAATATCAACTTCCAGGAATTGGCAGCAGATTTGGCACAAATTACATTTGATTATCCTTTTAGGATACCCCCGTACTTTGCTCTTATAATTAGGGCCATTGGAGTTTTGGAAGGGATAGCTCTGGTTGGGAATCCTGACTTTGCCCTTGTTGACGAGGCCTATCCATATATTGCTCAGGTATAATATACTATGGTTTTCTTTTATTTCAGCGTTCTAAAGCTATATGGCCTGTATCCTTTATATGTCGGCTTATTATGCCTTTGATTTTGGTTTTGAGGTACTCATAAAATAGCCTACAGTACTTAAAAAATGTGCACAAACCAAAGAGCATTATAGAGCATCACATTGTAATTCGATAATGTTTGTGTGCTTTTAGATTTTTCTCTAAGTTTGGTTTTCATTGTGTTTGCTGATAGAGGCTCCTAACGGATGAATCCCCTCGGCTGAGGAATGCTCTACGTTACACTATATATGGGAAATGTGGAGTTTTTGATGCTGAAAGATTTATTGATGTCATGCAAGCCTTTGAGAACTTTATTACTGCTGCAAAAAGTGGAGGTGGAGAGAATCTGAACGGAAATATGGCTGAGCTTGGAATTCTTCCTAGTCAGACACAGTATCTCTTGCCTGGATTCCAGTCCGTTGTACCCCAGTCACAGCAGCCAGTGCAAACAAGGGTAGCTTTGGCATTTTTGCTGTCTGATAAGGGCATTTTTTTCCGTGATTTTCTTCTGGATGAGGTATTGTATAGAACTGCTGAAGCATACTTTATAGTGTATATTAGGTAAAAATGTTTGAGTGTTGTGGATATCATGATGCACGAAGAAGAGCCTCTTTTTTTCATTAATATAAATTTTCTTATAATTTTTACCTAATTCTGTGAGCAAATATAAATGTTAGAAATCAGTAACACTATTAAGAAATTTTTTAAGAAATTCACTTGACCAGAGAACATGTGAATGTCCTTGCATGGGAGCTTACTTCTTACCTCAATATGAGATAGTTGTGTAGGCTACAATGTCAGATTTAAACACAGCTCTTGACATCCATCTTGGATCTTCTAGTCCTAGAACCCCTTTACCATAAATAGTCCCAAATTATTTGTTCCATAATCTCTGATAATATTAATTTAACTCGCATGATAAGTACTCCAATCCCCTCTAGTTTCCTTTTTTTTTAACGCTTGGCTATCATGATGTTTTACTTACTCCACTTGCCTTTCGCACTATTGTGGAAAGCAGGTTGTCAAGGGCATTGATGCTCTTACAAGGGAACAGCTCGTAAGAATAATGTCAATATTAGGAATTCAGAATGCTACCCCAGTTTTCAGCATGGTACCTACCGTTGGTCCCTTCAAGCCTTCAGCCCTAATACCCACCATAACTAAAGAGGATGAAGTCATACTGAATAATGTCCAGAAAATAGTGGAATTCTTGACTGCAGGAAGTTCATTATCCAGCACATCCGGTCAGGTAATGAAGAATCCACTACTTCTCCGATTCTTAATATAAGACCTAATTGATTTTTTTTGGAGAGATTAAAGAAGCTAAATAAGTTAATTATATCATATATTGTGTATTATTAGATTATATATCAATTTATAAGTCAAACAAATCACTTTGAAAAAAACGATGTGTATAAATACGTTAAAACAACTTATTTTATTTCCTTAATCTCCTAAAAAAGTTGATGGAGTCTCATATTTAGGATTGGAGGAGTACTAAAAGACATCTTTCTTGGTCTAGTTTAGTCTATGATTCTTAGAAGAAATCCACCTCATTGGATTATGTATGTATTATTTGATTTCGGGTAAAAGATTATGTGCATTTTCATATTATCTTATCTTTCTTTGTTCTTGGCAATAGGCTCAGAATGTTACTCAGATTATCCAAGAACTCATACCAGTGCTGCCGGGAATCTCTGTCAAAGTGCTTCCTGAAGTTCTCAACAGATTATCTTCTCGGGTATTAGCCCGATTAATACGCGATGCATTTTTGTGATTTTCCCCCACCCGACTCCTTATGGCCCCCAACTGTGTATAATGAACAGAATGCACATATAACCATATAAAGTAAGCAATAATGTTACTACAATTTTTTAGAAATGCCGTCTATTTAATAGTTGGAAAAGAAAAACAGAAAAAAAAGAAGTGGACAAGTCGGCAAAATATATATAGTCGTGGGTCCAGATGCTGGATGTCTCTTCCGATTTTAATGGTTTCGGTATGAAGATTCATAAAAAATGTAAATAAAATCATCTTTACTTGGGTTTCAGTTTTTATATAAAATCAAAATGAGTGACAACAATTAATGGGTTGTTTTTCCTTGCCACTATAACTATTTTTGGTTTGATTGCCTTAACAAAGTTCAGCGGAGTTTGACAGAAAAATCCTGCGAGGAAATTCATCACTTGCACTCAGTCAACGTAATTTCAGATATGACCGACACATCTGTTTAAGTTTCCGAATATGTTGGGCGCTACACCATTCACATATTTCACAATACGTTCTTGTATAAAAGTTGACACTAGATTTATACATGTAATAGCCTTGCACTTTACGTGTATGAATGCAATACTAACAAAATAAACACATCCTATGTCTCAAGGAATTTATCAACGTGCAAGCAACCCAAAAGGGGCTGTTCCATGATCTCAAGTGAAAAGGGGCAATTTCTGGTCACCTGAAGCATAAGAAATAATACTTCTTTTGAGTGGTGATATATAGTTCGCCCCGTGGAGGGCCGCGGCTCGCAATACATTCAAAGGTCCGAAATCAATAGTGTAAGCTTTTTGAAAGCTCTCAAGGACCGCCATCATCATAATATTTGCTGGTTTCCTTTCTGTTTCGTACTTCTTCAATAAATGCACCTGCAAAACCACCCCATATTACCTTTATGCATATTCAGGTAGTAAATCTAACAGTGGACTCTAAACATTTGTAAAACAAAAAAATCAATACTATTCAGCAATTAGATCTAATTATCAGTGCAAAGAAAAGCAACTTAATCAATCACACAATTTCTTGAAGTAAATTTCCTGCACAAACACGAGAATAGAGGAAGTGGCCACTTCTCAGATGCTCATCCTCTAGGGCCAGAACACCGGCACTACTTTTGATTACTGCTGCATAATTTGAAAAATTGCTTCTACTGTTGCAACTTAAGAGTTTAGGAAATGGCTTTCAGCAGAAGATTCCCTCATGGTGTGGTACTGCCTTGGAGGATACCTAATCCTTCAAACTTGCACTCTTTCTTTTTAAAAAAACCGCCTTCCATTAAATATATAAGTCGTGGCTAAAATGGTTAAGTATTCCATGCATATCAGAAAGAGCATGCAAGTATTCCATGCATATCAGAAGAGCATCACGACGATAATTATAATTTATTTTTTTTGAGGACACAAAATGCATATGACTTTACATATCATCAAAGATAAATCAGATACATAACCAACCTCTCCAATGTCATTGCCCAGAGCAATGCCTTCCGCAATAATTTTCGAAAGAGTAAATGCATCTCCAAAACCTAAATTAACTCCTTGACCAGCAAGAGGATGGACAGTGTGAGCTGCATCTCCAATTAGGACCACACGCTTTGATGCATAGGTGTTCACATGTCGCAAGGACAATGGAAACACCATTCTTTGAGATGCTAATTTCACTACTTTAGGGGGAATTTCAAAAAACTGATTGGCTGAGAATGTTGAATCCATATTAAGCCAAGAGAACAAGTCACCAGTTCCTAAGCTTGACTTTGGATGAGCACCATAGCCATAATCTAAAGCACGATTGACATCCTCCACAAAATCATCATCATTCATTGATTTACGGTGGTCTGACTCTGATGGGCTCATGGTCCAAACAATATTGCTATACTTGTCACCAATAGGCAAAAGTGCAATTGGACCAGAAGGTAGAAACCGTTGCCATGCACATTGGTTTTCGATGGAATGCTCCACCGTACAAATGATTGCATTTTGTGAGTAGTTCCATTCGGTTGTTTTGAATCCTGCTAATTCCCTAACACGCGATTTACCTCCATCAGCCCCAACCTGCAACATTATCCTTCTACGTGATCAGACACCAAATGATGTATATGACATAGCAAAATCAGATAGTTGCTATCCAATGGAAAAATTAGCATCATTGGGCTGCCAGTTTTAGTGGAATGTAAAACATTCATATGGAAATTTAAATTACCACCAACTTTGCATATATACTACTGCCATCACTTAGTTCTAGCTTTGCCAGATTCCTTTGAGCAGAAGATGATGCTCTTGATGACAAATTCTCAACCACCATAGATGTCGAGCTTGGTTGCAATGTCATTGAAGTTAACCTCAACGGGTAGATTGTTTTCTGAAAATCTGTAGCCTGTCAAGAAGTTGGCTGTTCTTAGTTGAATGTACTATCAAACCTAAAGGTGAAAAGTTTCATTGAAACAATTTCATTCATATTTAATGTAACACTAAAAATTCTTGATGGACATATCAAGGCAGAAGCCAAAAGATAGTTTGAAGTAGTGAATTGAATCCTAACATCCAAAGCATCTACTCAAACCGCTGAACCAGCATACAAAAGAATTCCAAACACACCAGAACGCACCACTTTTCATTTTACACAGGTGCTAGCAAGTTTTCTATCCAGACTCAGTACTTCATCACAATATTGACACAATTAAATCAAGACAGAATATAAAATAAGAATTTCTACTTAAAGTCCAATTACTGAATGAAAATACCATAATATATAGATGATAATGCATCCCTTTTTAAAATAAGTCTCATGAATGAAATGATCAGTTCTCACTGATAGTGCTTTTAGAAACAATTTGTCTGTATCAATCAATGTATATAATTCGATTGTGCAAATGTGCGCAATCCCTAACATAAAGAACTTCAGATTAGGAACATTTCCCTAGCAGAACACAGCATATGACAACCATAATTGTGCAGCTTTATACCTCTACACGTGATAATAAGGCACTATGAAGCACTTTATTCTCCACCACGCACCTGAACAAAGAAGTTTTGTGTTTAGTAATAGTTAATATATAAAGAATGTTCACCTTCACACTTGTCCATCCCTACCCTAGGACTTCTTTATTTACATCTCTTGCATCGTATCTAGTATACCCTAAGCCAGTATAATCCCAGACCTGCAAAGAGGGAATGCGTCAAATTTAAACTTATTTCAGAAAAGGGTTATTTTACAAAAAATATATATAATGCACAGAAAAGCCTCCATCCATAAAATTGAAGTTATATTCCAGATTTCCAGATAAGTTTATGGTTATCCTTGGACACAAGTCCTGTTTCTCTTCAAAATGGATGATAAGTTCATGGTTATACACAGTTAATGAAGAGAAAATCACTATGCCATTTTCTGTATTTATAAAAATAAAGCAAAGTATCTTGGTCATTATTCCGCAATATCAATTATTATTCAGAGGATATCAATCATTCACCTGATGATGGAAACTAGCTTGGAACAACATTCCCTTTTCCAAATCATTAATCAATAGATATATTGATTGAGTTAATAGTTTGAAGGCATGCTAACAATTTACTCAATATATTGATCAGTTCATGACCATGATACAATAAAATACATGACATAGATAACTATGGTATAGACAGAGAAGACATATACCTGCATTTTATCAAAACTAGCATGCCTGCTTTGCTCAACATATTGCCAAGCACCAGCATCTGGGAATAGAGAAATTATTAAGGGTCACTGAGCAAAGGTCATTTTTTTCTCCTTTATACACAAGCATGAATCCTAGAAATTTTAATTCTCCAATTCCATTCAAAGCAAGAGGATTTTACCATAGCTTGAAAAACAGAAAAACAAGCATCTTGTGATATGGTTTACTTTAGATGCAAATAGTATCGAAGAGAACCAGTCAAAGTCAACACCAACCAGCCAATTCAATTATGAACTGCTCAAACCAACCCAGTTCTGCAGACTAGGCCAGTTCTCAAATCTCTTGCATTTAAGATCTCAGGAGAAAGAAACTAATTTTACTGAAAAATTATTTCTGATAGCTGCAAAATGCAAATATATTTTTCTTACATATGACGCCTCAAAAAAATGCCATGCATTTATTCAGATCATGACCAACATGTGGTAGATAACAAGAATGGTGATACAGCAAACAGTTATAATTGTGTACAATCAGCACGCATTCCAAAAATTTCAGGTATAGAAGTGTAAGCAGGAAGCTGAACTCTACTGAACTCATGAATGCAGCTCATGAATTGCAAAGAATCAAAAATGAAAACAACTATTGCAAATTTAATATGAATAGATACCTCGGAGAAAGGATATAGTTGCAGGAGTTACAGTGCTAACTCTTGGATCGGGGGGATCATCCTTCTTAATGCACAAGCGACTCCCCAGTGCAGGATTGCTATCAATAATAGCAACATTTAACTGCCTCGTCATTGGCAGGCTTGCTAAAGCAAGAAAAAAAAAAGACAGTAATTGGCCCAAGTTTGAAACCTTATTGGTTTTGCACCAGATAAGAAGTAACTATCTCTCACAGCATCAGCAAGCAGGCAAATATCTGCTTTCATTTGAATGGCTAAAGATATTTGCCAAAGTTTTGCTTAGTGCCATCATTCTTTCCCGAGAGTACTAGCCAATAATAAGCAATCAAGCATAAAGTATATGCCAGTCAAAGAAAGATATAACAACACAAAAAAGGCAAGCAACAATCCGCACAAATTTTACATACCCAAGAAACAAGCTAGAGCCATGCCAACCATGCCTCCTCCAACAATGGCAACATCGTATTGTTGAATATTATTGCTGATAGTCTGCTTCTTTTCATGCTCCTACAAATTTTCAAAGATAAAAAAGTGCTATTTTCATTCATTGTTCTATTAAAATGAGAGAAATTAAGAAAATGGAAAAGCCTACAAAAACAAACTGCAACAGAAAGACAGTAATAACTAATAACCAACAGTTATATATATGCTACAATACATTTTACATCAGCGAACAGAGCAAGGAAGGCAGTTGAGATAACTGACTTATAAAATAGTGAATAAAGGATTTATATCATCACAAGCTGTAATTTCAGCACTTAGATTATATCCTATGTGAAGAGGACAAGTGACCTTTCAATTCTCTACACGTAAACCTTTCGTTCTACCATCCATAATTAAGAGACGATTACAAACAAGGGGAAAAAGGAAAAATAAAAACTCAAAATAGTACACAATGTTAGAATTGAGAAATCTTTAGATTTAAGTCCCAATAAAGAAGGAATAACCACCATAACTAAACAAAATTACAAGTTCCATGTAAAATAGTTTTCAGCATTCCATGCTATGCACCTGACGAAAGACTACTTTATATATCTCATTAAAAAAGAAAGACTACTCTATATCTACTATCTAGACTAACTCACTCTCGCAAATTATTACCTATTATATGAGATAAGGCTACAGCACAGCAGTCACTGAATCATTAACCGCAGTACTCCTCACTCTGCTGAAAATCAACTTTTACTGCGGCATATTGAATTATCAGTATGGTAACAACATCCAGTTTTTTTCTAAAATAGAGGGTCCATCTATGGAGTCTAAAGATTTTAACAGGAATTAATCCCAGGAGACCAAGTTTTTCTCAAGATCATATAGAAAAGAATACCATTGCCAACTTGATCTATCAAACTGTTATTATTAGTAGTAGTATTACTCATTTTTATCGCGTCTCAATGAAGCCATTTTGTAAATTTAAGCTCGTAAAATACAATTAAAACAAATCACTCCAGACTATGATTGTGCAATCAAAAAATACAACAAAATCAAGGAATACAAGAAGCATTGATGTCAGAGATAGTTATTTCCTTACCTTGGAAAGTTTTTCATTCAAAGAACCAGCATCTTCCGCCACCTCAGTGGAGAAGGACCTCATGAGCACATTCATCCTAGAGACATTTGTAACAAGCCTCCTCGCAAGCATCCTGGTAGAGCAATTTATCTGTTAGACCCAACGTAGTAGAGGTAACGCAACTTAAGAAAGAAAATCCCGTCGGAGATAAAATTGGAGGTGCCATTTAACACTTCGAAGCTCAAAAATGCCATGCCCATAATCCCCAATAATAAAGAAGGGACGACTGAATTAAAATTTGCTGCAAAACGACAATACTCGAAGTTGGCTCAATCCACATAAGGCGAAACTCATACCTGTTCATCCTTGGTGGAATAATTGAGACCTCGTTCAAGAGAGGATAGAAAAATTTGGCGCCTGAAACAGATTATGTTGGTGGACTAAGAAAAATGAAAATTTGAGATCGAGCTATGGTCAAAACGGCGTTCGCAGCGCACGGGGTGGGGAGAAGTGCATGGTGCCGATGCAGTTGGACGGAATTCGTTCTATTGAGCTTAGGCGAGTCACGAGCGACGAGTGAGGCCTGAACGATGCGACAATAATTTCCAAAGAAAATTTTCGTCCCCAGTTAATTACTAGTTTTATTTTATTTAGTTAATAGTTAAAATTAAAGAGGTAGGATATTCTCACTACCTCAAAATTTCACTACCATTTCACTACCTTTTTCTCACCATAACCTACTTAATCCCTTCTTCCATTCCACATTTTCTCTCTTTCTCTCCCGTTCTCTCCATCGGCTCCCCAGGACGCGGCCACCATCCCCACCGTCCCTCTCTCTTCTGCTTCATCGGAATCTTCCATTTTCGCCGTAGTCCATACCTGCATCTAAGCACGCCGCCGGCTCCCTCAAATTCCCTTCCTATTTCGAAAACCTATTTCAACGCCAAAACCTATTCGGGAGGTATTTTTTGACTTCATTGTTTTTTCTTTCTTTTCTTCTTCTTCGTTAGTCTCGTTATTCACCGTCCCACTGCTTTTGCGTTCATTATCTGCTTAATAATCTGCTCTGGTCCTTTTTGTTTCTTCTGTGAATTGATTGCCACTATATAAATTCCGAGCTGATGCGGTGCCCATTTTCTCCTTGTATAAAGCTATTTTAGCGGATCCCATTTCATTTTTCTCATGGGCTCTTGAATCTAATTTTTTCGAGCTTCGATGTCCCAAACGTGATATATGCTGCATCTGGATAAGATGACTCTTAATTATATGTGTATGTACATGCTATATCAGGTTTGGTGATATCCTGTTTTTTTCTTGTCGACATTTTTTTAATGTTGTTTGCTCTGCACTCAATTGTGTACTTAATGATTTGTTGGAGCCATGTTCCCTTCTTGACTAATCAATTCGATATGGTGGATTGAAAAATATAAAATATTGAAGCTCCTGTTAGAATGTAAGGAAAACGAGATTTGTTATTCGCTCTTGTATGTTGTGAATGGATTGAATCTTAGTTCAATTTATATGTTTGTTTGTGTGAATGTTGGTTGAAATTAACGTCAATTTGCTAATTCGAAGCATATGTACAGATCTGTGATGGATTGGGTTCCACCCCCTCTCCAAAAAGAATAAACGTTTGGTAGGAGTCTGAAGGCTAAGACAAAGATTCAAACATTTTAACAACTGCAATCCAAAATGGCAATGAAAGACACATTGGAATGGAGGAGGAAAAAAAATTAAATTTTAAGCAATATCTTCTTCATTGAAGGAATCATAAGATGATAATTTCTATTCACATTACAATCAGAAGCCCTAACTAAGGCTACAACTAAGTCGAAAGAGCAAAAAGGATCAATCCCCATATTGAAGCAATAAAAATAAAAATGAAACTACATTAGATAGTGAATCACGTGAGACAAAGCGCAGGGGCTTCTCGAGCCTGAAATTTAAGAGTCGTCATCACCGCCAGCGCCTTCGATGAGCCTCCTGCCTTCTTGGGGAGTAGTAGGTTGTGAATATTGGGCATCACACCTCCATTAGCAATTGTCACATCTCCGAGAAGCTTGCTAAGTTCTTCATCGTTCCTAACCGCCAATTGAATGTTGCGAGGCATAATACGGGTCTTCTTGTTATCTCTTGCAGCGTTCCCTGCCAACTCAAGAACCTGGAATTCCAGATATTCAACATCAAGGATGCATCCAGTGAAATTCAAATTCAAATTTAAAATTCCACATATGAAATCAGAACGTAAAATTGATACACACCCAAAATTCAAGGAAAATTGGGAAATATGAACCCAAATTAGAAACCCTATATCCAATAACGGGCGCAATTCAGAAAAAAACCCTATATCCAGATATTCATCAGAAAAAACTGTGTAACCAAAGAAACAAAAACTCAATTCAGAAACAGGCACCACATTAGCTCGGAATTTATATAATGGCAATCAATTCACAGAAGAAACAAAAAGGACCAGAGCAGATTATTAAGCAGATAATGAACGCAAAACAGTGGGACAGTGAATAACGAGACTAACAGAAGAAGAAGAAAAGAAAGAAAAAACAATGAAGTCAAAAAATACCTCCCGAATAGGTTTTGGCGTTGAAATAGGTTTTCGAAATAGGAAGGGAATTTGAGGGAGCCGGCGGCGGGCTTAGATACAGGTATGGACTACGGCGAAAATGGAAGATTCCGATGAAGTAGAAGAGAGAGGGACGGTGGGGATGGTGGCCGCGTCCTGGGGAGCCGATGGAGAGAACGGGAGAGAAAGAGAGAAAATGTGGAATGGAAGAAGGGATTAAGTAGGTTAAATTAGGACCGTTGGATCAAATAGTAGATCTGATGGTGAGAAAAAGGTAGTGAAATTTTGAGGTAGTGAGAATATCCTACCTCTAAAATTAATTAAAAATAATAAATACATGAAGAATATGACAATACTTTAGGGTCTACCCGTAAGAAAAGAACACAAATTCAAATCTCGATATATAATTCATCAATTGCTCTGCAATTTCATTGTGGTTCTATTTTGGAGTAACTGATCTGGTCATGTTAATCTCTTCACCATTGGATTTGTAGCATGCTTCTATCATACTCCTTGCCTTGCTTCATTCTCTTTGATATTAGGGAGAATTTCCTTAAAAGATGGGCTCTTATAAAGTGTTGGTTTTTCAAAGGGAAAATGACATTTAAATACCAGATAAAATTCTAAAACCCAAAATGTCTGTTAAAAATTAAAAGGACACAAAGGTAATGAAGAATTTAAGATTTTGAAATTTAAGTGTTTTTACTAAAACACCCATCATGTCTCTCTTTTTCATCTCTTCCTCTTCCTGACCACTTTCTTTCTCTCTCCTCTCCCTCTCACCTACGCCTTTCTTTCCTCGTCGGTGATAGCTTCCACCTTCATCGTCGCCGACGAGTTCCGCCATAACCACAAAAAAAGCCGCGACTGTGAGTTTGTTTTCTGATTTGATTTTCTAAAATTTAATCGTTTGGATGTGGTAGTTGTTGGGGTTGGACTCCATTATTGGAAGAGGAAGGAAAGAGAGATTAAGAAGAAGGTGAACAATAAAACGAGCTCAGGAGGCTGAAAAATCCGATAATGAACAGTAAATAAGTTTGAGGAAGAAGAATGTGAACGATAAATGTGAACTTTTAACAAAATTGTAATGAGATTAATAAGTTCAATAATGAGAATAATAAATGTATTCATCAGGTTGTACATATGTCACTTTGCTGAAACCAAAATATGAGGACGATTAACAAATTTTGCAATGTGAATAACAAGTTCTTTAATTATATTAACAAGTTTAGTAATGGGAATAACAAAAGCGCTCGTCAGAGTGACAAGTGTACAACCTGACGAATACACTTGTTCTTCTCATTACTGAATTTGTTATTCTCATTATTGAACTTGTTAATCCAATTATGAAATTTGTTAATTGTCCTCAGATTTTGGTTTCAGCAAAGTGATATGTGTACAACCTGACGAATACACCTGTTGTTCCCATTACTGAATTTGTTAATCCCATTACGAATTTTGTTAAAAGTCCACATTTACGGTTCACATTCTTCTTTCTCAAACTCATTTACTGTTCATTATTGGATTTTTCAGCCTCCTAAGCTTGTTTTTCTGTTCACCTTCTTCTTCATCTCTCATTCCTTCCCTTTCTAATAATGGAGTCCAGCCCCAACAACCACCACATTCTAAACGATTAAAATTTCAGAAAACCAAACAAAAAACAAACTCACAGTCGCAACTTTTTTGTGGTTATGGCGGAACTCACCGGCGACGTTGAAGGTGGAAGCTGTCGCCGGCGAGGAAAGAAAGGCGTAGGTAATAGTGAAAATAAAGAGAGTGAGAGGAGAGAGAAAGAGAATGGCCAAAAAGAGAAAAAGATGAAGAGGAGAGAGATTAGGGGTATTTTAGTAAAAGCACTTAAATTTCAAAATCCCATATTCCTCCTCATCACATTTGTGTCCTTTTAATTTCTTAACCAATGTTTTGGGGGTTTTGAATTTCATTTGATATTTAAATAATATTTTCCCTTTTTTCAACTCCAAAAACTATCTTTTAGGTTATGGTTGTCCAGATCATTTGTGTTTTTTATGAAGTTACTTTCATTGAAAGACGACCAACTAGAATAGGCCTACTTGTAGAGAGTTCAGATTGGAATTTGAATGAAGAGCTTGGGGATCTCTATAGTTTTATTTCAATTGTAATACAGTCCCAAAATTTCAACTTAACACAAACATGTCTCAATAGTTTTAACTCAATTAAAATTAAAACTCAGTCATTGAACTTTAATTCAACTCAACATCTAAAGCTTAGCCATGCAAACCATTAATTCCTAAAAAATAATTTTAGTCCATATAGTTTTATTTTCTAAAATACATGGACAATGTAATGAGTTCCACATCGGGGAACCAAGATCTTAAAGTGAGGTTTATAAGTCCATTGGATTCTCCCTCACAGAGGGGTTTTGACCGGAAAGGCCGAGTAAAATGCCATGCGCAGAGGGTTCTAACCGGCAAGGCCGAGTGAAGTGCCGTGAAGTAGAGCCACCAGGGACGTCAGCTCTTGAAGAGGTGACTATGTAATGAGTTTCACATTGGGGAGCCAAGCTCTTAGAGTGGGGTTTATAAGTCCATTGGGTTCTTCCTCCTCATAGGCTAGTTTTTGGAGATTGGACTCTCCCTTTGGGCTTGTGCTTGTCACTTACCGAGTCAAAGTTTGAAAAATTAAGTTCTAACCGAGTTAAAATTATAAGAACTATGTTGTATTGAGTTAAAATGCATAAACTAAGCTACAGGTGTCAAAATCCTGCATAATAATGGGTCAACCTAATTGGAATTTGTGGATTCCTCTTGCTCGACCTGGACCAAATTTTCTACCGCCAACAATTTCAAGATTCATGACAGACATGTTGAGCTCGAGCCCAAATTTGCCATTAACAGATAACCTTGCTCATGTCCATTTTAACCCGTTCGTGTCCTGCAGTTACGAGAGACAACAATTATTTCGCTAAAACGGTAATCACAATGCGCTTCATGATAAAATGCTCAAAAATCGTCATCTTATTTAATCTTCAGCTGGTTCAACCGAACACCTACTCTCTCTTTTGGATCTCTGATCCAACAGATTATTGACTTAATAGGTATTCTGAGAGTGTTAAAGAGTAGATAATTGTAGGAGTATCTTGCATTGCTATATTAAAAAGACCGGGGATATGCTTGATAAATACCAAGCATTTCTGGAATCGTAACATAATTGTGTAAGATATTCTACTGTATTAATATCGCATAATTATTACTCCCCCCGTCCCTAATTATAGGAGCAAATTTTGGAGTTGGTTTTGGTCCTAATTATAAGAGCAAGTTTTAACTTTTGTCAATTTTTTCCTATAATACCCCTATTTAAACTTATTAGTAGGAGCATTATATATATATATATATATATGTGTTTACATATATATGTATATTTGTGTTTATGTGTGTCAATATATATATATATATATATGTGTGTGTGTGTGTGTGTGTGTGTGTGTAGATATATGGGTGTGTGTCTCTATATATGTAGATAGATCTATATGTATATACATATATATACACACATATATGTATACACATGTCTATATAAAAATCAACTAATATACATATATAAACTAATATGTCATGGATATCTAACGTAAGGCAAATTAGAAACACTTATAATTAGGGCAACTTGTGTCATTTTAAATTTATATAAGGACATTTTAGGAAAATGAGTAAAATTAACTAATTTAACTCCTCTCCTTAATTCTCCCAAAATCGGTTAAATTGCTCCTATAATTAGGGACGGAGGGAGTATAAGTTATTATTTATGTAGTTAATTAAAATATCTTGAGTGTGGCCAATAAGTCAGATTCATGCCTAATTCAAGATTAGGATTATTGGCTATTAATGTGATATCTTTGATTGTGGAATAAAAACACACTTATTTTTACAACCAATTGAAAGATGAGTGTTAGGAAATGTAACATCCCAACTTTTCAAAAGCAGTATATTTTTTTTTCGTCAAACATCATTTCAAAATCATCTGAGTAGAGCAACGGAGCAATTGAGTAACTGATATGTATATATAAATGCCGAAAGTCCGGCTGGATACAACAGTGGTACAAAAACCGTGTGGTTCAAAAATAGATAACAACATCAAAAGGAAGGTTTCAGACGGAACAACAAAAGAAATCTCCTGCCGGGTCCCTAGGCGTGCTGCTTCCCTCTCTCCTCGGTCCTTGGTCCTTCCGACCCTGAAGCTAAGTTAAGGGCTGGAGTCCATGCATCGAACCCCAGGTAACGGTTAACCTAATGTTTACATACACATATATGGACAACAGGTACTCACAATATCAACAGCACAACCAACCAATCTATCACAACCAATGCATATGTATTGCTCCCAGCATGCAGACATATTGCTCCCAGCATAAAGACATATTGCTCCCAGCATATAGACATATTGCTCCCAGCATACAGACATATCCTCTAACCTCTATATGCACTCAAACAGTATAACAACATACATACCACATATATATAAACATCAGAGTTAGTGTTACAGTACACGAACGTACCTTCGTTGACGATATACGGCATTTCTAGCGGACTACGGCCCGTCAGTAGGTAAAAACGGAATCAGGGATATCCTATCAACATAACAACGCATTTGTTAAGGATCTACCATTACGACTGACATTTTTAGTCAAAATGACCATTTTACCCCTGACCCCCTAATCGGCGGAATTTCGCCAGCACTTCGTTACTTTAACCCTAATCTTCCAAAATTTCAACATAACTCCTACTCCAACATAATTTTCGAAATATGAATCATATTGATTAATGATTCACATCATAACAGACATTTTAGGTAAAAATTACCATTTTGCCCCTGATGCCCCTAATCGGCGGAATTTCGCCAGAGCTTCGCTATTTTAACTCTAATCTTCCAAAATTTTGTCATAACTCCGACCCCATCATGATTTTCAAAATTAATGACTAAAATACCCATAACATATGATATCTAATCATACTTGGAAGATTAAAGATCAAACTAACATTTCTACTCTAATTACCGAAAGAACTACAAAAGCTTAAGACTAAGGACCGAAGAACTTACCCAGAGCTTCGCTGCAGAATTCCCCGGACTCCTCCTTCTCTCTTCCTCTCTCTAATTTCGGCTTGCTCTAGTGAGATGGTGTGAGGATTTGCAAAGGGGTTGAAGCCTATTTATAGGGAAAATTGTGACACTATTCACTACTTTTTCATACCGGATATAGACCGTCGGGTCGCACTTCTGCAAGGTGTCTTGATCCTCTCCATGCCACTTGGCTGTCGACCTCCCCCCCCTTAGGTGGCATCCATTGGCCAATTAGAAGGTGACATTTTGCTCCTTCTAGAAGCCTCGCCCGATAAAGTTCTCCGATCGGTGTCCGAATCGCGTAATCTTGTAAAATCTTAGAAATCAGGAATTACAACTTTGAAGACATTTTCTCACTCATTAGAAATGTCCGGGCTAAATAAATTTTTGATTCCATACAGGGTTCCAACGGTCCTGCGGAAGTTTCTCGAAAAACGTGCTCGGTTACGGAAATAAATTCCGGAATCATCAACTTCTGGACAAAAATTCACTGATTCCAAATATGTCCAGATAATTATAATCTCATCCCCAAATGTTGAGTTATAATTTATTTCCTTCAAATTCTAAATCTGTGACTATCTGCCTTTTTCCACAGATTTCCCTATTTCGTCTTATTACTAAATTCTTCTACCGATCTCGGAAATGACTCCGAGAACACTCAATTCGAGATAAAAATCCACTCATTCATATTATATTCTGACTTTAGAAACTTTGTTCATAGTTTTCTAGATAGGATTCAATTTCTATCGGTGTTTATTTACTTTTTTACTTTTTACTTTAATTAATTTTTAAATAAGAGTTTATTATCTACACTCCACATTTATTAATTCTATATATTTTTTTTTCTTTTTCCCTCAAGGATGTGGGCACACACACACAATTTATATATATATTTTTATTTTATTTTTTAATTAATTATTATATAATTTAATAATTATTTTTACATAATTTTTTACCACAAAATTTTCCTATTGGTCCATACTTGTATTTAGGCTCAAAATTACTTAATCTCATTTATTTCTCTCAATATTTTCCAATTAATTAGCAAATATATTTATGCTAATTTCCTAGCCATAAATCACTAATTATAGAGTTCTACATAATTTATCACAATTATTCCATTGTTCAAGCTTAAATAATTAACCAACAATTATTTAATCCATCACTTATTATTTGTTGATAATTTTATTATCTAGAACTAATTACTTCCTCTCAAAATCTGAACTAACATTGCTATTTTATCTCCCATGTAAAATATCAATAATTATGAAGTTAGTTATGATCTCCAAATACTTTATAATTGTTATTTTACAACTCTACCAAGCTTACAATTTATTAAATAACCAAAATTAGAGACAATATATTCTCTTAATTTTAATAATTATTTTACTACCTCTCAGGATTTTTCACTATTTTCCTAAGTCATTATATGCTCCATAAGGGCATTTTGGCACATTATCACATTTTTTCCTAATTTCCAAGAAATTTTTCCTTTAGAAAATAAGATAAATTTAACATTCTTCTTGACACCACTTATTCACCTATTTTTAATAGGTATTATTTCTTAATTTATAATATTTTCCCTAAGTCAATTTTAGGGTATTACATTTCTCCCCCCGTTAAACAAAATTTCGTCCTCGAAATTTGTTCCGTACTAACTAGACTCCGTCCTACTCGGACTTTGGACTCCACGCGTCAGATCTTTACTTTGTCTGCCAGCTGCTCCTCCTGGAAATCGAGAATTCGTTCTGGTTTGACCATAAAGATCTTGTCATATCATACTTTGATATATAGTGTCTTCCGTGGCTCCCATGCACCACGGTCAACACTACAGATACCAAAATGTCTCCATGGCTATACCATGGCAACACAAGATACTTCAAACGTTTCCATGGCGCCTACACACCATGGCAACATAAGATACCTCCTATTCAATGACATGATCACGGTCAAATATAACTAAGAAATACGGAACACGTGTCTAACATCTAATTCGTATATTGTCTATCATTTCTTCACTCTCAGATTTTTCTTCCTCCTCGTGTCTTGCTTGCCTTTCTGCATGAAGTTTCTCTATCATCTCTCTTTGTTCCCGCATTACAGCCACTACCTCTTGCCAGGCAATCTGTTGGGGTTGATTTGGTTCTTGAATTGGCTGTTCAGGGTTTACTACTAGTATCGTTCGAAGTTGTCTACCTCGTCCTCTGCCTCGGCCTCTAGGAGCTCCGGCTCCTCTTAGTTTCGCCATGTCGCGTTCTTTTTCGTTGGTTATATAAGGAAGAAAATTAACATATCGCAGATTTTATCACACTAGTATCTATATCGCACATAAGCTCTACCGCGCTTAGTATCTACACTGTTCCCAGCCTTTATCACTCTAGCATTCACACTGCTCCCAGCCTTTATCGCACTTACTACAAACGAGTACACACCTGTCTCCTCTTGTTCAAAATTTCGTTGGTTCGTTCTACGTAGAAACGGGTACGAAAATATGTATTGGAAGTTCTACATGAGTCAAATATTGCATGTACTTATCTTTGTTGATCTCGGAGTTTCATCCGGCGTGGCCCAGTTCTACACATGAGCTTTGTGCTAGGATAGAATTACCGTCCAGTACAAACTGGCGGTTTATCAAGGTTATCAGAGTGAGTTATCAGACTTCGCGTCAGGATTGTTTTCAAGATCTATGATCTCCCGGGTAGTCAAAGTTGTCGGTGATAGGCGACATTATCAGGGTTATCAGAGGCTGATATCAGAGTTATCAGAGCTATCGGAGACTGATATCAGGGTTATCAGAGCTATCGGAGACTGACATCAGGGTTATCGGAACTATCAGAGACTAGTATCAGTGTTATCGGAGACTGATACCGATATAAGCATAGGTGATGAATTCACCGGCTCCAGTTTAGAGTGATGTATCGACAAAGGGTGGTAAACTGGTTCAGGATAGTATACCGATTCAAAATGGTATACCGAAATGAAATGGTACACCGACTCAGGGCTATATCAGTACTCATTTTCAAAACATGCTCCAAATTTTTGAAAAGGCTTAGAACCTAACTCCGTT
This sequence comes from Acacia pycnantha, assembly GCA_025563575.1. NCBI lineage: Eukaryota > Viridiplantae > Streptophyta > Magnoliopsida > Fabales > Fabaceae > Acacia > Acacia pycnantha. Next base: position 319,131 of record JAMWYP010000033.1, on the reverse strand, counting down.
AATCGAATGAATGGCCGGTAAGTGTCTACCATGGGGCCTCATCGAATTCACGGCGACTGATTGGCACACCCACGTAGACTAGCCTTGCCTTCGGCACCAAACTGTCCGTAATAACTTCGTTAAATTCATGCCAGGACTACTGCTCTGATACCAAAATGTAACATCCCAACTTTTCAAAAGCAGTATATTTTTTTTTTCGTCAAACATCATTTCAAAATCATCAGAGTAGAGCAACAGAGCAATTGAGTAACTGATATGTATATATAAATGCCGAAAGTCCGGCTGGATACAACAGTGGTACAGAAACCGTTTGGTTCAAAAATAGATAACAACATCAAAAGGAAGGTTTCAGACGGAACAACAAAAGAAATCTCCTGCCGGGTCCCAGGCGTCTTTGCTCCCTCTCTCCTCGGTCCTTGGTCCTTCCGACCCTGAAGCTAAGTTAAGGGCTGGAGTCCATGCATCGAACCCCAGGTAACGGTTAACCTCATGTTTACATACACATATACGGACAACAGGTACTCACAATATCAACAGCACAACCAACCAATCTATCACAACCAATGCATATGTATTGCTCCCAGCATGCAAACATATTGCTCCCAGCATACATACATATTGCTCCCAGCATACAGACATATTGCTCCCAGCATACAGACATATTGCTCCCAGCATACAGACATATCCTCTACCCTCTATATGCACTCAAACAGTATAACAACATACATACCACATATATATAAACATCAGAGTCAGTGTTACAGTACGCGAACGTACCTTCGTTGACGATATACGGTATTTCTAGCGGACTACGGCCCGTCAGTAGGTAAAAACGGAATCAGGGATATCCTATCAACATAACAACGCATTTGTTAAGGATCTACCATTACGACGGACATTTTTAGTCAAAATGACCATTTTACCCCTGACCCCTTAATCGGCGGAATTTCGCCAGCACTTCGTTACTTTAACCCTAATCTTCCAAAATTTCAACATAACTCCTACTCCAACATAATTTTTGAAATATGAATCATATTGATTAATGATTCACATCATAACAGGCATTTTAGGTAAAAATTACCATTTTGCCCCTGATGCCCCTAATCTACGAATTTCGCCAGAGCTTCGCTATTTTAACTCTAATCTTCCAAAATTTTGTCATAACTCCGACCCCATCATGATTTTCAAAATTAATGACTAAAATACCCCTAACATATGATATCTAATCATACTTGGAAGATTAAAGATCAAACTAACATTTCTACTCTAACTACCGAAAGAACTACGAAAGCTTAAGACTAAGGACCGAAGAACTTACCCAGAGCTTCGCTGCAGAATTCCCCGGACTCCTCCTTCTCTCTTCCTCTCTCTAATTTCGGCTTGCTCTAGTGAGATGGTGTGAGGATTTGCAAAGGGGTTGAAGCCTATTTATAGGGAAAATTGTGACACTATTCACTACTTTTTCATACCGGATATAGACCGTCGGGTCGCACTTCTGCAAGGTGTCTTGATCCTCTCCATGCCACTTGGCTGTCGACCTCCCCCCCCTTAGGTGGCATCCATTGGCCAATTAGAAGGTGACATTTTGCTCCTTCTAGAAGCCTCGCCCGATAAAGTTCTCCGATCGGTGTCCGAATCGCGTAATCTTGTAAAATCTTAGAAATCAGGAATTACAACTTTGAAGACATTTTCTCACTCATTAGAAATGTCCGGGCTAAATAAATTTTTGATTCCATACAGGGTTCCAACGGTCCTGCGGAAGTTTCTCGAAAAACGTGCTCGGTTACGGAAATAAATTCCGGAATCATCAACTTCTGGACAAAAATTCACTGATTCCAAATATGTCCAGATAATTATAATCTCATCCCCAAATGTTGAGTTATAATTTATTTCCTTCAAATTCTAAATCTGTGACTATCTGCCTTTTTCCACAGATTTCCCTATTTCGTCTTATTACTAAATTCTTCTATCGATCTCGGAAATGACTCCGAGAACAGCTCAATTCGAGATAAAAATCCACTCATTCATATTATATTCTGACTTTAGAAACTTTGTTCATAGTTTTCTAGATAGGATTCAATTTCTATCGGTGTTTATTTACTTTTTTACTTTTTACTTTAATTAATTTTTAAATAAGAGTTTATTATCTACACTCCACATTTATTAATTCTATATTTTCTTTTTCTTTTTCCCTCAAGGATGTGGGCACACACACACAATTTATATATATATATTTTTATTTTATTTTTTAATTAATTATTATATAATTTAATAATTATTTTTACATAATTTTTTACAAAATTTTCCTATTGGTCCATACTTGTATTTAGGCTCAAAATTACTTAATCTCATTTATTTCTCTCAATATTTTCCAATTAATTAGCAAATATATTTATGCTAATTTCCTAGCCATAAATCACTAATTATAGAGTTCTACATAATTTATCACAATTATTCCATTGTTCAAGCTTAAATAATTAACCAACAATTATTGAATCCATCACTTATTATTTGTTGATAATTTTATTATCTAGAACTAATTACTTCCTCTCAAAATCTGAACTAACATTGCTATTTTATTTCCCATGTAAAATATCAATAATTATGGAGTTAGTTATGATCTCCAAATACTTTATAATTGTTATTTTACAACTCTACCAAGCTTACAATTTATTAAATAACCAAAATTAGAGACAATATATTCTCTTAATTTTAATAATTATTTTACTACCTCTCAGGATTTTTCACTATTTTCCTAAGTCATTATATGCTCCATAAGGGCATTTTGGTCATTTTGGCACATTATCACATTTTTCCTAATTTCCAAGAAATTTTTCCTTTAGAAAATAAGATAAATTTAGCATTCTTCTTGACACCACTTATTCACCTATTTTTAATAGGTATTATTTCTTAATTTATGATATTTTCCCTAAGTCAAATTTTAGGGTATTACAGGAAACCTAGACTAGGGGTGTTTATTGGCTGGGTTGTGCAGGGCATGAATCATGATTGATACCTAGCCCGGAAGTTTTTTTTTTTTTTTATATATATATAAAAGATGGCTAGAAGCCAAAGAAATAAATATGAAAGTTACAAGATAGAGGGAAAAACTCCCAAACACTCATGATCAACCCTAGTCTGAAAGATGAACAAGCAGCATTTTGCAACCCAAAAGCCCAAGTAATTTTTGGTAGGGTTGGGCAGACCAGGCTTGTTTGCCTGAAAATCTCCCTAAAATTGAAAAATAATGAAATATTAAAAATAGGGAAAAATACTTCTCATGTTGTAAGAGAAGTATATTTTCATGTCACACACACATGAAATGATAGGACCCACATATATATATAATTAACATTATATATATGGGTCTCACCATTTCATGTGTATGTAGAAATCTTCTTCTTCTCATGAAATATTAGTTTAAACCCCTAAAAAATAATACAGAAAAACTATATTGTTTGAAATTTCAAAAACATATTTCATGCCATAGTCCTTTTAAAATTTTATTATTTAGATTCAATTCATTGGCCAATAAATTAAATTAATTCAATAGAGATTAATTTCCTATTATTTGATAATAATTTACTTTTCAAAAACTCAATTTACCTACTTCTTAATTAGATATATATATGAAAAAAATATGCATATGCGCTAAGTAAATACAAAATATGTTTATTCATTAAATCCTAATTGAATGGTAAGTAAATAAAATCGTTCAAAAAGAATGGTAAGTAAATACTTGTTCAATTATATATACATTATATATGTTTTATAAATACAATTACATATACATTTCAAGTAGGGCAGCACACCTTGCCAATGCCCAGCCCGGTATTTGACCCGGCCCGAGATGCCCAAATGACATATGGGCTTATTTTTAGGGCCGGACTAGGCATTTTTTTGCCAGGCTCAGATAGGCATTTAGGCCTCATGAACACCTCTAACCTAGACTACTCACCTGAGGTTCCTTGACTGACGGCAACTCTTAACCTATTTGTCATCGCTATGCCTCACAACTAATCAGAAAGAGATCTGACAATTGTCTTCCATCTTTACTTTCTTTTGAAGCTCTCTTTTATTGGGATTTGTGAGTTCTCTCTAATAAAAGCTTAGCAATTGCAAGAGATAATTCTTATAAATCTTTCGTATTGATATAAGAAAATTCATGTACTACAATTTATGATTTATTTTGTACTCCATAAATTTTTTCCTAGAAATTGTATTTCTTAAAAAGCAAGAAACATATATGTTTCAATTATGTGATACCTCTTTCAGTTTTAAATATAAGAACTAATTAGAAGATTTGATTTGATTCTCTATATAAGATCTTAATTATATTTACTTTGTTTTTTCAAATTCAAGATTCTTTTCTTAAATTATCTCTACTAATTACAGTATGAGAGTTTTTATTAACATAGTATTTTCCAAATGCATATGATTAAAAATGTGTTTTATTAAACGAGCATTTCCAATGACTTCACAAGGAGTGACCGTCCAGGTTTCTAAGAGACCCGACGCCATTACCAGGACACAAGTTTTCTGACTTTGACAGACAGGGCTGCACAAAAGCGTTTGGTTTAAGTTCTCAGATTTTGGAAAAAATAAAATAAAATTACACTCAATATTTTTTATATGAATGAATTCATCCTATCGTATTAGTTTTAAAAGCAAGTTATTAATTCATCCTATCTTTTTGGAGGAAAGAAAACTGTATAGACGACAATTGCCCCCAAAAGAATTAGGTGCATTTATTGTAATAGCGGTCACGGGAGCCTATGTGAAAAATTCAATGGTTAAGTGCAATTTGTTAACGTTATTTCTATAGAGAGCAACACGCAATCAAGAAAATCTAAATTTAATGAGTTATTTAAATTTCAAACATTAATAATTATTTTTTAAGCCTGTAATTAAAATATTATTCTGGTTTGACAAGAAAAATACTTTTTTCTATTTTATGTCGGCCTTCTTCAGAAAATAAATTTCAAATCATTTATTCGGTGTTTGAAAATGTTATTTACTCGTAATAAGTTTTTTTATTTATTCATGATTATTTTTCTGCTGACTTGGTCTTCGTGCATGGTAAGAACATAGACCACGTCTTCTAAGTTTTGTTTTTTATGGGTTAAGGTGTAAATTTATCTAATAAGTTTTTGCTAAAGAGTAATGTTACTTTGAAAGTTTTTTCAAATTCAATATCACCCCGAAAGTTTCAAAATGTAGTAATATTGTTCTATTTCGTTAAAAAACTAATACTAACTGTTAAAAAATTAATGTTTACCGTTAAATTTTTTAACGGAAATGAGAAACATTGTTATATTTTAATACCTCTGGGATAACATTTAATTTAAAAAAACTTTTGAGGTAACATTGCTTTTTAACAAAAACTTTCAGGATAAATTTACACCTTAACTCCCCCTCTTTTTATGAGAAGTTCTAACACGTTTGGTTATTAGCCGCTTGTTTTGGTCAAATCATTTTTTGGATCTGCACCCTGCATATGTCGTTTAGAATTGGACAACGAATTTAGAATGACTCAGCATGACCATCTCTATCTTAACAAGCTCATGGTTAGTAAGATATTTAAATTTGAAATCATCAATTTAATTTCCCCGTAGTTTAATTAACCTTAGTTTTATTATTATTATTTTCTTGGCCACCTTTTACTTAAACCAAGACTTAAGGAAGTGTTAGGTGTTGGTTAGATCAAACTGCTCTAAAAAATATACATTGCTTATATATATGTTTGTGTGTTGTTGTTGTTTATGGTAGAAAGCTGACTATAATACTATACGGGGATTAATGTATATTTATATTTTTTTAATAATTAAAATGAATTTAATCTTCAAAATTCAAACAACTATTCGGATCATAATTGTCAAACTCGTGAATCAATTCCCTGAATTTACCGTTTTTATGTTTATAACTTACAAGACTGTGTTAATTCACTTTTAAAATCGTGTTACTTGTAAACTCAACTAAACTTGTAAGTTCACACGGAGTTTATTGTTTTTACGTTTCTATCTTATAGAACCGTGTTCATTTGCTCTTAAACATATGTTAACTTTTTCAATTTGATCATGTTCAAACGTTTTATATACAATCTTTATAGAAATTTTTTTGTTGAGCATGGTAAAGTATGAATATTGATTAATTTAATTTTAATTATTCGTAATTAAATTATATTTAAATTAAGTTATTCGTTCGGGCAAAAAAATCAAGTTATTGTTGTTATTATTTTTTAATTATATGCTCTTAACATATATTTATCAATAAAAGTAAGCTTTTATAATTTTGTAATCTGAATTTACATTCTTATAACAATTTTATTTAAACTTATGAGTTTAAAAACCTTGATCCTGATTACAATATTACCTATTGATATGCTAGTATAGGATTAAGTACTTTGAACTATCTTTTTCATCTTAATTTAATTGTCTTTTTTAACAAAACAAAAGTACATGGTAATCAAATTGAAAAAATAATAAAAAGAGTAAATAGCAGTCGGCAAACTAGAGAGGAAAAACAATTTTGGGGCTAACAAGAGAGGAAAAAAGGGAATAGAAAATTATTATTATTATTTTTTTGCCAGAATAGAAAACTATCCACATATTAATAATACAACACCAACAATAGTCTTAAAATAAAATAAATATTTTAAATAACAGAGTTTATTGTCTCTTCATTACAGAATCAAGTTAAGACATCAAAATAAGTGTCGCAGTATACTATAATGGCAAGAACAACAGGTGTTGACGGGAAATTGGTAATCATAATTCTGGGGGATAACTTTCTTTATTTTACCCGAGACACGTTCTGTTCTGAAAGGACCATTTGACTGACATTATAGCGAAGCATATTCGATAAAAGACACTGTTGGGGCCTATAAGCAATAAAACTCCCCCAAGAAAAAAACGATGATGATTGCTCTTTTACCCCAGAAAATTAAAGGAAAGAATAGAAATTAAAAATTAAATGATTGCTAATTCAAACCCCATAAATTGAGTCAAATCGAGAAAATTAATCAATTTTTTGATTGACACTGTGAAACTGAAAAGGAAATAGGAAAGCAGGTTCCATCCATCGGGCCTCACATATTGCTTTCCCACTGTTATGGACCCTCTATGGCTCTCTATCTCTATCTCTCTCCCTTTCTCTTTCTCTGACCCTTGACTTTCACTTTCCCCGTGTTTTCAAAAGCACATGTTTCTACTTATCAGCTTCAAACCAAATTGCTTTGGAGCCCCCATTAGAGGTTCCTCTTTTACTGCTCTATCCTAATTCTTTTTTCTTCTTCTTCTGGACCTAACTTGAGGGGAGGGAAATTTCATCTTTCCAATTTCTTTATCTCTCACATGCACTAGCATTACCTTAACTGATTAAAGTATTATTTTATTTTTACTTCCAATCATCTTTTGTCTGTCTCTGGTTTTTGGTTATCTTTTCAGCTATGCCTTTACAATATAAACAAGTTCTTTTCTTTGCTTGAATGGCGGGGTTTTGTTGCTCCCTTGTATTCCTTCCTTCATTCTGTACCCTTTTCTCATTCTTTAACGAATTCCCCCTACTTTCTTCTTCGCTTTTTAAAACCTTTTATTATTTTTTATGATAGAATTTTGCTGCTTACAACCACATGCATGTTCTTATGTTTGTCTGATCTGGATTGGATCACAAGGATCTTTGCTGTTTTCCTTTTTGTTTTCTACTTGCGGAGAGGACAAGCTGGGGCGGTTGAGCACTTGATTCTCTTCGGTTTCAATCTTGTACTCCTCGGGACTCATCGAAGAAGCAAAACAGTAGAGAAGAAGGTAAGTATCTTTATTTCTTTGATTGCTTGATCTGAGACCACGCACGATACTTTCCTTTTAGGTGCAATCTCTCTCTTTTCGTATGTTCTGTTTTGTTCTTTAATTCTGATTCAAATTGGGTATATTTTATTTGTGGTTGATAGGGCTTGAAACTCGAAAGGACAATTTGTCAACCAAGTCTGTTTCATCTGTTGAATCCAAGGCTCCGATTTGCCTGTTCTTAATATTTGATTTTTGGATTATGCAAGTCTGTGTCGCAAAAATTTCAATACTTGGACAGGCTTGATGTTCAAGCAAGTTTCAGTTGATGGTATGAGCACAAGCTTGTAATTATTAGTGCTGGTTGGTCCCTGTTACTATTGAGTAATGGCCGGATTAGATGTTACAAGATATGCTCATAGTCCTGTGCACAAGGCCATCGTATTGAAGGACTATGCTGGTCTCAAGAAAATACTGGGGCGTCTTCCACAACTTGGTAACCCGTCCAACATCCACACTGAAGCAGCTTCAATAGCCGAGGAAGAGAAGGCTGCTGCCATTTCTGCTGTAATTGATAGCCGTGATGTGCCAAATCGTGATACTCCTCTTCACCTGGCTGTAAAACTTGGTGATGAAGTAGCCACGGAGATGCTTATGGTGGCTGGGGCAGATTGGAGTTTGCAAAATGAACAAGGATGGAGTGCCCTTCAGGAAGCTATTTGCAACAGAGAAGAGGGTATTGCACGGCTGATAATCAGGCATTATCAGCCTTTGGCATGGGCAAAATGGTGCAGAAGATTGCCTCGCTTAGTGGGGACCATGCAAAGGATGAGAGACTTCTATATGGAGATAACATTTCATTTTGAGAGTTCTGTGATTCCTTTCATCTCAAGGATTGCCCCTTCGGATACTTACAAGATCTGGAAAAGGGGAGCAAATCTAAGGGCAGACATGACTTTGTCCGGTTTTGATGGTTTCAGAATTCAGAGATCAGATCAGAGCATTTTATTCTTGGGTGATGGATCAGAGGATGGGAAAGTCCCACCTGGGTCACTCTGCATGATCTCACACAAGGATAAGGAAGTAATGAATGCTCTAGATGATGCTGGCTTTCCAGCAACTGATGAGGAAGTTAAGCAAGAAGTGGCTGCAATGTCTCAAACTAATATATTTCGGCCTGGGATTGACGTTACACAGGCAGTTCTTTTGCCCCAATTGACTTGGAGGCGACAGGAAAAAACAGAAATGGTCGGTCCTTGGAAAGCCAAGGTGTATGATATGCACAATGTAACTGTAAGCATTAAATCTAGAAAGGTTCCTGGCGCTATGACAGATGATGAATTATTCACATCTTGCAATGAAAATGAGACAGAGAGCGAAGAACTTAGTGACATTTTGACTGAGGACGAAAGAAGACAACTGGAAGATGCATTGAAGTTGGATTCAGCAGAATCGAAGAATGAAAACTGTGAGGAGATCATTGGGCATCGCCACAGTTATTATGAACATAGGGACATTCCCATTGAAGATGCTAACAACTGCAAAAATGAAGAAAACAAGCAGGACAAGAAAGGATGGTTTGGTGGATGGAGAAAGAAGGATTCTAAACACGATGCTCAAAAGAAGATTGCTCCGCCAAGAAGTTCCCTCTGTATAGATGAGAGGGTGAGTGATCTATTGGGGGATTCTCCTTCAAGGAATGAGATTAAGCCAGGAAGACATTCTGTAGAGATAGTGGTAAGGGGTGATGAGCAACGGAGGAAGAAAGATGCCAAAGCTCCTTCCGCAAATTCTGATAGCAAGAGTCATGGAAATCGTGAAAGTGAGTATAAGAAAGGATTGAGGCCTATTCTTTGGCTTTCCCCAAACTTTCCTCTTAAAACTGAAGAACTATTGCCATTACTTGACATTGTTGCAAACAAAGTTAAAGCTATTCGTCGCTTAAGAGAACTTCTTACAACAAAACTTCCAATGGGAACCTTTCCAGTGAAGGTATGTGCTCATAATCTTCTTCAATTTATAAATATCACTAATCTGGGTACAATACTTAGGAAATATTCTTGTTATGTATAAAAATAGAAGGAATGAGAAAAACATTTTAAAAAAAGGAAGTTGGGGTGCAAAAAATATTTTCTTTAGTATAGCACACGATATTTTTTTATCAGCTTCTGTAGATAGTAATTACTGAAAAATACTTGCCTGTACACTATCTTAAACATTACAAGTGAGATAGGAATTTATTACAAATTGACAGTTGTTGGTTACTCTGCCTTTTCTTTATATAATAACGATGGCCTAATCTACTCTGATGTTGCTTGAATTTCAATGTTGTTAGCATTACTAGATCATTTTGAAATATAAATTGTTTGAACCTGCTATTTATAATAAATGAATTAGCAGTTCGTCCATGACAAGTTACTAGTTAATGGTGGTTGATTTTCAAAGGCACTGGAATGTTCAAGAATAGGGGTTGCTTCTGATATGTGAGGTTACTTTGTGGAAATCTCTGCTTGCATGATGGCACTGGTTTTGTGTGGATTTTCGTTTGCAACATGATTTTATTTTGAACTGAACCTAGGGAATCTGCCCAAATTGTTACCTGCCCTCTGTGCTTAATCCCCAGAAGCAGTTTTGTGGAATTTGTTTCTCATGCTGAGAAATTGGAGAGCATCACTAGTTTGTTACTTCTTTGAGTCAGTCTTTTTTTTTGCTGTTACCTTTCACTTGGAGGATGCCTATCCTCCACCGTGTATCTTTGTTTTCCTTCTTTTTCTGAGAGCTTCTTTCATTGCAAAAAAAGGGAAAAACTATTGACTCTGTTATCTTGAGTCAAATGCACCAAATAACACTAGCTGTTACTGTTCTATAATAAAGAGTGATAACAACTGCTGCTGTTACTGACGTGATTTTAAAGGCTTTACTAGTGCATTATAGAGTTAAGAGTCCTATACTTGTTCTATGTCACTGATCAGAAAACAAGTCGAAAAATAGTTGTCAAAATCTTATATAGAACCTGAAATTGACATTACCAATCACCATTTCAACGGATATCCTCCCTTTTTCTTGTCTATCCGAGATCCAGTTTGGTGTCTGGGAATCTGTATTCCCATTTGTTATTTAGGTTTGATTAATATGAATTATTGGCCTTGAACTGAAGTTGAGTTGTTGTGGATTTAAAGGTGCAAAAGATAACTGTGTATTTGACCCACCAATATTCCAGTTGAAAAAACTTGATTGGGTTATATAAATCATCTTCCTAGAATATACCTTCTGTTAGTATGCTTGGATGCATTTGGCAATATAACATAATTGAAGTGTAGATAATTATATTCATTACAAGGCTTTTTGCTATTAGCTATTACAAGTATTGATAGGGGTCCCAGCCTCGTGGATTGTGCTTTAGTTCTTAACTGTATTATTGACTAATAAATCTTGTATGTCGTCTAACTTGTCACCCTCATGCTATGCTATCTCCAACCCTTTAGAGCTAGCCAGGCTTTTGGGTTTTGTACTGGTTATCTGATCAATCTAGGTAAATAAGATAATTGAATCATTTGCATGGTTAATATGTATATCTTCATTAATTATTAATCAAAGTACAGTTGCTATCAACTTTTCATTTTGTATGATCAAACAAGATGTTGAAGTCCTTGTACTGCAGAAACTAATCACCTACATCACAATTCACACTTTAATTACAGCTACAATGTCTTCCCCTTTTTCTGGGAGTAACTTTAAAGGGATTCTATCTTTCAAGCAACTATGTTTGTTAGACTTGGGTTATAAACTTCCATTGTATCTTATTTTTCATTTTCATTTTTTGTTTTTGTTTTCATTTTTGAGTATATATACGATAGTAACTCAACTCATTCATCACCCTGCACATTCAGGTCGCCATCCCTGTGGTTCCTACTATCAGAGTATTGGTTACTTTCACCAAGTTTGAAGAACTACAGCCATTAGATGAATTTGCAACACCCCCATCAAGTCCTTCTGCTTCAGGCCGCGAGAGCCCTGCAGTGACACAGTTCTCAGCTTCATCTTGGTTTCAGTGGATAAAGGCTCCTTACCACCGCCCCAGCTCATCATCGGCTGCGGCTAGTTCAAGCAGCAGCCGGATAGAAAATATTCAAGATCCATTTGCAATTCCCTCTGACTATACTTGGATTACTGCTGAAGCAAGGAGAAAGAGGATGCAGGAGAAGAATAAATCAAAGAAGGGAAGAAATCACAGCTAATGATTTCATGGGTAACCTCTTAAACCTTGGAGGGGGGATAGGCTTTCAAACGGCAAAAAAGTGTTTCTTCCAAACACAACAGTCGAAGTGTGTAATATGGATAACCATTTGGGATTATTTTCCCCTGTATTTTTGGGGAGGGGAGTGGGGTTGTGGCATAGGGAAAAATATATTGTGATTCTTGCTTCATTTGCTGAACATTGCAAGTTTAAACCATAGATTTGTTGACTCTTCTTTTCAATATAAGTGGCAACCATTAACACAGTGATTAGAGTCATTGGGCAACTTTTGTTGGCGTGATTGGCGCTTTTATTACACCTATTTTGAAAATATATTATTTTATAAATTTGTTTTATTTCTCATTCTAAAATTTTTTGAGCAATTTTCTCATTCTAAATTAAACATTTCAAAATATTTGTAACTACTCCTATGATCTCTCTTTATTTCTGATATACTTATTTTGATAATATTATATTTTATATCTATATTTTATCTTCCACTTCTTGAATTTAAGATTTTAAAATATTTTGTAACTAACTTCTCATCATCTCTATTTGTTATGATAGATCTATTTTGAGAATATTTTTTTTTTTTGTCTTTTTATTTTTTTATTTTCCACATTTAAAATTTAAGATATTTTTATTTTATTTTCTAATTTAACATTTTAAAATACTTTCTAACTAACTTTTCACTATCTCTCTTTATTATATATTTATCTAGAGAACATTTCATTTTATAACTTTATTTGATTTTTCGTGTTCTTAATTTAAGATTTTGTAACTATCTTCCAATTATCCCTCTTTATTTCTTTTTTATACATCCCTCAATATTTCAATTATATCGATAATATATGTTTTATTTTTCACTTTCCAAATTTCACATTACTAACCGTCAATCCTTTGAGCGCGGGAGTTTCGGGCTTCCTTATTTACCGGCAATGGTGCAGTTTTCAGTTTAGTGGGGCAGCGGTTGCTTCCTTCACGAATCACGATCATCATGGTCTGATCAGGATGCTCCTTCTTCAACATCCACAAACTCCCTTCCTCCCCTTCTATTTTCTTCTTTAGTTCATTTTCATGCCTCATGATAGGGATAGGGCTGAGCATGAAACCTATAACCTATGAGTCCGCCCAAAACCCAGTGTAATTGGGCCATATTGAACCCGCCCAAAAAGACTTTATAATGGATTGGGTTATAACCCGCCCATTTAGGATTTAAATGGGCAGGTTATGAGCATACCTATGGGCTGCCCATACCCGTTCATTTAGTATAATTTTTATTATTATTTACCCATCTCATTTCGCATTCCGCGTAAAACATTCCTTAAATCCCTTCCTATTCGAGTATTCAGCCACCTCTAATCTATAACCATAGTGGCCATCAACTCTCAATCTCGCTCACTTTCTCTCTTTATGGCTCTGTCGTCTATTCGTGAGTTGCTATTAATTCTACATGTAATGTAGGGAATATTTTAGAAGTGGATGAATATCTTCAAACTAAATTAATTGGCTTTCGTGATCCAAAATTTGATATTTTAGCATGGTGGAGAGTGAATGCTTCCAAGTATTAAGTTTTAAATCTGTTGGCATGTGATTTGTTGGGTATACTAGTATCTATAGTATCTTCAAAATTAGCTTTTAGTATTGGGTCGAATATAAGATTCTTTTAAGTGAATTTGAAGATGATGAAGACTAAAGCATGCAGATTCAATGGAAGCATGCAATTTTGTTAATCTATGAACTAGTGGTTGTAATGTTTTAATTTAAAAGTTGGAGTTTGAACATCAAGATTATGTAACGATGGTACTTGTCTAAATTTATGTTATTTTGTGTGAATTGTAATCATGGAACTTTGAAGATTTAGATTTCAAAAATTGGAATAATAAATTTGGATGGATGTTTAATGCTTATATATGTTTTTTTATTAAAAAAATAAACAAGTCAAATGTAAATGGGTTACCCAAAACCCGGTTAGCCCGCCCATTTATATGCTAGCCCATTTACATGAGTTTAAATGGGTTGATGTACGGGTATAAGTTAACCCATTGATAATTGAATATTTTATACACTTATTTTTATCTCTTGAATAATAATTTAGGACCCTTTAGCTAATAAATAATGGCTCTTATGTTTATTTGGGCCTTGGGCCTTTTATTGCATTTTAGCTATTTTTAATAATAAAATTCTAGTTTTGTGTTGCTTCACTATTTCTACCATAACTCTTGAACCAGACATCGGATTTGCCTCATTTTTGTCTCATATTTCAGATGATTCAGAGAGCTACAATTGTTATGAAGACATCAAGAGCAAATTCGGTCAAGAAGGAGGTCAATTTTGGAGCCAAAGTCGGATGTACAATTCTGGATTTATTTTGGACCCGAATTTTGTAATTTAAGTCCAATTATATTTTATTTCTGTTTTGGGCTAAAACTATGAGAGCCCATTTCGTTTTAGGTTATTTTTAAGTATGGCAGCTGCCACAAACATATTCATTCACGTTTTTAACATTAGAGTGGATCAAAATACAAGTTTTCATTTTCTCTCATTTGTTCTTCATGTTCTTCGCGCGTTCTTCGTGTTCTTCGTTCGTTCTTCGATTTTCCAGCCATGATCGGCTAAACTCTTGTGATTAACCCAACGATGAGGATTCCATGATTCATCCAGAGAACTCGTGCCTAATCGGTAACTACTCGATTCTGTTTTCATCTTATCGGATTCGATCTGGAAATAGTTCGAATATTAGATTTAATATTCGGTTTGGTTCATCCCAAGGACTTAGTTCGGACTAGGTTACAGTGTTGCTGTGCGATTGCACAGTGAGACGCCACTGTCCGGGCAGATTCTAGGCGATCGTCTAGGCGAGGGTTTATCATTCTGTTTCACTATTGTTATTGAACAAGCCCGCTGCAAATTCGTTGGGAAACGACCCAGGTTCCCTAATTCTGCAAATTGTTTTCGAACTTGGTTTATTTTGGAAGACACGGCAAAAATCTTTCCACCCATACCCATTTAAAATTAAATGGGTGGGTTATAGGTTTAGCCTCGGGTTACCCAACCCGCCCATTGCTCTACCCTACCTCACGATGTAATGGCTCTTCTATTTTCTTTCACGAGACCGTGTGCATATTTTATATAAAATATAATTAGGTATTAGATCATTGGGTGGCAATCATCTTCAAAGTACCTACATAGATATGTCAAGTAATAGTGAATGATATACGTACCATTATTAGTAAAAGTATCAAGCTAAGTATATGTAGGATTTTTCTTTTATTTGTTATATCAAGATAATTATGATATCCTTTTCATATATTTTCAAAAGATTCAGTCTACTATTGCTTCACTTAATTTGGCTTTCCAAATTTAATCTACTATTGGTATTGGAATTTGGTGAGTTACAAAATCACACTCAAGGTTCCAAGGGTCAGAAAAAAATCACAAAAAAGTTTCAAAGCAGATTCTCCTATCAAAGAGCTCCCTAGGGACTATATTGATATTAATTTTAAATGTAAAATTACCTCATTGCCCCCATTGATTAAGTTATATGATTAGGTACAAGTACTTGTCAATCACCGCTCTATGCATTGTTAAAATAGACACATGCACTTATCAAAGAGTTTTACTTAACATAAATTGGCATATACACTTGTCAAAATAGACACATAAACACGAAACCATTTTGTTGTCAAGTTTACATAAACTTATATAATAGAAAGTTTATGTAACTATTTTGATAAGTTTATGTACTTACTTTGACAACTTATAAAATGATCTGTGTGACTACTTTGACAAGTTTATGTGCATACTTTGATAAGTTTATATAATCAACTACTTTGACAAATTATAAAATGACAACTTTATTTGCCTATTGTGATAAGTTAACACTAATTTGACAAGTTTATACAATTACTTTGATAAGTTTATATGCCTAGTTTGACAATTTATAAAATACAAGTTTATCTGCCTATTGTGACAAGTTAATGTGCGTAATTTGATAAGTTTATGTGACTACTTTGACAAGTTTATGTATTGACTTTGACAATTAATAAAATGACAAGTTTATTTGCCTATTGTGACAAGTTAATTAATTTGTGTAATCTAACAAGTTTATGACTACTTTGACATATGTACCTACTTTGATAATTTATAAAATGATAAGTTTATTTGTCTATTTTGACAAGTTTATGTGCTTATTTTAATAAGTATATGTGCATATTTTGACAAGTGTATTTGTCAATTTATGACATGTTAAGTAAAACAGCTTTCATTGACAAGTACATGTGTTTTTTTTGACAATGCATAGAGTGGCGTTTGACAAGTATTTGTACCTAATCTTGTAACTTAATCAATGGGGGCAAGGAGGTAATTTACATTAATAATTAATGTCAATGAAGTCCAGAGGGATTGTTTTGATAGGAGAATCTGCTTGGGGACTTTTTTGTGTTTTTTTCCCCTAAGAACCTGAATGTGATTATTTTCCCTTAAATATATTTTAATTTGTTCAATCCAGATTGTACTAGCCATGTTTGGGATGTTTGTCTACAAATTAAAGCTGCTGTTCTTGTGCAAGCTCAGAGGCAATAATACTGGGAGCAGATAATCTCAGAAGCGCTCCCCTCCTCTTCCCTCAGCGTCCTCATCTCAGCCGTTCAAAAAAGGATCTAACGGTCCGGAGAATTTTTTTGAAACACCGCATGCGGTACAATTACCGCATGCGGTACAGATAAAAAAATGATGTGTGTCTCTCTGGACGGTTGGATCAATTTTTGGACGGCCAGGATACACGGATACTGAGAGGGGTGCTTTGAGGAAATCCGGATCCCAATAATACTTGCAACTTGTATTTTCAGAAAATAATGAAGGTTCAAATGACTGAAATATAAGTTTGGCTGTTGTTCTGTACAATAATTTACAGTTACTGGTTTTGAATCTTCCACAAACTAAGTAGCGTCCGAAAAATCTTTGTTGGCGTGGTCATAATATTCGCTAGGTTTTTGAGATGTGAAATTAAGTCACTGAGTGCATAGCTCCTAGCTACTTGGATCAATGATCAATATCTCACTAATGTTTTAGTAGATTTGCTATTGGGCTTTTGTAGAGCAATCATTTTGAAACAAAGTTTGTAGAATCCAACATTATTAATAATTCATTCACACTCCATGCCTAAATATATACCACTTGAGACTTCCGTTATACAATTAATGCATGAGCGCCATGGACGAATCACCAGGTAAATCGGCGTCATTACTGTGAAAACTTTCTTTCAAAATGGCTTCTTCGATCACATGTGGTATATTTAGTTACTTATTTTTCATCATAGTTGGATTATTAGATAATTCACATAATTATCTGTTACTGATCTTTCATTGTTGAAGAAGCTGGAGATAAAGAAACTTAGGCATGCATTGGGGAATATCACTTTCTGTGCTGTGAGAAGCCCAAGAATTTCTTGGTGATCATGTTGATGGGGGAGTTGAAGTCTAGAACTACATGAATATAGAGAGACTAGACTAAGATATTTTAGCCTATTTTTTATCAGAAAATATGAATTGTATCAAGGTATTATTATTGCTATCTTTTGTACAACTGTTTGAAGTATTTTTTCCCAATATTTATAGTGATGAACAAAGAATGAAAATTCATAGCATGAAAGGATCATTTTATATTTTAAATAGGTTGATGTTGATGGCATAGTCACAAGAAGAGTACTGTGATCTATTTTCAACTAGAAGAAGAGACGAAACCAACAAAATATACAAGATGCATATTCTGAGAACTTTTACATTGATCATGTCGCAAAGTTTATGGAGATGACAGAGCAAACCGTCGAGTGTAACACGTACAATAAAAGGGATTAAGAGGGATGATGAACATATACATATTGGGTACCTATGTTTAAAGAATATGCCAAATGATAGGTTTGACAAGGGCAAAATTTGCCTTTAAACAAAATGGTTAGAGTTTAATGAATGCATTTTTTGACTGAGTAATATCAAATTTTGCTTCCTAACTATATGTAATTAATTGATTGATTTTATGAGCTGCAAACTAATGAAAGAATTTATAGAATTTTCAAATTGGGTTAACGTTTTTCCTTTGTTTATCGAAATAATAATGTTGAGAAAAATTCAAAATTATTTTTCCATGAGCATTTTGACAAATTATTCTTTCAACCTATTTCCTAACAGCTATTTTAAAGATGTAAATAACATAGAACTATTATTTTTTAAGTTCCAAAATATTTTTAGGTTACATGAGTGGCCCATCTATTTTTACCCGTGCATCAGTACTTATTGATCTTAAATATAAAACTTTTTTTTTATATTTTTCAATTTTTTTTAATTTAACTCTATTGATGGTCCCTCAACAATATGAATGAGGAGAAGGAAGAAATGAATTAAAGAATGATAATTAGGGTGTTTTAAAAATACATGTCATATTAACTAATTTAACTTAGTGTTTTTTGTTTTTGGTAAAAGAGGAGGCAAAAGCCTTTACATTAAAGATAAAGTAGGAGGGGGATTAGATCCCATACAATCTTGATAAACTAAAGTCCTCAGATGAGGAGGACACAAATCATAGAAGAAGGAACTGGAGATGCCTTCCTTCGCAAGCATATCAGCAACTAGATTCTGCGAGCGTGCTATATGGACAATTTGAAGTTCCCAAAGAAACTTAATAATTGTCTGATCTGGAAGATTAACAAACTGTGAGATAGTCTACTAACATCACTGATAAGAATATCTATCAGATTTTTTGAATCTGATTCAACAATAACCTTCTTGTATCCCAGAGTCCAAGCAAGTTGGAGGCCCTTCAAAAAAGCCCATTCTTCTGCTTCCATTGGGTCACATTGACCGATTGGGTGGGAGAAGCCTTTGATCCAGTCTCCACAATGATTCCTTAAAACCCCGCCACAGCCTGCTCTATTGCTTGAATTAGAAACGGCTCCGTCAACATTAACTTTGAGCCAATCATGGGGAGGAAATTGCCAGGATAAAATCACCCTTTGCTGTTGAGGAGAATCAGGAAATAGGGTCCCGGTGGGAGCAAACAAATGCCAAGAGTATAAAATGACTCCAGCAGGATTCCGAGGTTTAACAAATTGATTATCAAAGACCATTCCATTCCTCCAAGTCCATAGTCTCCAAATACCCACACCAAACAAGATGTCCCAGTTGGCACTTTGATTTCTACTCAAATCTTTTGAGAGATTTAATAAGAACCAATCTGACATAGAGGAAGCAAAGAACCGAGAGTAAAACCTTGGATGAATTAGACTTCGCCACATATTCCTTGCATAAAGACAGTCTCGGAGAATATGAATGGCGCTTTCCACATGGGTTTGGCAGTGAGAACAGAATGGAGAGGAGGTAGACCATTTGCTATGCCACTCATTTGAAGGCAGCCTATTGAGGAAGGCCAGCCACATAAATACCCTGATCCGTTCGACTCCTGACCACTTCCAGATAAGCTTGAAACATTTATGGGAGGGAACCTCATCATGTTTATCAATCAGATGATAGGCTGATTTAACTGTGAATAAACCATTATGAGACCCATTCCACAAAATCACATCGTATCCAGATTCCTGTATGGGAAAAGGTGAAGCTATTAACCTGTCCAAAACCTCATTAGAGACAATTGAACACAACCGAGATATGTCCCGGGCACCATTGATCTCCCACTCAGAAACCTTGGAGTTAAGTTCCTCCACAGTAAGTGTCCGAGAGCACATATTCGCAATTGTTCATCCTCTAAATAACCATGAATCAGTAAAGAAGTTAACCAATTGACCATTGCGCACCCTCCAGCTGAGACCCTGATTTATCTTATCTTTTTGATTACAAATGAAATGCCAAAGTGAGGAGTCTCCTGGAGCAGTCTCAAACAAATGAGAATTGTTCCTTGCCATATATTTGTGTAGCAGTACATCTGACCAGAGCGTGCTAGAGGCAGACACCAAATTCCAGGCCAATTTGCAACCAAATGCTTGGTTCATAACTGAGAGTTTCTTACACCCAAGACCACCATAAAGCTTAGGACGGGAAAGGGAGTTCCAACCCACATTGTGAAATCCCTTACCCCAAATAAAATTGCACTGTAAGCGCTCAACTTCTTTACAGATACTTAACGGGAGCTGAGCTACTTGCATGGGGTACAGGGGAACACACTCAGAACTGACTTTGATAAAGTGATCCTCCCAGCCAAAGATAATGAGTTCACTTTCCAAGCTGACAGTTTGGACTGGACTCTATCAATGATGTATCTAAAAGTCTCCCTTGGTTTTCTTTTCCTAGTCAAAGGAAACCCCAAGTATTTGCCTATATCAGTAGTGACCTTCATCCTTGTGATACTCTGAATATCCTTCTTTAGAGGGGCAGAAACTTTGGGAGAAAAGAAGATGGAGGACTTGTCATAGCTAATCTTTGCTCTGGACGCCATACAGAAAAGGTCAAGGCACTGAATAATGCATTCTGCCTGATCTACATTTGCTTCTCCAAATAATAAGAGATCATCAGCAAACATGAGATGGGAGATGGCAGGTCCTGATTGAGAAGTTTTAAAAGGATGCCATTTGCCTGCTCTTACAAAGTCGCTAATTATGTGCGAAAGACGATCCATACACAAAACGATGAGAAAAGGCGAAATGGGATCACCTTGACGAAGGCCTCTCTTTGGATTGAAGAAGTCTGTTTTCTCCCCATTCCATAAGACATTGTAACACGTTGAGGTTACACATTCCATAACCAGGCGTATAAAAACAGAGTCGAACCCCACATCCATCAAAACTTGTCTCAAAAAATCCCAACTGATACGGTCGTAGGGTTTTTACAAATCGATCTTCAAGGCCATAAATCCACACCTGCCTTTCATTTTCTTCATTGAATGCAGTATCTCCTTCCCAATAATAATATTGTCTTGAATCAAACGTCCAGGAATGAAACCTGCTTGGAATGGTGAGACTATCTGCTGCATTAAACCTTTCAATCTACTGGTTAAAACTTTTGTGATGCACTTGTAATGTACCGTGCAGAGAGATATTGGTCGAAAGTGAGTAACAGACTCAGGTTTATCCCTCTTAGGAATCAGAGCTATAAGAGTTTTATTAGCTTCCCCAAGAGCTATACTACCAGAAAAGGCTTCCTTCACAAAACGACAAACAGAGGGACCAACTTTACCCCAATTGGATTGGTAGAATATAGGAGAGAAGCCATCTTCGCCTGGAGATTTGTAAGGTTCCATAGCAAAGATTGCGGATCTCATCTCCATGTCTGACGGAGGGGAGCTGATGTTACTAATAAGAGAGGCCTCTAGTTGGGGGACATTTGTCTCAGTAGCCAATGACATTGAGGACACAGACTCCGGCCGAAACAGAGCTTTGAAGAAGGACAAAACTAAAGATTTGACCTCCTCTTCCTGCTCCACCCATTGACCCTTGTCGTTATTCAGAGCTAGCACTCTGTTTCTTCGTCGACGAATCTTTGTCTTCAAGTGGTAATATCGCGTGTTGCGGTCACCCTTTGATATCCAGACTGCCCTCGATTTTCGAAACCACATAAGCTCCCCAGCTCTCAACACCTCATCCTGTTCTTTCTGAAGGTTGAGCTCAAGATTACAGAGGAAACGTGAGAAGGGATAAGCCGGAGATGACTGAATGCCCTTCAAACGTGCCAAAATGTGAGCTTTCTTGTTACCAACGTTTCCAAATACGTCCCAATTCCATTCTTTTACTGCGGACATAAAATTGGGCAAACTCTCCATTAGAGTAGCCTGAGCAGACCAGCAACTATCCATGACGGCTTTGAAATTCTCATGTCCAAGCCACATGGCCTCAAAACGGAAGGGCTTATTTGTGCTATACAGAAGCCTTCCTGCAACCCACAAATAAAAGAATTGGGTTATGGTCAGAGAAATTCGTTCTAGGTAGTACCTTGGAATATGAATCCGGCACAGTGTCGATGAAGAGATTGTTGGTGAATACTCGATCCAGACGCTCATAGAGCCTCGAACAGCCGGCAAGACGTGGGCCTTTCCAAGTCATTTTAGGGCCAATCGCACCTAAATCAGATACACCACACTCGCTGATACGATCACAGAACCATTGCATACGGCGAAGATTCCCTCCTCTTCCACCGATACGCTCGTCCACCGACATAATATCATTAAAATCGCCAATTAGGCCCCAGGGTAGGGAAGATGTCTGCGAGAGCCTCTACAAGTTATTCCATAGAATCGATCTCAGATCAGAGTGAGGGATTGCATAGACAACAGTAATAAGGAAATCTTTCAGATGAGAGCTATGGCAACAAAGATGGAGGAATTGGTGATCTTCTTCAACAATATCCACCGAGATTCGAGAGCTATCCCAGGCAACTGCCAAACCGCCCGACATTCCAATACTAGGGGAGATTCGAACCATATCATAGCCCAAACGGCCTAAAGAAATGAAAGGGGAATTATTACTGGCACGAGTTTCAGCTAATGCAATAAGACAAGGCTTGGGCCCATCACAAAGAAGTTTAAGATTGCGGAGGAGTCCCTTTCCACAGGCCCCTCTAGCATTCCAAAAAGTAAACAATCCATAAAAAGGAAGACCAATCAGATCAAGGCCCAGAGCTTATTGAGACATTTGGGACTCAGGCACCACAGTTTCCCTAATCCCCAAAGAGTCGTTAGCATCGCAGATCATTGGGCTCTCAAGGATACTCCCACAGTTGGGCTGATCAGGCTCTAGGAATGAAGGAGGTCCAGCGCTAGGATCAAAAGGAAGAGTGGCATCTTCGATTAAACCCTGAACTTGGGCTTGCAAAGGAGCCTGCTCCAATGAAGTATATGCCACTTGAGGCCCAACTAAACCATCCCCTGAAGAAGATTGCAAATTCCCGTGTTGAGCATCTGGCACTTTTACACTCAAATCCCTCTCTCTTTTATCCACGCGGCGTCCTTCTACTGGCACCATCTACATATTCTCGTTACGCTTCTGTTGCACCTTCCGCGCACTGCCTGCTTTTTTCTCAGATTCTGTTGTCCTCTGCTTCTCACTCCGTACCTTGGTAGTACGCTTGGGACTGCTGTGCGATACCTCAACATTATTCTGCACCATAACCGCAGGTGGTACGTTCTATTGTACCAAGTCTTCCACATTGGCAATCGTCGCGAAGCGAGAACCCGCCGCCACCACAGAATCTTGCTGATCACCACTCTGCTTTTCCTTGCTCCGGCGAGGGCGACGAGGTTTTTGCACTACCCTCCATTGTTCATCCGTAGATTCCTTTGCCTCAGGAACCACTGGGTGTCTATTTGACGATGAAGTATGAGCCTCTGAGGTACCAACAGGAACGTCATTTTGAAGCTTCTTCTGAGGGCATAGCTCATGCCGATGACCATAGAACCCACAATGAGAACAGAGCATATGAAGACCTTCATATTCAATGACATAGTCCTCACCATCCACCGAGAAGCCTGACATTTTTAACTTCTTAGAAGTGCTTTTACAATCTATGAGGTAAGGGTGTGTTTGAGATCACGTTTGGAGGCCCAAATGTGCATCCCAACAACCTAAAGCCAGTTTCTGGCTTTTTGTTATGTTTGGATTGACTTTTTTCAATTGGACTTTTTGAAAAAAAAAATCTGCTTTAAGTTATAAACCAAAATTTTATGTTTTTGACTTTTCCATCATGATGAAGAGAGAAGAAGTTTCTATTATGGAGAGGAGAAATTAGAAATTAAATACCCCACGGAGAAAAGATACTGGCCCTGATCCTTTTATTAAAATAACATTGTAGTCCTTGTTATATGTCTACTTGTGGTTGCAGATGAAAATTTTGGTTTCAATTATATAAGTCTACTTAAAGGTTAATAATGACTGTTTTCTAAATTTATCCTATTTATTAACAAATAATAAAATTTAAGAGAAATTGAGAAAAAATCCTCTTTAGAAATTTAATTGGTGTGAATAATCTGATGAGTTTGTATATATTAAGAATGACAGTATTCTGATTGAGGTTATTCTCATCAATTAAACTTTTAAAGGAGATTCCCCCAATTTTCCCTAAAATTTAAGTAGTTTAGTGTTTTCAAAATTTTATTTGGCAAAAAAAAAATATTTTCAAAATTTTCTCAATAATACATTAACTATTTTTATTTCTATTAAATTTATATATTTTTCGGTCATTTTATATTTAAACTTACTTTTGCATTAATCATTTAAACAAGTTTCAGTTTATCAAATTTACTTTTTCAAAAGCCAATCCAAACATAACTTATAGGCTAAAATATACTTTTAGTCCTTTAAATTTTACATCAGGCATACTTTTAGTCCCTTAACTTTATAAAATATACTTTTGGTCTTAAAATTCTAACACCATTAACATTGCTAACGGAAAACGCTGACGCAACGAACTTAAGTGATGACTAATAACATTTAATTACACAAATTTTATATATTCTTCAATTTACCTATATTTGAAATTTAAGCTTAATAATATTTAATTACACAGTCATCACTTAAGTTTACATTGTTATCACTTGAGTTTGCATTTTCCGTTAGTAAAACTAACGGTGTTAGAATTATAAGACCAAAAGTATACTTTATAAAGTTAAGAGACCAAAAGTATACCCCATGTAAACCTAAAGGATTAAAAGTATACTTTAGTTTAAATTATACTATACAGTCTAATTTTTACCATAACTTCCATTTATAAAAGTCAGATTAAAAAAAGTCACTTTTACCAGCGCTAATCCAAAGACAACCAACTTGAGAGAAATTATGTCTCATTTTGTAAATAAGTGCTTAAAAAATCACTTTTTACCTGTTCCTAAAATGAGCACTAATTTTTTTATTCTAATAATTAAATTAAGTATGCTTGCTTTCCCTCTAATCCTTATTAGGCACTTGCTTGTTCCCAATGAGCATTGATTATTTTTTTTCATGTCTGCCCCTAATTAATAAAGGTAATGAGTAAGAGTAATAATTAATACTCCCTCTGGTCTTTATTATAAGGCACTAACTAGTAAATTTATTTGGTCATTTTTATAAGACACTTGCTTGTTCCCAATGAGCATTGATTAATTTTTTCCATGTCTACCCTTAATTAATAAAGGTAATGAGTGAGAGTAATAATTAATATAATATTAGAGTTTAATATAATTAGTAGGAGTAATATTGAAAATTACTTAGGTTTTAAGAAAACTTTATTGACTTCAGCTACTTTTATTGGTTTATGAGAAAAGTTAGTTGGTGTCTTATAATAAGGACCGAAGGAGTATAATATTAGAGTTTACTGCAATTAATAGAAGTAATATTGTAAATTATTTAGATTTTAGGACAATTTTATTGACTTTAACTACTTTTATTGGTTTGTGAGAAAATTTAGTTGGTGAGGAGGGAGGAAGTACCTCCTGCATAAACTTTGGCGGTGTTCAGCCGACGTTTGAGCATCTCTAGGCTGAGAATTGGCCAATAGTTGAATGCTGCAACCTGCAAGCAACTTTTTCGCGCCATAATATAAACCCGTTTTACAGGAATCTAACTAGCAAATGGATTAAGAACTTGCGACTTACGTTGGAGCTCCTGGTCTTTTCGTTCCGCAAGATACACAGACGGGAAATTTTCCCTTAATAATTCGAGCCCTTAATTTCTATGGCTTAATTTGAAAGAACTGGTGATTTCTCTTCCCATCTCTTTTAGAAAATTGAAACACGCATTATTGGTCTATGATAATCATCTCTATTTTCTTTATGTAATTTTGTAATCCTCGTTTTTGCTATTTTTATAATCAAATCCTGGCCTGCCTCCCCAAATTTCCCCATTAATCGTGTTTCTTGCGGCTATTAACCAGACCGCCTGCAGGTTCTGGGGTTTGTTTGATCTTGTTCAGAGGGCTCTGTTTTTCAACCTTCTTTTCCTTTTTTTTGGCTTCCTACCTTTGGGTTAGTAAGAAGGTGAATAAAGGCGTTGAGTGGCCAAGTTTAATTGCAATATTGGACTCCTTTTTTGTTTTTGGGTTTTTTCTCAGGGGAGTGTATTCGCTGGCACGGTGGAAGCAGAAACAGAATAAATTAAGAAACCACCAAGAAAAAAGAATAGATACAGGAACGTGAGTATTTTTTCACCTTACGTCCTTCATTGGTTGGAGTTATGCAAGAATTCTTCTCTTTCGGCTTCTAAACTCTAATATTTGTTGTTCCATCTATTTGATTGTGATTTCAAATGGGTTAATTTCATTTATATTTACATGATTTGCAATGTTGAGAGGACAAATGCCAATAGATTAGTTATATTTATTGATTTCTCTGATTTTACTGTATGCAGCAGAGTTCTGGAGTTTGATGATTCAATCATTTGCCACTGTTGTGTTGGTGTCTTCTGCTATTGATTTTGGTGAGAAGTCTTCTTCAGTTGATGAATGGCAGACATTGATGTTTCAAAGTATTCTCATAGTCCTGTGCATAAGGCCATAGTCCTAAAGGATTATGATGGCCTCAAAGAGATACTAGAACATCTCCCACGACTTGGAAACGCATATGAGATTCACACTAAGGCAGAGTCATTAGCTGAAGAAGAGAAGGCTGAGGCTATCTCTGCCGTAGTTGATTACCGTGATGTTCCAAATCGCGATACTCCTCTTCATTTGGCTGCTAAACTTGGCGATGAAGTGGCCACTGAAATGCTTCTTGTTGCTGGGGCAGATAAAAATTTGAAGAACAAACAAGGGTGGAGTGCTCTTTCAGAAGCTATCCTCAAACACGAAGAGAAAGTTGGCTTGCTTATGGTCCGGTGTGCTTGGAATCATTCAGAAGAAAAATTGCATAGGAGGTTGCCTCGCTATATAGCAGCCATGCAAGGGATGAGAGACTTCTATATGGAGATTACGTTTCATTTTGAGAGTTCTGTAATTCCTTTCATCTCAAGGATTGCCCCTTCAGATACTTACAAAATTTGGAAAAGAGGTGCTAATATGAGGGCAGACATGACTTTGGCTGGCTTTGACGGTTTAAAAATCAAGAGGTCAGATCAGAGCTTTATTTTCTTTGGTGATGGTTCAGAAGATGGGAAGATACCACCTGGGTCACGCTGCTTGATTTTACACAAGGATAAGAAGGTCTTTTCACCTTCAACTCCTGGGATTCTACCAACTGATAGACAGGTAAGGCAAAAATTTAAGAAAAGATCTCAGGATGCGATGGTAAATGTTGAAATTGACATGAGTCAAGCATTGTTGATTCCCCAAATGACATGGAGACGAAAAGAGAGAAAAGAAATGGTGGGGCCATGGAAAGCTAAGGTGTATGATATGCACAATGTGAATGTAAGCGTCAGATCTGTGAAGGGCCCTAGAGCTAAGAAACATGATAGGGCGTCTAGCATTGGAAGTAAACATGAGAGTAAGGATATTCAAGAAATGTGTACAGAGGAAGAAAGAAAGCAACTGGAATCTGCACTTGCCCAGAACATGGACTCATTGGAATCAAATAATGAAGATGGGCTTGATCATATAAAAGAAGAAAAGAAAGACAAAGAAGGATATGGACAGAAAGAAAAGGGGATTAAGAAGGGAAAACACATCAAAGCACCTTCAATGGATTCTGGTAGCAGCAATTTTAATAAGGAAGGAAGTAGTGAGAATGAGTATAAACGTGGAATGAGGCCTAGCCTTTGGCTTTCGCCAAATTTTCCACTAAAAGTTGAAGATCTGTTGCCGTTGCTGAACATTCTTGCGGATAAAGTTAAAGCAGTTCGTCGTTTAAGGGAGCTTCTTACAACAAAATTTCCAAAGGATACATTTCCTGTGAAGGTGACGTGTGCTTATTTTTTCTTTTATCATATCCTTGGTTTAAGATTCTTTCCTGTGAAGGCTTTTTTGTTGTTTTGGTTTAAGATTCTAACTGCAAATCTAGTGTTATTTCCGTTTAAGAAAATACATTATCCTTATTTTGATGCATATATTCAAGCCAGAATCAGTTAGTGCTTATATAGTCCCTCAAGGTCTTAACTATGTTATCCGTTCAAATCATCCTTTCCCAATTCACAATGGATAGAGTGAGCAAATGTAGTTTAGCCGATAAGAATTTTCAACTTTGGCAGCTTTGATGGACTAGAGAGCATGTAAATTGTAACCTCCCACCTACCTTTAAAGATATGGATTTTATTTCTCTTATGGCAAAAAACGAAGCAGAGTGCTAGTGAACTCACTGGATAGAGTGATTGGTATGCCGACCTTTAAAGATATGGTCCAGAATAAATTGTTCTGACATCCTCAAATGCATCTAGTTTATTTCATGATTTCAGTGAGAAGTATGATATCAGGCAATTTTTTTCCATTACTAGTATCTCATATTATAGGAAAGCTGAGAGGATCTCGCTGTACCTTAGTTTTGCTTTTGCTTATTCATTCCGCTCATGTTATAGGAAAGCTGAGAGGATCTCGCTGTACTTGAATGAATATGTTAGAGAAGTTGTAGAAATTGTACCCTATATAACAGAATATCAATAGGTCATGTAAGATTTGCACGCTGTGAAAACTTAAAACTCTAGGAAATACTGACAACTTGAAGAATAAAGAACGCTGGTTGTTTAGATACCATGTAACTGATTGTAGGGCTTGAATAAGAGTACTTGTCTGCATTAACGGGTACCGTACAAGAAAAGTGAGGCAGCCATTGATGCTTTATTTCTTGTCATTTCAATTTTAATCATGTTCATTGATTCCATTATCTTTGCTCAACTTTGTTTTCGCTTTCGTTTTCAATGAATGTATGATTAGATATCTATTTCATTGCCTTTGACATTCAGGTTGCAATCCCTGTGATTCCTACTGTTAGAGTATTGACTTCCTTCACGAAGTTTGAGGAATTGCCGCCATTGGAAGAGTTCTCATCTGCTCCTTCAAGTCCAACTTCTGCAGATGATGAGAACCCTGCAGAACAACCCCAATCTTCTTCTTGGTTTCAGTGGGTAAAGGCCAGCCCTAGTTCTTCTGCTGGTTCCAATAGTGAAATTCAAGACCCTTTTGCTATTCCCTCGGATTATACCTGGACTGCTCAAGATGCAGCAAAAGATAAAAAGACCAGAAAGTCATAATTACTGAGGTTGTTGAATCAATGTGTAGGCTCCAGCTTCCAAGTGTTGTGTATGATCCTGGTGAGTGCATGGTGAAGGATGCCTCATGAGTTGTGGTTTTGTAAGAAACAGGAATTAGTTGCAGAAAATAATGTTGCAAAACTTTTTTTAAAGGGTAAATCTGTCTAGTCTTAGTATAGTTTTTATTTATTTATTTATTTTATTATTATTACAGAATGTAGCTAGTACCGTCAGGTCAAGTTTGAGCATATTAAACTCAAAATCTTATGTTTAAGCAGCTATTGCTTTTTTCCACTGAGACCAATGCCTATTAGTATTCTTTGTGTAGTTTTATAAGTTGGTAACGTGTAAGGTTAGGCCTGTTTGAATTAGTATTATAGAAATAAGTTCACGCAAATTGAGATAAAACTCTTTTTACATACTTATCTCGTATACTATAAATCGCGTTGAAAAAACAATTTCTACTGTTAATCCAAACAGACACTACAAACAAGGATCTTGTTAGATTTTGGTTCTTTGTAGTAGGTATTGTCTAAAATGCAATTTTTATTGTATCAGACTCATCAAAGGTGAGGTTGTGGAATTTCAAATACACATGCTTGATTTAAGTTTGTTTATTCGATTTTTTTTTTTTAATTTTTATATGTTTATGATTCAATACTAGTATTTATTGTGCTTCTCTAGTTCAAACTTCTTAGAGAAATAATAAGAGAAACCAACAGTGTACGGCTACATTGCGAAATGAGAAATAAACTAGTACTTTCATTCTTTTAGTATTTCATTTTTTGATGGGGCATTAATAATTTAGGGTTAAGTACCAATTTTGCTCCTGAAGTACGCGTTCAGGAGCAATTTTTCCTCTTAAGTTTTCGGCGTAGCAATGTTGCCCCTGAAGTATCAAAACGTAGCAATGTTGTCCCTGAAGTATCAAAACGT
The DNA here is from genome assembly GCA_025563575.1 of Acacia pycnantha. Lineage (NCBI taxonomy): Eukaryota > Viridiplantae > Streptophyta > Magnoliopsida > Fabales > Fabaceae > Acacia > Acacia pycnantha. Next base: position 289,088 of record JAMWYP010000033.1, on the reverse strand, counting down.
AGCAATGTTGTCCCTCTATTAAAAACCCCAATGTTGACCGTCAGACCGTAATCAAATTACGGAGGGGCAACATCGTTACGTATTAATACACGGAGTAACATTGCAATATGTTTTGGCGTAGTTTTGCTCAATATCAAAAAGCAATGTTGCCTCTCCGTTAAAAACTCTAACCTTGATCGTAAGTTGACTGTTGGGGTTTTTAACAGAGGGGCAACATTGCTACGTTTTGAAACTTCAATATTGTTTTTAAAGAAGGCTAAATCATTATTCCTCAATGTAATCATTATCATCATAAAATACCAAGAAGTCTAAAATAGAATCCATCACTGGTTTTATTCTTCAGCTTAAATCAAGCTTGTTCATAGAAATTGGATGGTTGAAAATGGACTTTTCAGTTAAGATGCAGCAGCCAATTTTTGCGCGCCATAACATAAACCTTATTAGCAAGGCAGAACAAATTTGGAAATTTTCTGTGGCTTCATTTGAGAAAAATTGCGGATTCCTCTGTGCCACTCCAAGGATATTATTGTCCAGAACAATCCTCATTTTTGCTATTTTCGTCATCAAGTCCCGCCTTAAACCATTTTATCCATTATTTTCCCATGAATTTCCCATCACTGAATTGTGCTTCACGCAACTATCAACAATACAGCATGCATGTTCTTGGGTTTGCTTAATCTGGTTTAGAAGGCTCATTTTGTTTCGGAATTTTATTTTTCATCTCCTAGTTTCGGACAAGGCAGAGGTTGGATAAAAGCGTTGAGTTTCCAAGTTTATTTACAATCTTAGACTCTGGGAAGGTCACAGAGGAAGCAGAAACCCAATAGGTAGGAGAAACGTGAGCATCGATTCCTCTTTCATTGCTTTAATTTTGAGAGTCCAACCAGAATTCTTTTCTTTCTGAGTCAAATGGTTGTTACAGCTTTGTCTACCTTGCGGGTTGGTTGTGATTTGAAATGAGTCAATCTCATATTCTCATTTATAATTTACATTATTTGCATCATTTAAAGCATGATTGCCAATAGGGTTAGTTGCATTTGTTGCGGTCCTCTGTTTCGACGTTACTTAGTGAGTTTTAGATTTTGCTCATCGAATTCATTTGCCCTTGCGATTATTAATTGATGAGTGTTGGATTCTTGTAGTCTTACAAAATGGCGGATATTGATGTTTCGAAATATGCTCATAGTCCTGTGCATAAGGCATTATTGTTGAAGGATTATGCTGGGCTTAAAGAGATATTAGCAGGTCTCCCACGACTTAGGAAGGCATATGAGATTGAGACAGAGGCGGAGTCAATAGCTGAGGAAAAAAAAGCTGAGGATATCTCTGCCATCGTTGATTGCCGTGATGTTCCAAATCGTGATACCCCTCTTCATTTGGCAGCAAGACTCGGGGATATGAAGACCGCCCAAATGCTTCTGGTAGCTGGGGCAAATAAAAACTTGAAGAACAGGCAAGGATGGAGTGCTCTTACAGAAGCAATTATCAATCAACAAGAGGAAATCGGTCAGCTTATGATTCGATATTCTTATAATCATTTGGATGACAAGTTCTTTAGAAGATTGCCTCGTTATATAGCAACCATGAGAAGGATGAGAGATTTCTATATGGAGATTACATTTCATTTTGAGAGTTCTGTAATTCCTTTCATCTCAAAAATTGCCCCTTCTGACACTTTCAAAATTTGGAAAAGAGGTGCTAATATGAGGGCAGACATGACTTTGGCTGGTTTTGACGGTTTAAAAATAAAGAGGGCAGATCAAAGCGCTCTTTTCCTTGGTGATGGCTTAGAAGATGGGAAGAAATTGACTGGGATACCGTTCTGTATCATAGCACACAAGCATAAGAAGGTATATTTGAGCGTTTCACCTCCCCATGCTGCACCATCTAATCACGAGATACGACAGATCTACAATATGAAATCTCGGGAATCAAAACCAAAAATCAGAATTGATACGTCTCAAGCATTTCTTGCCCCTCAATTGACATGGAGAAAAAAGAAGAGAACGGAAATGGTTGGGCCATGGAAAGCTAAGGTGTATGATATGCGCAATGTGCATGTAAGTATCAAATCTAAAAAGGGCCCTGGAGCTAAAACGGTTGATAAGTTGTCTGCCCATGAAAACAAGAAAATGAGTTATGATATTGAAGAAATTTTGACAGAGGAAGAAAGAAAGCAACTGGAACTTGCACTTGAACAAAACATGGATTCATTGGAATTGAATACTGAGGATGAGTTTGATCATGGGAAAACAGAAAAGAAAGAAAAAAAGGAACGAGGACGGAAAGAAAAGGAGAACAAGAAGGGAAGACACAACAAAGCACCTTCTGAGGGTTCTGATAGCAGCAGTTTTGACAAGGAAGGAAGTAGTGGGGGTGAGTTTAAGCGAGGAATGAGGCCTAGTCTGTGGTTTTCACCGGACTTTCCTCTGAAAGTTGAAGAATTGTTGCCATTGCTTGACATTCTTGCAGGAAAAGTTAAAGCAATTCGTCGTTTAAGAGATATTCTTACAACAAAACTACCAAAGGATACTTTTCCGGTCAAGGTTTGTGCCCTGTGTTTGGCTTACAGAAAATCTTGGTATTTTCATATTACTTCATCAGAAATTGGAATTTTCATATGAAGTAGTTCACTTCTTAGTTTGTTTTCGATGAAATAACATTGATTGGCTCTATGTAATCTAACTGGTTTCATGGTTGTATGACCTATTCATTTGCGCGCACCTGCCGTCAAAACAAGAGGAAATTGAAACCTCTAATGTTATTTTGAGGTGTGTGTTTGTCTTGTGTATTAAGGAAAACAATGTGATGAAAATAGTCCGTCTGTTATCTGCATTGGACCTTTGAATATGAGCCGTTGATATTTTTGTTTTATACTACTATATAATAATCAGTATTATGAGGTCGGATTCAAATATTATCTAACCCAATTAAAGGAAATTCTCCCAATGTGATTAGATCCATTGATATATATTGTATTTCTTGTCTTTCACTCTTGATTATGTTCGCTGGTTCAATTGTCTTTTATGTTCAACCTTGTTTCTTATTTTCGTTTTTTGATGACTGAGTGACCATTTCACTACCTTTGTCAGGTTGCAATCCCTGTGGTTCCTACTGTGAGAGTATTTATTTCCTTCACAAAGTTTGAAGAATTGCCGCCATTGGAAGAGTTCTCATCAGCCCCTTCAAGTCCAACTTCTGAAGATCTAGAGGACCACCCAGCAGGACAATCCCCATCATCTTCTTGGTTTCAGTGGATAAAGGGTCACCCTGGTTCATCTTCTTCTGGTTCTAATAGTAACATTCAAGACATTTTCTCTATTCCCTCTGATTATACTAGGATTTCTAGCGAGTCCACAAACAAGCAGGGACAAGAAAAACGAGACAGAGAGATCCCATAACTAATAAGGTGTTTGAATCTTGAGCAAGCAGCAACTTCCAAGCCCTTTATGTGTCATATAAGGGTGAACAAAATGTTGATGCTATATTTTCAATCCGTGGGAGTTATCATTTAGGACGAATGTAATTTAACCATGAGGGTTGTACAGGACAAGGAAAGTCTATGATCTGATTCTCTTGCTATAATATTTTGTGTAGCTATTCTTTGATTGCAGCAATGGAAATTTCTCAATTTTTGACATCAGGAAGGAAGACAAGAATGCAATATCAAATGAAGCTTTATTTAATGATATACTGGATGTTTATATTTTAAACATGATGCTAAACGCATTTAGGATACAAAACTAATCAACTCTCATTTGAGGGTGATGAATTAATCCCAATTGGGAACTTGAAAGATGACCTATGTTACCCTCTATTACCTCTTGATGAGAGATAGCTATTTCACACATTCTACACATCAACTAAGACTCCTTATATAGATTAGGGTCGCTCAACTAACCAACATGAAATTTCAATACATTATTATAAGATCTTAATAAACTATTATCACCTTAATACTTCTTATATAGGTGAGACCAGGCCATAGGTATATCTTGCTTTTTAGCTGGCCACACTGTGAAGAACAACAAATTCAATGGTGAGACCAGGCCCAAACCCAAACAACACACCCCATTCAAGGCCTTCACTGGTGGTCTTGAGCCCATCTTCTGCGGATTTGCTTCTCATTTCGTCCAAGATGAACAACGCGGTAGCACTCTACTTGTTCCCATACTCACTCAGCACCTACCTCGTCGCCCTCATCTTCTCCGGCTTCAACTTCAGCGAAGCCTCAACATCGCTCAGCACGTGCGTGGAAACCCCCGTCTCCTCCTGCGTCAAGTCCAACTTAACCTCAACCTGGTCAAGAATAGCGGCACCTGGGTGAGCAATCCAGAAGATGGAGTTGTAATCGCATATGAACGTCCCAGAGCATTTGGAAGGTGAGGCCAACCTCGCGAAGATGTCCCTCAATAGATCCTTCACTGTCTGGTAATATGGTCTGAGCCGTCCACACCAGCTCAAACACAGGCTTCTCCACTGGCAATGGGGCAGCGCCGACAATGATCGCGGCTGCGCCATCTCTGAACAGGCCCAGCCTCTCCAGGTGGGTTTCGCTGGGTCCACGGAATGAGACCGTGGTGATCTCCTTTTAAAATCTATTTATAATTATCCAAATATAACTTTGTCACCAGTAGGTAATGGCGCTTGTGCTAGCTAGGAAAACCCCTGCTTCGGTGCCCTCTTCATCTGAGGAGAATGACCTGCTTAACCGGAGTTCCAAGAAACTTAAGAACGGCGATTCACTCATCAACTCTGAAGATTGGCCTCAGCTTGGTATTAATCAGAGGAAGCAATGGGGGCTGGTCCTTCATTTGCTGAGAAACTACAAGGCATCAACAACAATGACAAACATGAAATCAATATGGAGGATACAAGCGTCCTTTCTGATGATCCCATCTCTGATTCTGAAAATGAGGACTCTGTCCCTCTTTGCAGGATAGTTGAAGACCCCAACCGGAACTTTCCTACCTTCTCTTTCTCTGATAAGATGAAGAAGAGGCTCTATAAAGCCTGGCATCAAGCTCTGATTGTGAAGTTTCTAGGCAAAGACATTAGGTACAAACTACTACTGTCGATTCTGCAATCACTTTGGGCCAAGAAGGGTGTTATTACTCTGATCAACATTGGTAATGGCTTCTTTGTGGTAAAGTTTACAAACAGAGAAGACTGTTCTAATGCCCTATCTGGCGGACCTTGGATGATCTTCGATCATTACTTAACTGTGCGACCCTGGGAACCTCTCTTTCAACCTTGGAAAGCAACCATTGATAAAGTGGCAGTATGGGTGAGGATGCCAAAATTTTTTTTTGGAATACTATGACAAGGGGGCACTAACATGGATCGGAAACAGAATAGGAGACATCATCAAAATCGATTTAAATACTTCCTGTCATCTCAGAGGCCACTATGCTAGAATCTGTGTTCTTGTAGACTTAACCCAACAACTAATGGCTGGTTTCACACTCGATGGTCAAGACTACTATGTGGAATACGAGGGACTCCATTCTTTGTGTACTAATTGTGGTATCTATGGCCACAAGTCAGATGATTGCAAGAAAGGGGATGTCAAAAAGAAGTCGGATGTCAACAGAGGGGGAAGCATGTCCGATGGTGATGCAGGTCCGCAAGCTATAGAGGGAGTTAAATCTCATGACCAAGACGTTTGGAAAGTAGTCCATAAACCCAGACGTCAAAAAACCACCGGAAAAGGGAACAGCAATGAAAGCCTCCAGCGAGCTAATAGGGGCTCTCGTTTCGACGTCCTGGCAGACAAATTGGAGGGAGAAAACGTACGACATGGTCAGCAAAGCTCTGAAGCAGCATTGAGCAGACCGTCGTGGCTACCCAGAGTATTTCGCAAACCGATCCCAGTGTACGGATTCGAGAAAAGAAAGGGAAAAAGCAAAGCAAAAAGCAACCTAAGACTAAAGGAGCACCGATTAGCACTGAAATAGTCCCATTTACCAGGATGGAGCAGAAGAAAGAGAAGAGATCTAGAGAATCAACCCAATCGCTAGCCAAAACCGAGGAAGATCAGAGCATACCTGATGGAATTTTGTCCGAGAACGTCACTGCGCAAGCTTCGAACGAGACGCAACAAGAGGCAACCGAAAAGCACTATTTGACTTTTGGGGAGACATTAAAAGAGGGTCCACCACCTGCACAAGTTTTATTGGAGGATGAGGAGGATCTTTTTGCTTCATCTCCTCATGACCCAGGCGTTTCTGGACCACCGAATGGGCTCATTGAAAAATTCTGGGTTGGGCCAGATAATAATGAGGAGATGGTTGGGCCAGATAATAATGAGCCTGATTGTGAAATGGTTGATGAGACCCCCTTGAGCCAACAAAAAACCAAAAGGGAGTTTTAAATCCAGTCTATTTTCTCTTGCTTGTTGGGCCGTCGGTTTTGGTCCTTTTTCTCTTGTCTAATAAATTCTGATGAAGAATTTCCTTTTCTGGAATATTAGGGGAGCTGGAAACAGATCACTCCTTCGCCATCTTCGCTCTGTGTGTAGCACTCCTCATCCAGACCTGCTGATTCTAGTAGAAACCAAACGTGATCTTGACTCAAATTTCCTCTGCTTAAAAAAGCTTGGCTATGATAAGTTGGCTTTTGTTCCTAGCATTGGTAGATCCGGTGGAATAGTTGCTGCTTGGAAAAGTCACCAATTGGATATTGCGGTAATCCGTACTGATCGCCAATTTATCCACCTTCAGTGCTCTATGGAGGGGAAACCTCCATTCCTCCTCACGGCGGTGTACTCGATTCCAACCACACTCCACAAACAATGCCTCTGGCAAGATCTCTATAACCTCTCCATCAACATCTCGATTCCTTGGACGGTGGTGGGTGACTTCAATGAAATTATTTCTGCTGACGAAAGGATTGGAGGAGCTGGAATAAATTTCTCTAGAATTAGGACCTTCAATGATCGTCTTCAAAAATGCCAACTCTCGGATATGGGATTCAATGGTCCCAAATTTACTTGGCGTGGCCCTCGTATCCTTAATCATCCTCGTCTGTTTGAAAGGCTTGACCGAGCTCTTGCTAATACTTCTTTCCTATCGGACCTCGCTAATTGCCATGTCAAGGTTCTCCCTCGCACAAAATATTCTGATCACAATCCTGTTCGTTTATGTTTTGACAATAACCTTGATCGTAGTCTTGGAGGTCGCCCCTTTCGTTTTGAAGCCATGTGGTTACATCACGAGCAGTTTGACCACTTCCTCTCCATACAATGGGATAAGGAAACTGATATCAATTTACCTCTTGCCAAGTTCTGTGATGCTCTTTCTGACAGGAACAGGAACGTCTTTGGCTATGTGGAGAAGCAAAAGCGTCATATTCTGGCAAGATTGGCTGGAATCCAAGCCTCTAATGCATATCCTTTTTCCCAACCTCTCTGTCGGTTGGAGTTGGAGCTGCAAGATGATCTTGACAGAATTCAGAGGTTGGAGGAAATAAAGTGGTTTCAGAAATCTCGCACTGAATGGATTTCAAATGGAGACCGTAACACGAAATATTACCACTTGAAATCTAAAATGCGTAGAAGGCGGAACAAGATTCTTGCTCTTAAAAATGAAGAGGGCACATGGATTGACAATGATGATGAATTGAAGCAACTGGTTGTCAGGTATTTTAAGATGCTTTATTCTGATGATAATGTTAATTCTGCTACTTCTCTCATCACTAAATCGAAATTCCCTATTTTGGATATATCTCTTGTTAGAAACCTTTCAAATGTCCCTTTTGATGATGAGACCAGGCATGCTATTTTCTCTATGGGAACCTTAAAGCCCCGAGGATTGACGGTTTCCCCCCTCTTTTTTATAAGAGCAAATGGAACAAGGTAGGGCCGTCTCTCTGTTCTTTTGTTAAAGGGATCTTTCAAGGGTCTATCCCCCTACAGGAGTCAAACCAAACCCTTATCTCCTTAATCCCTAAGCGTGATCACCCCGAATCTGTGGCTCATTTTAGACCTATATCCCTTTGCACTGTTCACTATAAATGTGTTACCAAAATTATTGCTCATAGGCTAAAGGGTGTGACGAATGAAATTATTTCCCTTTACCAAGCTAGCTTTATCAAGGGTAGGCACATACAGGATAACATTATTGTTGGCCAAGAGCTTCTTCATATTATGAATAAAAACAAAAGCAAAAAAGGGCTCATGGCTATTAAAATTGACTTTGAGAAGGCCTTTGATAGAGTTAGATGGGATTTTTTGAAACAGGCCCTCGTTGAGGTAGGTTTTGACGATACTTTTATAAACCTTATTCTCTCTTGCGTTTCGACTGTTTCTTACAATGTCCTATGGAATGGCACTCACACTGAATTTTTCTTTCCACATAGGGGTCTCCGCCAAGGGGACCCTATCTCACCTTTGCTTTTTGTGATATGTATGGACAAGCTCTCTCATTTAATATGTGATGCTGTGGAAGAAGATAAATGGAAACCTATACTCACTTCCAGATCGGGTCCTAAAGTCTCTCATCTAATGTTTGCTGATGACTTGCTTTTATTTGGTGTGGCCTCCATGAAGCAAGCTGACTGTATGATGAAATGTTTAGAGACTTTCTCCAATGCTTCAGGAGCGAGAGTTAATAAAGAAAAATCTTCTATTTATTTCTCTCCAAGGGTCCCACCTCAATATCGGCAACAAATCAAAGATCGCACCGGTATGAAGATTTCTAGTGACATTGGAAAGTACCTTGGCTTCCCTCTTACCAGAAATAGGAGGAGTCGTGATTCCTTCCATTACATCATTGAGAAGGTGCATTCTAAACTGGCTGCCTGGAAAGTAAAATCTTTGTCTACTGCGGGGCGTATCACTTTGGCTAAATCCGTTTTGAGTTCTATTCCCCTCTACCCTATGCAAGTCGCAAGGATTCCTACTAGTATTTGTCATGAAATTGAGCGTCTTCAAAGGAACTTCATCTGGGGTCATGATGGCACTGAAAAGAAATTTCATCCAGTTGGTTGGGACCGTGTAACTAGACCGAAGGAATTTGGCGGTCTTGGTTTTAGAAGACTATCCTCGTTTAACCGAGCCTGTGGTGCCAAATTGGCTTGGAATCTGGTTATAGGTACTAAATGCTTATGGGCTGATATTCTCCATAACAGATACATGCTACGTGGTGAAAATTCTCTTTTGGAATTTCGGCCAGGAGACTCTAAATTATGGCATTTTATCTCTTCCCAAAAGGACATTATAGACATGGGTTCCAAATGGCAAGTGAGAAATGGCTTATCGGTTAACTTCTTCAACGACTGTTGGTTAATCGAAGGGAAGAAAATTGTTGAGCTGTGCACAAGGCCTTTATCTATGGAGGAAAATCTTTCTTCGGTTGCTGATTGGGGCAGAGACGGCTATTGGGATATCAATAGGCTTGCTGGCATAGTCCAGCCTACAGTCATCCAGCATTTAATTTCATCTCTTCCTCCATGTTCCGATGCTGGACATGATTTGATGGTTTGGGGTGAATCCTCTGATGGTAACTTCTCTATAAGAAGTGCTTTTTTCCTTATCGAAAAAAATCCTGATTTTCTCAAATCCAAACTCTTTAAACATATTTGGAGCTGGAAGGGAGTAGAGAGAGTCAAGGTTTTTTATGGCAGGCAGCCCTACAAAAGCTCCCAACAAACGTTTGGAGAAGCTCATGGTCTTCATCGTCACCTATATGTGGTTTTTGTAATAGGTTCCAAGAGGACACTCTTCACATTATGCACGACTGCCCCTTTGCTGATCGCATGTGGAGGAAACTGATTGCTCCTAATTATTGCCGCCAATTTTTCTCAGCCCCCCTCCGTGATTGGCTCGCAATGAATTTGACAGGCAATTTCAGACAAGGAATGGGTCCATTTTGGGATCTCATTTTCGGTGTAGCTTTATGGAAGTTATGGGGATGGAGGAACTCATCTATTTTTGAAACGGACTATGTGAAGCCTACTAGGCCTGAATTGATTATTCTCCAATCTTGGCGGAATTTCACAAACTTCCAGGATCACCTTCCTATATGCTCAGGAAGCGCTCAGGTTCCCTCAACCCCTCGGTCTTGGCAACCACCTTCTGCAAGATGGATTAAAATTAATACCGATGGAGCTATGATTCAACGAACGCGCTTAGCGGGTTGCGGGGGTGTCCTCCGCGATAACCAAGGCTCTTGGATCGCTGGATCGATTTACCAAGTCCATTGGCATCTGTAATCCTTCTATGGCGGAAGAGTGGGCAATTTTTGAAGGTCTAAGCTTAGCATGGGACCTTGGATACAGGAAAATTGAGTTGGAGTCCGATGCTTTAGATCTAGTTCAACGCCTAAATGACACTCATTTCATTTTAGGTAGTCTTTTATTTGTTAAGATTAAGGAATTATTGTCTAGAGAGTGGCTGGTCACTATTAGCCACATTCCTAGAGACCTTAACAGAATTGCAGATGCACTTGCTAAAGTGGGTCTGTCAAAGTCTGATATTTTGAGTTCTTGCCCCTTGTTTTTACAAACTTGGGTTGATCAGGAGTGTTTGGGATTTATTCCCTCTACCATGTAATTTTTCCTGTTCTGGCTTCGGCCATCTTTCATATAAAAAAAAATAATTATCCAGATATAATTATACATGACTTTGTATAAAAATATGGGTTAAGTAGCAAATTTATTCTGAAAGTACACGAACATGAACAATTTTGTCTGGAAAGTTTTTTTTGGCTTCACCTGAAAGTTTAGAAGCGTAGCAATCTTACCACTGTTAAAAAGTTAACAGTCAACGTTATTTTTTAATAGTCAACGTTAGTTTTGTAATAGAAAAGAACAAAATTGTTATGTTTTTAAACTTTCGAGGCAACATTGAACTTTAAAAAAAAAAACTTTCAGGCAAAATGTTTTTGAGCATGTACTTTCGGACAAATTTCCTACTTAATCCTCAAAATATTAGTGGAAATACAATTTAAAAAGTTAATATGTTTAAATACCTTCTTTTAAAATCCATTTATCAATTCGTCCACGCGAGAATATATCTACAAGATTATTTGATAAAGCACTATCTTCAGTTAATGTCGCTGCATTTCATTCTCAATGACTGTTTTAACTTTTAATTGTGGGTGTTTGTCTTCCACATTATTTCAAAACTTTATTAGCATTTTCAAAATTTTCATTTATTGTATTTTGTGTTCATTACACCATTGTTTACCGTGGCCATTATCATGTACGTATCACTCAATTTTAAGTAAGCATGTTTAATTTTAAAATCAATTATTTCAATAGAAAATTAGGGGAAGGATCAAGGAAAAAATATTTATTAATAAATATATTAAAAATTGTAATTTTTTTAAGACCAAAAATAAAAAAATAAAAATTTTCAATTATGGAATTAATGCTAAAAACTTCCTACACCCCATTTTAATTATTGGACGGTTAGTTATCCAAGATGTTCCCTCATCTCTATTGGACGTACGGTTATTTAGTTAATAACATTATATTTAAAATTTGTTTAGTAATATGATTTTTTCCTGGTTAGATTTGTATTATATGGTAGTTATCTCATTACTATTTTTTAGTTAATTAAAAAGTTCATTTGTTACTAAATGAATACACACTAAATATATCCCCGTGATATTTTTTTTGCCCTCATATCCCTGTACTGATATTACCCATTCATTTGTTACTAAAATTTCGTATATCCTAAGCTATGATAGAGGGATATCAATAGGTGTTCTGGTGTAGAACTCTGATGTCCGGCCTATTGGAGGGCCGGTGATTTGATATAGGATCTAGATGCTCCTCCTGTATGCTTATAGGGCAAGCGTCCAGGAGAAGATATGATCACGGTACACAAGCAGGCGTTTCGCCTAAAGGGTGCTGTGTGTGCCGTGTGACTGAATGTAGATTAGTCAGGGATTAGAATGTGCGTACCAGGCGCCTATCTCCTCCGTCTATATATATAGAGTGTACCTGGTCGGTTGACGCCTTGACTCCCATGTTGTGCGTGTCCAAGGATTGTGCAGATCATCCTGGTCGTGGCTGGGATCGTGCCAACCGCCCTGGTCGTGGCTGGGTCCCACGGTTAGTGGGTTGTGACCACTACGTGGATTGCCCCCTGCGCTAGCTAGTGAGATAGTGGGCCTTGACTAGGTCCGTAACAGTTGCCCCCAAGCTCGGTTGTTCAGGTCTATGAGCTACCGAGTTTAGTTGTTTGCTTGGCTAGAGTACGGATGTCTGAATTTTGTTGATCGCGAGATAACATGATATCCTTGCCCCCCAGCCGGGTTGTCCAGGTATCTGGTCAGCCGGGGTGGATATGCTGTTGAATCCGGATTTCGTGTCGAAGTTACTACCACTCGTTTGACTTTGAGAAAGCATCTATCCGAGCTTCAAAGAACTTCGGAGTTACTTGTCTTCTGATTGCATTGCCCCAGACATGTGGTCCGGGTTACCTTGGCGATTGTCAAGATCTAACTGTTCTTCAATTATCCGGGCTCATTTCTTGTGTGGTTAAGATCTCCAAACCCGAGTCTTTCCTGAAGAGGAGCAGATTGGGATTTGCCATCATACCAGCCGAGCTCATAGGAGGAAGCGATCTGGGACCGAGGTATTTCGGTAGCGGATCAGCTTTCAAAATGAGCTGGGGTGTTTGACTTTGGCGGACAGAGAAGTTCAAACTTGCGAGCAATCTGTTTCTATTTTCCAATTTCTTGAGCGACCACCCGTTTCTTAGGCAGGTATTATTGCTTTCCTATCTTTCTCTTTGTTCCGCTCTGATATGTAATTTCTTCTTTCTGTGTCTGTTTGTGGACATTGGTTCAAGGCTTTGTAGTCTCTGTTTCGCTACTAAGTTGCGTCTGTACTTAGTTGAATCTCTGGTTAGATTTCTTCATTGAGTGAATTTCTGCGCAATCCTGTTCTCAATTCCCACATTTGCGCAACCATCCCCCTGTTTTTCGAGTGAGCCTTTTCCTTTTCTGCTCGTCGATTGTTGAGTCCTTTGGGAGAGTAGTTCCAAATGTCGAAGGACATAAAAGAAATGACCCCCGAAGAACTGGATGAACTACGCAAAACCGTCAGGGGAAGAAGCCGTTGGTGGCTTTGGGGCGATGAATCTTCTCGTCCCACATCGCAAACTGTTGCTTTAACCGATCATCACCGCGGAGGCAAGAGGAAAGCTTCTGGTGGCGGGCAGGCAAAAACTCGAGAAGGCACATCATCGGTTAGGGGAAGTCCCAATGTTTCCTACCCACTTCTTCCCAATCCAAGGGTGTTTAACCCGAGCTTCGACGTGTCCGCTTTTCCGGCCTTCCAATTAACCGTATAATGAGGTGGCGAGGCCGGGTCTGGGTCGGGTCCTAGGGCCGGGTTGATTCCTACATCGGCCCCTGCCATGATTGCATGTACGAATGCTCACGACTTCTTTCTGTCGGGGATTCTGCCACAGCCGACTCGATTTTGAGCTCCTGCCGACACAATCGTGTCCCGGCTCCTCAAGCCTCGTCGCCGAGCCCTGTCGACTTAGATTTAAATCTTACCGCAACTGTGGAAACCCGCCTTCAATTTTTGACATCAGGTATGCTAGGAAAATTCTGATCTTGTTTATATTTTCATTTGTGTTAGGTATAATGGCGTCGTCTTCTTCTTCCCATGCTGCTGAGTCAGAGTCTGGAAACGCAAACCGCGCTAGCCCCCCACAGGATTTAATTGACCAATTCCCCTGGGTTACCCGCGAAGTGCTGTCCTATCGGTCGAAGCTGGCCATAGATGACTTGGAAGGTCTCCCAATACAAGAGACTAGCACCTACTCTCTCTGTCTCCCCTAAGAGGAGGAGCCTGTGTGCTCCGTAAGGGAAGGGAGCCATAACTCATTTTTCTTTTTCTACGTTGATTATATCACCGCACTGGGATTCGCTTTCCATTTTCCGAGTTTCAAATGGCCATCCTCCAATTCCTTGGCGTAGCTCCTCGCAGCTGCATCCCAATGGATGGGGTTACATGATTGCCTTCGAGTGGTTTTGCAAGAACCTTGGTCTCCCTTGCACCACCTCTATGTTCTTTTACTTCTTCACCCCTCACACCTCTCGCTCTGGGAAGGAACCACCGGAGCTCAAAGGCTGGACGTCCATTCGGGGAATAGCCAACCGGCGTTTGTTTACCCCAGTCTCTGACTCCTTCAAGCGCTTCAAAAGCAACTTTTTTAAAGTTGTCGCTAAGTCTGGCACAAAACCTTGGTTCCTCAAAGGACCCGACTCTGTAACGGTCGACTGGGAGTTTAACTTGTATTGGTGTCAAGATCACCACAACGTGTCCCCTAGTGCTTACAAGGTGGAGCGGTCCACTCTGCTAAAGCCTGAAAGAAAAGCCATTGATGCCATCACGCACCATGTGAAGGCAACAGAACCGCTGGGGCCGGCTCCTTGGTGGCCCAATATCGGGCCGAGTCCCAGCATCAGGATGAGATGGTGTCCAGGTCGAGTATGATATTTTCGTTGTTTAGATACTAGCGTTGCTCCGCGTTTCAGTCAAGTATGCTTTGTTTTTCCCTTCCAAGTAACTAACACGATGTCTGTGTTTTGCGCAGGTCTCAAGATGAAAGGGCCAATCTATCTATCCGGGATCCCAGAGCCAACCTCAAAGGGGAAAAAGAGGTCGGCCTCTAAGGTCGGAGAGTCATCGAAGCAAGCCGAGCCAAAGAAGCACCAGGTCGGCCCCGCAACTGATGCCAGGGCAGTTTTTTCTACCCAAGCCTCTCCTACCGCGCCGTCGCCGCCTCCCAAGTCGACCGAGGTCGGGCCGTCGTCTTTGACTGCTTCCCCGGCTCCTCCTCGCCCTTCGACGGTCATCCCCCGCTCCCATCTATGGAGCAAGGGAATTACCGAAGAGTTGAGCATCGCACTCCTGCCTCCTCCCCGCTATCAAGAGCCAGTACCCTTGCGGGAAGTCGACGTACGAGATGTCCAGGATATGGGGCATGTTTTTCTGAGAGGTGCTGGTCTGACCCAATCTTTCCTCACCCTTCACCACAAGTATGCGGAGACTGCCGCGGACCTGAAGCGTGCCCGATCAGAACGCGATGAAGCTTTGAAACAATGGCAGGCCGCTTCGAACGAGTTCCGTGCTCGTGAGGTCCACTGGGAAGGTGGAGTATGCTCTGAAAGAGACCGAGGGGCTCTTGGCGGACTCCAACGTAATAATTGAAGGCTTTAAGGCGGCTCAAGCTAGGAGCGAAGAGCAGTTGAAAGCCATGACAGCCGAGATGGACAGGATCAAAGCCGAGGGGGAGGCGTCCTCAGCGCTTCTGTCAGCGGAGGTAACCCGGCTTCAGGAGTTGCTACTGGGATCCGTGGTGGAGGCGTTTAAGAACTCTTTGGCCCAGATCCAGGCTTTAAACCCGGGGGTAGAGCTCAACCTTGCCGGACATCATTTCCGATCCTACGTCGAGGACGGGCAGCTTGTCCCCTTTGTGGAACCTCCTGCCACATCCGAGACCCGACTAGACGGCGATGCGACCGTCCTAGAAGCTGAGCAGGGTGAGGAAGTCTCGACCGCCCCCAAGCCCGTGGGTTGATTTTATTGTTTGCAGCTTTGTATGTTTTGTCCGGTTGTGTTACCGGTATTTGACTTTTTGAACAGATTGGTCAATCTGGCCACTTTTGCATACGATTAATAGTAGATGGTAACATAGCAATCATAATGCGTTATATAAGAATCTAACTTTACCAGTTAATGCGGTTGACCGGGCCAAGGTCATATGAAAATAAGCAGAATCTGCGAACGCGCTTCTTGGTCATAAGACCATAATGTTTTAAAGTGCTAGTGTCACACTGTCTTATCAAATTCCTGGTATTGTAACCGGGTCATCCTAAGGCAAATGAAAATTGCCACCTGCCCGGTTCGGTTTTGTCCCGATAGCGTCCGAGCATTTTGACCTGATCAGGGTCTGCATGACATTTTCTATTGATACCCCGGAGTAAATATGCGTGTCTGGGCTGCGATAGCTATCCAGACCTATTTTGCTCAGCTGAAAAGCTGGTAATAATTATATCTTGAAGAAGACAACTTTGGAGTTCAACAAATACCCTCGAACGAGAGTTTCATTTATATTTGACAAAGCAATTGTTATGAAGGGAAAAGCCAAGCGAGCCACATTGAACAAAGAAGAATGGAAAAAGATGCTTTAAGACAAATAACAGATAAGCCTAACTGTAATACGCTTTCAACTTGTCCGCATTCCATGTTCGTTTGATTGGGCTTCCGTCCAAGTTCTCCAGAATATAAGCTCCTCTCTCAAGAGATTCGCGAACGCGATAAGGTCCGTCCCAATTAGCCGCAAGTTTGCCGTCCTTGGAATTCTTGTTTCCAATGTCACCCGTTAGATCGCGGGTGCTCCACGGAAGCAAAGTGATGCTGTATTCCGTATTCATAAATCAAATCACGGAATCCGACTCCGTGAACCGAGTTCCATTATCTCGTTACTATCTCACTGGTGCTCCAAATCGCGTGATTATATTGACTTCAACAAATCGCCGCACGGGCCGAGGTAATCGTAGTGAGAGGTTCAGCCTCAATCCATTTGGTGAAGTAGTCCACTGCAACAATTAGCCATCGTAGTTGCCCAGGTGCGGTCTTGAATGGACCAAGGATGTCCATGCCCCATTTGTAAAAAGGCCACGGGGCCGAGATGAAATGAAGCTCGGCCGGGGGCGCCCAAATGACTCTGGAATGTTTCTGACAGCTATCACATTGTTTAACGAGGGTCTTAGCGTCCGCTTCTAACGTTGGCCAGTAATAACCTGCTCGAAGGGTTTTTCTGGCGAGCGCCTTAGCCCCCATATGCTGACCGTTAGCCCCTCCATGTATCTCGGCCAGGACATATCCTGCTTCATTCGGATTCAAACATCTTAGCATTGGAGAGTGTAATCCCTTCCGATAAAGTTGATCCTCGACCATTGTATACTTGGCCGCGTCCCGAACCAACATTTTCGCTTCTATTGCATCCTCTGGGATGATTCCACGCTCGAGATAGTCTTCAATTGGCTTTTTCCAATCTGCTTCAACCGAAATAGCCATCATGCACACTGGATCTTCAAGATTATGTTGAACAACTGTGCGATGGCATCCAGCTTGCTTAGTACTTGCTAACTTTGACAAGATGTCGGCTCTTATGTTGTCTCCCCGAGGGATATGAGTGACAAGTGGCTTCATCAAAGTCTGACATTATATCCTTGGCTTTTAAGAGATACTTTGCCATTAGCGGGCCCTTAGCCTGATACGTACCCTCGATCTGAGACGCCACAAGTTGGGAGTCGGTGAAAACCTTAACTCTTGTGGCCCCATTTTCCTTGGCTTGAAGAAGCCCGGCTATCAAAGCCTCATATTCTGCCTGATTGTTCGAAGTAGGGAAGTTAAGATGCAACGAATGCTCAATCGTAACCCCCTCTCGACTCTCAATGATGACTCCACTCCACTTCCTTTAACATTCGACGATCCGTCAACATAGACCTTCCATTCTCCCGACCTCGCATCATCCGTTTTAGGAACCGGGGTGAGCTCTCTGATGAAGTCGGCTAACGCCTGTGACTTGATTGCATGGCGAGCTTCATAGGTAATGTCGAACTCTGAGAGTTCTATCGCCCAATTTGTCATCCTCCCCGCTAAGTCCGGCTTATGTAGGACTTGTCGAATCGGCTGGCTTGTTCTAACAACAATATGGTGACCCTGGAAGTACGGTCTTAATCGATGGGCCGCCATGAGTAAAGCGAATGCCACTTTTTCCAGCTTCTGATATCGGACCTCGGCATTCCGCAAGGTTCCGCGACGAAATACACCGGGATTTGTCCGTGCTCCGCCTCTCTTACCAGGGCCGCGCTGACGGCCTCCTCGCCAATGGACAAATAAAGGTAGAGGCTCTCACCAGGTAAAGGTTTGGAGAGGACGGGGGGATTGGCGGACATTGTTTTATTTCTTCAAAGGCAGAATCGCATTTCGAATTCCACTCCACCGACGCTTCCTTCTTTAAAAGCCTGAACATGGGCAACGCCTTCTCCGCTGATTTTGGCAAAAATCTAGTTAGAGCGGCCAGCCTTCCTGTGAGCTGTTGTACCTCTTTTTTGTTGCTCGGAGCCTTCATCTCCATCACCGCCCTGCACTTGTCCGGTTGGCTTCAATGCCTCGGTTAGTTAGCATGAAACCCAGGAACTTTCCAGCAGGGACGCCAAAAGCACACTTGGCCGGGTTCAGTCGAATCCTGTAGGTTCTGAGTTTAGCGAATGTCTGCTCCAAGTCTTGTATATGACGTTGTTGGTCTAACGTCTTAACGATCATGTCATCTATGTAAACTTCCACATTACGACCGATCTGGTTTGCAAAGACCTTATTCATCATCCTTTGATATGTAGCTCCGGCATTTTTCAATCCGAAAGGCATGACGTTGTAGCAGAATTAGCTCTTTCGCAATAAAGGCCGTCTTTTCCCGATCCTCCGGTACATTGCTATCTCGATTATATCCGAATACGCGTCCATAAAGGATAGGAGCTGGAATCCCGACGCATTGTCCACCAATTGATCGATGTTCGGCATTGGGTAGGAGTCCTTCGGGCATACCTTATTCAGGTTCTTGTAATCTGTACAAACTCTCCACTTCCCATTTGGCTTCTTTACCATTACCACATTTGATAACCAGGTTGTATATTGAATTTCTCGAATAAATCCAGCCTCCAGTAATTCTTGGACGTGAATGTCCAATGCTTTCCTTTTTTCTGGTCCGTGGTTCCTCTTTCTCTGCGATACTGGGATTGAGCCCGGATATACTTCTAGTTTGTGACAACAGAACTTTGGGTCTATTCCAGGTACTTGAGATGAATTCCAAGCGAAGACATCCCGATTCTTCCTCAGGAACTCCACCAAACCGCTTTTAAGTTCGGGAGACAGTGTTTGCCGATCTTAGTGGTCTGGAGAGGGTCTCCTACCACCAAATCTTCCAGGTCTCCTGCCGGCTCTGGGCGCACTTCCTCATCGCGGATGTCTAACTCCACGGTATTAATTTCATCGCCTGGAGAATCCCGGTCAGAGTGGTCCGGATAGTCGTCTCTTTGGGGCCGCGACGAGGATCCGCCCTCCCCTATTCTGACAGTTTCGAAGTAACACTGTCGAGACTCTTTTTGGTCCCCCGTTACCGTGACCACGGTTCCTTGGTTGCCGATCACCTTGAGTTTTTGATGCTTAGTGGATACCAGCATGTCCCATTTATGAATGGTCGGCCTTCCCAAGATTATGTTGTAGGGTGAAACGAACTCGGCCACTATGAACCGGACTCTTTCCGTCTTGAAGACGCTTTTAACTCCTAGGGTGAACCGGAGGTCGATAAACCCCTTCGGACGTGACTGTTCTCCATTAAACCCGATGAGGGTTGTCTTGCACGGCTTCAAGTCTTCCCGGTCCAGGCTCATTCTTTTGAACGCCTCCCAGCTTAGTATGTCGGCCGAGCTGCCGGCGTCCACGAATATCCGCTTGACTCGGCAATTGACCACTATCCCGGTGATCACTAGCCCATCCTAATGGCCGGGGACAACGTCCCTGAGGTCGTCACTCATGAAAAATAAGGGCGAACGTGCTGGCTCATTATGATATTCCTTGAATTTTGGTCGTCCTGCTTTTTGAACTTCCGGGGGGGACTCCTGCTGCGGTTCTTGGTTTTTCGTTTTCCACCTTTCCCTTGATGCTCTATGACATATTGTTGAAGTTTTCCTTCACGAACAAATCGTTCGATTGCATCACGGAGCTCGTAGCATTCATCCGTTGTATGGCCTCGCCCATCATGGAATGAGCAGATTTGACCGGTCTACCCCGGATCTTCGATAGGACAGACGAGGTCGGTCCACCTTCTTCATCTCGGTTGTTGACACCTCCTTCCACACTTGAGACCGAGGCACGCCGGCTGCATATTTCTCGTACTTGCTCCGCTGATCAAACTTACCACCCCGGCTCTTGTTTTCGTTCCCCCTTCTGCGGGAGTCCCTATTTCTGGTGTCAGTGAAGTCTCGACCCCTGGAGGGGTGGTTCTGTCTTGGTCCCGCCTCGGATTGGGGTTGTTTGCCATTCGCATCTGCTCGACGTCCAAGTACTTCTTTGAGCGGGTTATGAAGTCGTTAAGATTTTTTGCGCGCTCCTTTAGGAAAGATTCTGCCAGGCGGGACTCTTTATCGAGGCCATCCACCAACAAGTGAACGTGTACGTCCTCGTTGAGTCCGCGCACCTGCAGTACCGCGTGATTGAAACGATCAAGATAACTTTGGAGCAGCTTCTCCCGGCCGTGCCTGATTTTGGACAGAGAATACTGGATTTCGGTTGCGGTTGCTAGTTGCGAAGTGCAACTCAAAGGCCTCGGCCAGTCCTCGAAATTGTGAATCGATCCGAACGGAAGAGTGTGGAGCCACTTCAACGCTGGTCCTTTTAACGTCGCGGCGAAAATGCGAGGCACGATCGGTTCCTTGAGGCCTCTAACCGACATGTGAACGTCAAAGTCCTCTAAATGAGTTGTCGGGTCTTGTGAGCCATCATACTTCGTCAACTCGCCCAAATTTAACTTCTCTGGGAGCCGGGCGTTTTGGATTTCCTCCGAGAAAAAGCTATTGTGCATTTGGCTGACGTATCTTCGCCGCTGGAACCCATTTGGAGGAATCGCCCTGTCACCTCGATTGCTCCTGATCATAGGTCGGCCTTCGTTGCCTCGGTGTGGGTTTCTCCTATTGGCACTCCTACCCGGGGAAGCCCGCCTCCTGCTATTAGCGGTTTCTGTCCTCTGCTTGTCTGCGCGACTAGCCGAGCTCTCGTCTTCGTCATCCTCTTTCCACGTTCTATCTTCCCAGTCCGTGCTAGAAAGAGCACGGTTCCGTTTTTTCTCCCGCTCTTCCGCTCGCTGGTAGTGAAGGGTATGACGCTTGTCCATGTTGTCTACCCGCCTCATTATCGCAAGAATCCCGGCTTGGAGAGAACGAAAATCTTGTTCGGCGGGTGGGATGTCTCGGCCACCCCCGGATTGAGTTGGGCCCCACGATCTTGGTTTCGTGGAGCCGAGGACTCCGTGTCGGACGGGTTGTCCTCACGGTTTCGTTCGTTCTTTGGGAACCAAAGGTTCCTCCGGTGAGATAAAGCGGGTCCTCCTCCTCCCTGCTAGTCGTCCTCGTGCGGGTTGATGGCTTGTTTGTTACGGGGTGGTTGTCGTGGTGGTTGACGGTGTCACTGGCTCGGTCGACCTCCGATTGTCTGGCTAGAAGCACGAGTGCTAATCCTCATGGTCAAGGGAATTGAAGTTTACCAATCCCCACGGACGGCGCCACTGCTCGTGTGTAGAACTGCGATGTCCTACCTATTGGAGGGCCGGTGATTTGATATAGGATCTAGATGCTCCTCCCGTATGCTTATAGGGCAAGCGTCCGAGAGAAGATGTGATCACGGTACAAGCGGGCGTTTCGCCTAAAGGGTCTGTGTGTGCCGTGTATTTGAATGTAGATTAGTCGTGATTAGAATGTGCGTACTGTGCGCCTATCTCCTCCGTCTATATATATAGAGTGTACCTGGTCGGTTGACGCCTTGACTCCCATGTTGTGCGTGTCCAAGGATCGTGCAGATCATCCTGGTCATGGCTGGGATCGTGCCAACCGCCTTGGTCGTGGCTGGGTCCCACGGTTAGTGGGTTGTGACCACTACGTGGATTGCCCCCTGCGCTAGCTAGTGAGATAGTGGGCCTTGACTAGGTCCGTAACAATAGGTAAAATAATTTATAGCCCCAAGATATTAGATTTTATTTAGGAATTTATTGTTTGAAATTTTTTAACTTTTAGTATTTTTCATTTTTATAACATACTTCTTAGGGTGCACATCCTGCACATTTAGGCATTTTCTCAATCAAAATTACATATTTTTAAAATAAATATATTGTAAGTTTTTTTTTTTTGTGTGTGGATTTTTTTAAAGTTTTTAGAAGTAATCAAAACCTAGAAAGAAATAATGTTTCTAATTATTTCGAATAACCCATATGATCTAAACACAAAAAATCTATTAATATATTTTGAAATTTGTTACTCCCTCCGATCTTAAATACAAGAAATGTTGACTTTTTTTAGAGAAATTAATAAATGTAATTAAGTTACTTAATCATATCATATATTGTGTTTTATTAGATTATATATCAATTTATAAGTTAGCCAAAATAGTTTGGAGAAAAATTGATAAATATAAATATTTTAAAGTAATTTAAATAGCTTTCTTAATATCTCCAAAAAAAATCAACTTTATCTTATATTTAAGATCAGAACGAGTAATATATTTTGAGGTTGGCTAAGTTGTATCAACAATATTTATCATACCTCATCATAGATAAGAGTCATCCTAACTTTAGAATAATAATATTCAACAAATAATTTTGTTTTTTGTTTTTTTGCTCAAGAACAAATAATTTTGTTCAAAATTCAATTTTTCTCAATACATGAAGAACTTACTTGCCTTTAAATATATGAGTCTGAAAAATAGTATAAAGTATACATCAAAACGTCACCATATGCACTTCCTTCACCATCCACAAGGCCTGTTTGGTACATAGATTCAGTGGGAAGAGAGAGAAAGATTAGCAAGTTACCTTGTTTGGTATGCTTTTTATGTCAAATCTTTCTAGGAACTTAAGTTCTCGAGTCCACCAATCTTCCCTTATATGTGGGAAGATCTAAGATCCCACCAAAATTTGTGGGATCTCAAGTTCCCACCTGAACAGTGACATTTTTGGACATATTTACCCTCATAAAATATTTTTTTTATAATGCAAGAAAATAGGATTAAATTCAAATTTATGAGATAAATTCAAATTTATGAGATAAATTCAAACTTATGCATAAATTCGAACTTATGCGATAAGTTTGAACTTGGCGGGAAAGTTTTTTAGACAAATTTGAATTTGGCGAGAGAATATTTTAGACAAATTCGAACTTGATAAGAGAATTTTTTAAAAAAATATATTTTAGCAAAAAAAAATCCTTTTCATTTTGAATTAATTACTTTTGAGGGTAAAATAGGTATTTTCTTATTTTATACCAACTACTACCCCTTCATTTTCTTCCTACCAAACAAATCATCTTCCATCAAGCCATCTTCCATTCCCTTCATTTCCTTTCTTTAAGTTCATTTCCCTCCTCAAATCTTTCTCATACCAAACGGGCCCCAGGTACCTATCGCATATACAAAGAGGTTCCAAATATAGATTAATTAAGAAGAATAACCTTTACTCTTTGGAAATTACCATTAGAAGATGGTGACATTCTCAAACACAAGAAAGTTTGAGATATTGTGAAACACTCTTATACTCCTATATATTATATATGATGACATGCACCTTGTTTTAGTGGGGGAAAAAATCTCCAGCTTCCACTATAGTAGGAAAAAATTAATCCTAATAGTAAGGGAAAGTTAAAATGTCCCAAAACGCCCAATATCAGCAACAATATAATAAAGGGAAAATGAGTCTGTTGACCTAGTATTGAAAAAAATTTAATGAAAAAATTAAATAATATAAATATGAGAGATGTATGATTTACGAACCAGATCATTTACATCCGCCAAAATATTTTCAATGAGAAATGCAGCAGTACAGTAACACAACAGTACACAACCTAAGAATACATATTTCCATATGTTTTAACAGTTAACCAAAACATTTTTATCCCCTTTTCAACCCATAAAAAAGAATAGGTTCAATAGAAAGAGAAAAGAAAGAAGAAACCATTTTGTTCCCTACAAATAGAAAAAGGGCTTTTATTTAATAAAAATAAGCAAAGCTTATGTTTGCATGGTGTATATTATATATCAATTTTATGGGTTGAAAAGGGGATGAAAATTGTTACGTTTGCATTGTGTTAGAGAAATGAGAGAACATAAATTAATTAACAAATAATAATTAATAAATATATCAAAAGCAGGATTAAGCCAATGGAAATGGACTCAGAGACAGCTAGCTGTCAAAAGTGACTTTATTTATTTATTTGTAAAGCTGTAGTTCATATGTGCATATATACAAGGGAAAATGTTAAAAGGGGACTTTTTTCAAAGCGTAATTAATGTCAATTGAGAAAAATGAAGAAATGAAGGTAACGACCAATGAGATTGAAGGCGTGGGTGGCTAATTGTCTTATGAATCTGTAAAGTGATTTTAAAATAATGACGTGGGCTGTTTTTATGCATCTTGTGACAACTGCTAAACGATAAATGACTCTAATGGAATGATTACTTGGACCAATTAGGGTAGATGCACAAGGTTTAGTAAGATGTATCTTATTGATAACGCGCAGTATGTATGGCCAGTACTGCTTACTCTTTTTATTGCGACCAAAACAAACCATGTGATTGCCATAATGTGAATTCAAGAAACCAACAACTCCAATTCTGAAAATCATTATATCTAGAATTTTTATTCAGGAAAAGAGAGAGAAGGATACTAATCATCGGCGAGCCACCAGCCACGTAACACAAGAAAGGAGTAGATGCTCACGGATTCGTGGAGATGGGGCCGTGTGAGAAAATAATGCCGATGGAGGGCGCTGTCAAACATGAATAATGATCATCAGATGATAATTCTGAAATCCCATTTTAGGATCTTCCCCCCTTATTTGAATTTGGGTAATTCAGTTTTCTTTTAAAGGGATTTTATTAAAAGAGATCGAATAATAACCTCAAAATAACCTGTAATAGTTCTTCTTTCTCACAGAAATTATATGAAGGAAAAGAGACACACATACTTTTGTTTGAGCTCAGTCTTTTGCTCACTGTTGGTGATTATGAAGTAGTAATCAGAGTAGGTATTCTAGATCAACACAGTTTGGTGGAGTGGCCGTTCTGATGGCCGGCCCTTCTGCCCTCTTAGCCTTTTGGATTTCATCAACACTGACCATTTTGAATTTAATCTCCCAAATAATAAACAAAAGAATTAGCTAGGAAGGTAGTGAGTGTTGGGAGTAAGAGATGAGGAACGAAAAGAGACGAGTATTTAATTTATAGGTTGAGGAAGGAAGGGGGAGAGATGGTGGCTCAACACTCACTTGCCTGGCAATTTCGTGGGAAAATACCGGCCTTACTTTTTAGACTCTTTTCTTCCACTAACCAAAATACTATTATGCGCCCACCTAGCTAGCTACTCATTTTTGAATTTTCATTTATACGAGTTTCAAGAAAAAACCAAAAATACTATAAAAAAAAGGAAGATCTGCAACAATCTCAAATGGTCCCAAGCGCTAATTTTGGTTGGTAGGTGGGAGAACAAGATTCGCGACCTGGTATAGAAAATTGGGCAGGGAATGTCTCCATTGATATTCTGACTTTTTATTTTGTATTATAATTTACAAGTAAAACATGAAGTTTTAGAAAATCACTCTTGTACGAAAGGAACTAACAAACAATAATTTCTCCTAAACACAGGGAAACAAATGGAAGTAACGCACACACATACATGAATAAATATAAGACCTTAAACGGAGAAGCTATTAAACGGCCACACTGCGAAGAACCACGGTCTCAACAGTAAGTCCTGGACCAAATCCAAACAGAACACCCCATTCAAGTCCTTCACCTGTGGTCTTGAGCCCATCTTCCGCAGACTTCTTCCTCATTTCGTCCAAAATGAACAACACGCATGCACTCGACATGTTCCCATACTCACTCAGCACCTGCCTCGTCGCCCTCATCTTCTCCGGCTTCAAGCTCAGCTTGGCCTCGACCTGGTCAAGAATCGCGGGGCCGCCTGGGTGAGCAATCCAGAAGATGGAGTTGTAATCTGATATCCCCAATGGCTGAAAGGCCTCCACCAACGCCTTCTCTATGTTCTTCGAGATGAGCCCTGGAACGTCCTTGAGCAGATGGAAGGTGAGGCCCACCTCGCGAAGATGTCCGTCAATGGCTCCTTCACTGTCTGGTAATATGGTCTGAGCCGTCCACACCAGCTCAAACAGAGGCTTCTCAACAGGGAGGGGGTCGGAGCCCACAATGACGGCGGCCGCGCCGTCTCCGAAGAGGGCTTGGCCCACGAGGCTGTCCAGGTGGGTGTCGCTGGGTCCGCGGAATGTGACGGCGGTGATCTCGGAGCACACTACGAGGACGCGGGCTCCCTTGTTGTTTTCGGCGAGGTCCTTGGCAAGACGGAGGACGGTGCCGCCGGCGAAGCAGCCCTGCTGGTACATCATGTAGCGCTTGACGGAGGCGCGGAGGCCGAGGAGCTTGGTGAGCTGGTAGTCGGCGCCGGGCATGTCGACGCCGCTGGTGGTGCAGAATATGAGGTGAGTGATCTTTGACTTGGGTTGGCCCCACTCCTTGATGGCTTTGGTGGCTGCCTCTTTGCCCAGCTTGGGGACTTCAACAACCACTACGTCTTGCCTTGCGTCCAAAGAAGGAGCCATATACTCACATATGTTAGGGTTCTCTTTCAATATGTCCTCCGTCAAGTGCATGTATCTCTTCTTGATCATTGACTTATCGCCTGAAATATGTGGTTATAGTGGTAAGTTAGTTCAATGATATATATGGTAAATAGCTCAACACACGCTCTGGGCGTACAAGCCAAGATTATATGAACAAATTGGGAAATAATCAATATTTGTAAATTGACGAAATAATAAGAAATATAGATTAAGATTGATTTTTTAAATATGTTGACTGGAAAAGCATTTAATTTTTGTAATTTATTACTAGCTTCCTATTCGGAGTCCAAGGTTATTATATATATACAATATATATGATATGTTCCTATATATATATATATATATATTATTTCTTGTTTCTGACAGATGTGATGATCAGTATCAATCTGGAAATCAACTATCTTTGCCTGTATCTTTCAGCAAAACAAGATATAGCCAGAGATAAAACACTATAATATAATGCTAAAATGAAAAGAGAGACAAGAGACATACACATGCGCTTGAATTTCTCTTTGAGCTCAGTCTTGTGCTCACTGTTGGTGATTCTGAAATAGTAATCAGGGTAGGTACTCTGATCAACACAGTTTGGTGGAGTGGCGGTTCCGATGGCCATCACGGTGGCCGGCCCTTCTGCCCTCTGAGCCTTTCGGATCTCATCAACACTCACCATATTGATTAATATTTGGATTGTGTTGATTGGAAGTTGCAGAGAAGTAAGAGAGAAGAAGGATTAACTATCAAAGTGTGAGTTGCGAACATGTTGAAGAATGAGAGGGTTTTTATAGGTGAGGCAAAACCGCAAAAGAATGAATTGGGATGGGTAGCTGAAGACCACGTGGTGTTTACCCAACATTACTACGTTGCATGAACCAAAATGGTATAATTGATTACAGCACTACTTGTCAGGGAATTAATGGAGTTTGGTGGAAAATATTGGCGTGGCTTTGTAGACTCCGTTCTTTATGTGCGTACCAAGTCAACATTAATTTTTTTACGCACGCCCCCATCCATGTATTATTTATTTAAGGCTAAAGTATATTTTTAGTCATTTAAGTTTACATGAGGTATACTTTTGGTCCCTTAACTTTACAAAGTATACTTTTAGTCCTATAATTCTAACACTGTTAATTTTACTAACGGGAAATACAAACTCAAGTAATAACAGTGTAAACTTAAATGATAATTGTGTAATTAAATACTATTAAGCTTAAATTTAAAATATAGGTAAATTGAATAATATATAGAATTTGTGTAATTAAGTGCTATTAGTCATCACTTGAGTTCGTTGTGTCACTGTTTTCCGTTAGCAACATTAACGGTGTTAGAATTTTAGAACCAAAAATATACTTTATAAAGTTAAGGGACTAAAAGTATACCTTAAGTAAAACTTAAAGGACTAAAAGTATACTTTAGCCTTTATTTAATTCATTTTCATTTGCATCGATGATTTGAACTTTTGACTCACCACTAGAGTTGAACATTTCTTCGATCATTTTCCCTTGTTTGAGTTTTTCTAAAATAAAAAATTAGATGTGTTAGTTAGCTAACAATTTTCTGTGACATCAGCCTTGCTACTTGAAACTTAGGTGATCGATGTCAACGTGCATACGTTATCGTTCCATTATTAAAATCTCTATGTAAAAAAAAGGTTTTTTTTTTTTTTTTAAGTTTTTTAGTGTAACAGTCTAACAGATCTTATGGGTGAAAAACAAAGTTCTTTAATTAGGTACGTACATTATAATCAGAGGGAAAGATAATGGAGATTTCCTAAAATCTGTGTCGTATCTAATGAACTTTTCATATAGTTTACTTTGATAAGATCATCCGTATGGCTGATCTATGTAATGTGATTTTTTTTTTTTTATAAATGTTATATTATATAAAATATACTCGTATATGTATATGTATTTCTATAAATGGGTCCTAGATAGGCTCCTAGCTTCTTGTTGCCAGCAGGAAATAAATGAATAAGAGATATGTTACGTGGCCTAACAAAATGGCCGATCTATTTAATTGGTTACGTGGCTATTCAAATACCCCGTAAACATTCCATCCAGAGTATCCTTAATTATGTAATGTTTTTTTATAATATCCCTATAAATGTTTTGATGACTATACAAATAATTAGATTTCTAAAGAGTATTGGCAGTTTTAAACTACTTGTTTGGAATGTTTTTCGTGAAAACTAACCGTCAATATGACGTTGACTTACTTGACTATATTCCACAGAAAAAGTATAGTTTGGCTGACACTTGTGTGAACAAAATTTTGGATTAACAAGTAACCTTTCCCTTAAACTGGTCTGCTTATGAACTAATTGCATTTATTTTGAATTGTTTAATGTTTAAAATTAATATGTAAGACATTAGAGGAACAAATTAAAAAGCTGCATGAAACCTAAGAAATTATGTTGAACTTTACACAATTAAAATAGCACCAAAAAAAAAAAAGACAAGAAAATGCATTAGTTTTCTCTAATGTAATTTTCATAATTTACAAAAAGGGGCTGTATATGTTTAAAAATTTTATTATCCATAAACCTTTGTTGTTTTGTCATAAAGTTATCCTTTTCTTCCTATTTTTTTTTTTTTTGACTGGGTTATATATATTATCATTTTCAAACACGATGTCGTTATGAAGTGTGATGCTTCATGTTTAATCTCAATGGTAAATTCCACAAAAGAGAATATAATAAAAGAACAGAAACTGAAAACAACAAATTAAAATTTATTGAACAGTCGACTACTTTTGAAATTTCAACAGATAGATGCACGTTAGCAGACGACGCCAGGTTCCTTTCGCGGGACTCGTCTCAATTTTATAACAAACTGTACCCAAAGTTTTTTATTAACTTGTCTTAACAAAATTTTAAACAATATATATAACGAGGAATTGAAGTTTATTGGACATGATAGTAGTTTTAAACACAGCACCAACAATTTTTTTTTTAATTGAACCACTGACAACGAAATTTGAAAGCCATGGTAGACTGGTAATGATTAATAGCAAAATCAAGCGAAGTTATTATTGGGAATGAGGAGCATGAAATATATTTATTTACTTAAAATATCTACATCTGAAAATTATTCTGATAGAGTGATAATAGGAAAAAATATCAACTTGGGTGAGAATAATTTTTCTTAAATACATAGTACTTTGTTAAATATAATTTCAAACATCTTGATTTTGATGAGTAAAAGTCAAAAGAAGACAACAAATTATTTTGTGGCAATATTTCAAGATAATTCTGGACAAGATGAGCAATATAATAACTAATCAAAACTTTGATCATTATACGTGTGTGTTTGTGTTTTTTTTTTTTTTTTGGGGGGGGGTCTCATTCTTGGAAAATAATTAATTCAATCATTTTTTGATATATAATATTTGGTCCTAAATGAAAGAGCTAGTTAGATTATTGATTTTGATAATAAATATAAGACATTAATCCATTCTATCTATTACTCTCTCTGGTCCTTATTATAAGGCACCAACTAGTGAGTTTATTTGGTCATTTTTATAAGGCACTTGTTTGTTCCCAATGAGCATTAATTATTTTTTTCCATGTCTGCCCATAATTAATAAGGGTAGTGAGTGAGAGTAATAATTAATATAATATTAGAGTTTAGTGTAATTAGTAAGGGTAATATTGGAAGTTACTTAGATTCTAGGACAACTTTATTGACTCTAAATTACTTTTATTGATTTGTGAGAAAAGCTAGTTGGTGCCTTATAATAAGGATCAGAGGGAGTATATTTAAAGTTTGTTCCAGACTAATTTACCTAATTTACAACACACACATATATATAATGTTACATGAGGGGTATTTAAGAGATATCAAGTCACTTTTGTTATAGTTAAGTAATTTTATCTAGCATAATTGATAGTATAACCAAATTAGTTATGTGTAAGCTAGGAAAACACACACCCATGCACTATATATAAGCATTATATACAAAGGACCTTATAAGGAGCTAGGTTGTTGGTGTGGTTTGAACATGCCGGTATGTGGAGACCTACGCAACAACACGTACGTAATTACATGATTTTGGCAAAGACTTGTTAGAATTTTCTATTATCATATTCTTAACGTAAGAATCACTTTTATAGTTCAATTTATTTATTAAAGTAAATCTTATATTAAAGACCAAATATAGTAATTTATATTATAATGCAATGAGTGGTCAATGGTCATATTACTGGCGATAGTTCTTGCGAGTTTCATACAAAAGATGTAATTAAGATTCTTAGGGATAAGCACTAAAAAATTAAATATTATAGAGTGTAAATATGACTAACATTTTTTCTTGTGATGGCAATCTATCTAACACTTCATATTATTTGATATTAAACTTAACTAGCTAATGACAAATTCAAAGCTGACGGCCCTAATAAAATCTTATTTTACACATCAGCATAAAGTCATTACGTTACAGTTTACCCGTACATAAACTGTCAGCTAAATATTATATATACGCATTTTCAAAACAATAAATAAAAATATATTCTATATATCAATTGTATGAAAGTCATGGTAACACAAGAAGAAGCAAAACTCATCCTATCGATTATACAGCCATGTCTCGCTAATCCCTAGCAAAGGAACGGTTATGGAGGATTAATCCTTCTCCTTACAGATATGAATATTTTAAGTCTAAATTCTATATATAACTCGTCCTTTGAAACTCAAATAATCTTTAGTTCTACATATCTATTCTCTTTCCACTTATAAGCATGGAAGACATTAAAATATTATTGCCTCCATAGAGCTTTGGTCACACTGCTGTTTATTATGTGTGTTCTTTTGATTTCGGTTTGGAATATTATTGACTGGGAGACTCGCAAGCTAGCTAGCCCTAATGAAGTAATGATCAATCAATTTGCCATTGAACTCTTTGTTCCTCGAGCCGCCACCACAGTACTCTCTCTTATATATATGCCTTTATTTTATAACTCGTCCTTATTGTTAATCGGAGAACCTCCATCTCAAGGGAAGTGTCTGCATCTCAAATTATAAAGTTTGAGATGATATGAAAAGTCCTACATCCGATTATTAATATATGACATGTTTGAAGAGTTGGTTGATCTTGCTCCTAAATATAATATATATTTGTGATATTTGTCAATATTTTCACAATTTATTTCTATTGACGCTCCATCAGCAATAATTAATGAATATAACAAAAGTGCTTTAGAAAATACATATCATATCAACTAATTTAACTAACTTCCTTGATCAAATTAAATTAAATAAATATGCCACGAAGGAGGAGAGGGAGTAATTAGAATCGACACTTGCAATAATGTTGTCATATGTAGAACATTGACTGTTATTTTTGTAGCTTCTGCTTCTGCTGAATAACTTTAGCAATATACAACTTATAATATGAAATATAATTTTGACAAAAAAATAAAAGACTCGCGTTGGAATGAGTACTGAAACATAATGGAAGAGAATTCTCTTTAACGGTTTCAGACAGCTATGCTACGGAGAACCACGGTCTCAACAGTAAGTCCTGGACCAAATCCAAACAACACTCCCCATTCAAGTCCTTCACCTGTGGTCTTGAGCCCATCTTCCGCAGACTTCTTCCTCATTTCGTCCAAAATGAACAACACGCATGCACTCGACATGTTCCCATACTCACTCAGCACCTGCCTCGTCGCCCTCATCTTCTCCGGCTTCAAGCTCAGCTTGGCCTCGACCTGGTCAAGAATCGCGGGGCCGCCTGGGTGAGCAATCCAGAAGATGGAGTTGTAATCTGATATCCCCAATGGCTGAAAGGCCTCCACCAACGCCTTCTCTATGTTCTTCGAGATGAGCCCTGGAACGTCCTTGAGCAGATGGAAGGTGAGGCCCACCTCGCGAAGATGTCCGTCAATGGCTCCTTCACTGTCTGGTAATATGGTCTGAGCCGTCCACACCAGCTCAAACAGAGGCTTCTCAACAGGGAGGGGGTCGGAGCCCACAATGACGGCGGCCGCGCCGTCTCCGAAGAGGGCTTGGCCCACGAGGCTGTCCAGGTGGGTGTCGCTGGGTCCGCGGAATGTGACGGCGGTGATCTCGGAGCACACTACGAGGACGCGGGCTCCCTTGTTGTTTTCGGCGAGGTCCTTGGCAAGACGGAGGACGGTGCCGCCGGCGAAGCAGCCCTGCTGGTACATCATGTAGCGCTTGACGGAGGCGCGGAGGCCGAGGAGCTTGGTGAGCTGGTAGTCGGCGCCGGGCATGTCGACGCCGCTGGTGGTGCAGAATATGAGGTGAGTGATCTTTGACTTGGGTTGGCCCCACTCCTTGATGGCTTTGGTGGCTGCCTCTTTGCCCAGCTTGGGGACTTCAACAACCACTACGTCTTGCCTTGCGTCCAAAGAAGGAGCCATATACTCACATATGTTAGGGTTCTCTTTCAATATGTCCTCCGTCAAGTGCATGTATCTCTTCTTGATCATTGACTTATCGCCTGAAATATGTGGTTATAGTGGTAAGTTAGTTCAATGATATATATGGTAGATAGCTCAACACACGCTCTGGGCGTACAAGCCAAGATTATATGAACCAATTGTAAAAAATTAATAGAAGCAAGTTAAGAAGAGAGTCACAAATATAAAAGTTATGCCTTTATATTTAATATTAAAATCAATTTTTTAAACATGTCTCATGTTAAGGCCGAAGAAACATTTAGTTAGTAGTTTACTACCAGCTTCCTTTTCGGACTCTTGAGGTTTTTCTATATATACAATATATATGTTCCTATATATTATTTCTTGTTTATGACAGATATGATGATCAGTATCAATCTGGAAATCAACTAACCTTGCCTGTTTCTTTCAGCAAAACAAGATATAGCCAGAGATAAAACACTATAATATAATGTTAAAATGAAAAGAGAGACAAGAGACATACACATGCGCTTGAATTTCTCTTTGAGCTCAGTCTTGTGCTCACTGTTGGTGATTCTGAAATAGTAATCAGGGTAGGTACTCTGATCAACACAGTTTGGTGGAGTGGCGGTTCCGATGGCCATCACGGTGGCCGGCCCTTCTGCCCTCTGAGCCTTTCGGATCTCATCAACACTCACCATATTGATTAATATTTGGACTGTTTGATTGGAAGTTGCAGAGAAGAAGTAAGAGAGAAGAAGGACTAATTATCAAAGTATGAGTTGCGAACATCTTGAAGAATGAGAGGGTTTTTATAGGTGAGGCAAAAGAATGAATTGAGATGGGTAGCTGAAGACCACGTGGTGTTTACCCTACATTATACTACGTTAAATGAACAATAATGGTATAATTTGGTTGCAACACCACTTGTCAAGGAATTATAGGGGTTTGGTGGAAATATTGGCGTTGCTTTGTAGACTCCGTTCTTTATGTGCGTGCCAAGTCAACATTAATTTTCTTACGCACGCCCCCATCCATGTATTATTTCTTTAATTCATTTTCATTTGCATATATCGATGATTTGAACTTTTGACTCACCACTAGAGTTGAACATTTCTTCGATCATTTTCCCTTTTTTTAGTTTTTCTAAAATAAAAAATTAGATGTGTTAGTTAGCTAACAATTTTCCGTTACATCAGCCTTGCTACTTGAAACTTAGGTGATACCAACGTGCATGTTCTCGTTCCATTATTAAAATCTCTACGTAAAAAAAAAAAAGTGTTTTCTCCACTTTTTAAAGTTTTTTAGTGTAACTGATCTTAGGGGTGAAAAACGAAGTTCTTTTATTAGATACGTAGGTTATAATCAGAGGGAAAGATAAAAGAAATTTCCTAAAATTTGTGTTGTATCTAAGGAACTTTTCATATAGTTTACTTTGATAAGATCATCCGTATGGTTGATTTATACAATGTAATTTTTTATAAATGTTATATTATATATGTGTGTATGTATGTTTATGTATAAATGCGTCCTAGGCTCCTAGCTTCTTGTTGCCAGCAGGAAATAAATGAATATGAGATGTGCTACGTGGCCTAACAAAATGGCAGATCTATTTAATTGGTTACGTGGCTATTCAAATACCCCATAAACATTATATATATCCAGGGTATCGTTAATTAATTATGTAATGTTTTTTGGATTAAATAGCAATTTTATTTTGGAAGTACACGTCAAAGAACAATGTTGTCCTAAAAGTTTTTTTGGGTTCAAATTTACCCTAAAAGTATCAAAAGCGTAACAATGTTGTTGTCCTCCCCTAGCGATGATACCCTAATGACGTTAGCACACTCGAGTGACACCCTAACACACTCGAGTGTGCACGTTTTTTTTTTTTTGTGCACACTCAAATGAGTGTGCACTTTGTAGGAAAAAAATTGACGTGCACACTCGAGTGTGAGAGTGTCACACTCGAGTGTGAGAGTGTCACACTCGAGTGTGCTAACCCCGTTAGACATCATTATTAGAGGATGACAACATTACTACGTT
The DNA here is from genome assembly GCA_025563575.1 of Acacia pycnantha. Classification (NCBI taxonomy): domain Eukaryota; kingdom Viridiplantae; phylum Streptophyta; class Magnoliopsida; order Fabales; family Fabaceae; genus Acacia; species Acacia pycnantha. Next base: position 254,228 of record JAMWYP010000033.1, on the reverse strand, counting down.
TTGATACTTTTTGAACAAAATTGAACCTAAAAAAACTTTCAGGACAACATTGCTTCTAGGTGTGTGTACTTTCGGGGCAAAATTACTACTTAATTAACCCATGTTTTTTTATAATATCCCTATAAAATGTTTTAATGACTATACAAATAATTAGATTTCTAAACAGTATTGGCAGTTTTAAACTATTTGTTTGGAATGTTGTTCCTGAAAACCAACCGTCAATATGACGTAACGTTGATCACTATATTCTACAGAAAGAGTATAGTTTGGCTGACACTTGTCTGAACAAAATTTTGGATTAAAAAGTACTTTTGCCCTTAAACTGGTCTGTTCATGAACGAATTGCATTTATTTTAAATTCTTTAATGTTTAAAGCTAAAATGTAAGACATTAGAGGAACAAAAAAGCTGCAAAAAAATACAAGAAAATGCATTAGTCTTCTCTAATGTAATTTTCATAATTTACAAAAAGGGGCTGTATTTGGACTTAAAAATTTGTATCGATAAACCTTTGTTTTTATGTTATAAAATTATCCTTTTCTTCCTTTTTTTGATTGTGTAATATATATTATCATTTTCAAACACGATGTCGTCGTTATGAGGTGTGATGTTTCATGTTTAATCTCAATGGTAAATTCAACAAAAGAGAATATAAGAAAAGAACAGAAACTGAAAACAAAGAAATTAAAATTTATTGAACAGTCGCCTACTTTTGAAATTTCAACAGATAGATGCACGTTAACGGACGACGCCAGGTTCCTTTCGGGGGACGCATCAAATTCAATTTTATTATAACTTAATTCAAGACAATTATCAAAACAGACTGCTCTGATTATTCCCCAGATTTTTTTTTTTTTTTTTATAATTTGTCTATAATCATGCTTGTCTTAACAAAAATTTAAACAATATAACCAGGAATTGAAGTTTATTGGACACGATAGTAGTATTAAACACAGCACTAACAAATTTTTTTTATTGAACCTCTGACAACGAAATTTGAAAGCCATGGTAGACTGGTTAGTGATAATAAGGATAAGATAAACAAAATCAAGGGAAGTTATTATTGGGAATGAGGAGCATGAAATAGATTTATTTACTTAAAACATCTACATCTGAAAATTATTTTGAAAGAGTGATAACAGGAAAAAAATATCAACTTGGGTGAGAATAATTTTTCTTAGATATATACTTTGCTGAATAAAATTTCAAATATCTTGATTTTGATGAGTAAAAGTCAAAAGAAGACAACAAATTATTTTGGGGCTATATTTCAATATAATTCTGGACAAGATGAGCAATATATAATAATGAATCAAAATTTTGATCATTATATGTGTGTGTATGTGTTTTTTTTTGGGGGGGAGGGTTTCTCTCATTCTTGAAAAATTAAATACCTAATTCAATCATTTATTAATATATAATATTCAGCCCTAAATGGAAGAGCTAGCTAGTTAGATGACTGATTTTGAAAATAAATATATAACACCTTAATCCACTTTATCTATTATATTTAAAGCTTTTCCCAAACTAATTTACCTAACTTACAAGCTTATATGTGTGTGTGTGTAATATAATGTTACATGAGAGCATTTAAGAGATATCAAGTCACTTTTGTTATAGTTAAGTAATTTATCTAGCATAATTGATAGTATAACCAAATTAGTTAAGTAACTTTTACATTTAAGTGCCGAATGAGCTAAGGTTGTTTTTTTTTTTTTAACATCTCTAGATATATATTGATAAAAGGAGACAAGAGATACAAGGAAACGCAAAGAAAGAACTAAGGCAGTAAGCCTAGAAAACAGAGCGCTAAAAAACAAGAGGAAATAAATACAGAAACAAAACCAACTGCAAAGCAAAGTAAAGATAGAAGCCACCCAGTAGGGAGGCGGGACACCCAGATCAGCCAGGATCAAAGTTTCTGGGCAGGACCGAGACGTGGTCCCGATGATGCCTAATACTCCGACAATCTTCTTCCAGCAGCTGGGACAAAGAAGGTAAGGGTATGCCTACCCACCCCACAGGGCACACCTCCTTATTAGTAGATACAGCAAGCCAATCTGCTGCTCGATTCCCCTGACAAGGAGTAAAAGTAACTGAAAAGCTGGAATCAGATTTAAGAGCAATTAGAATATCATCTAGGATGCCCCGTGATTTCCATTCACATGAATCCTGTTGATAATTGTTTGCAAGTCGTTCAAGGGTCTGGCAGTCGGTCTCAAAAATGACATTTTTATTCCCCAGATCCTGGACAATCATCAAAGCCCTATGCAATGCTAAAGCTTCAGTCATAAAAACTGATATTGATTTGATTTTGTCAGTAAAAGTCCACTGGACATAGCCCCAATGATCACGGCAAACCAGACCGATGGCGGCAGAAGACTCTACAAAGGAGCCATCCAGGTTGACCTTCATTTGGGTTATACATAAAGCCTCGACATATAATATGTGGATATGTATGCGTAGGTATATATAAGGTTCAATAATTAATAAAGAAGGAAGCTAAGGTGCCAATTAATACATTGAATTTGAATGTTAGCTAGGAAAACACACACATGATTTGAATATGTTAGCTAGGAAAACACACACATGCACTATAGTCTATAAGCATCATATACAAAGGACCTTATATGGAGCTAGGTTGGTGGTGTGGTTTAATTTGAACATGCTGGTATATGGAGACCGACAACAACACGTAATTACATGATTTTGGCAATTTAAAGACTTGTTAGAACTTTCTATTATATTATCTCTTATTCTTAATATAAGAATCACTTTTATATAGTTCAATTTATTTATTATAATAAGTCTTATATTAAGAACCAATAGTTCTTGCAAGTTTCATACAAAATATGTAATTAAGATTCTTATGGATAAGCACTAAAAAAATTAAATATTATATATTTAAAAGTATTAGACGGCAATCATCAATAATAAATCAAAGTGTAAATATGACTAACATTTTTTCTTGTGATGGCAATCTATCTAACACTTCATATTATTTGATGATTAAACTTATTTAATGACAAATTCAAAGCTGACGGCCCTAATAAAATCTTATTTTACACCACAGCATATAGTAAGTGCGTTAGACTTTACCCATATATAAACTGTACGTCAGCTAAAGATTATATGTACGCATTTTCAAAACAATAAATAAAAACATATTCTATATATCAATTGTATGTGAGTCATGCTAACACAAGAAGAAGTAACACTCATCCTATCGATTATACAGTACAGCCATGCATGTCTCGATAATCCCTTTTAGCAACGGATTTATCCTTCGCCTTACAGATATGAATATTTTAAGCCTAAACTCTATAACTCGTCCTTCGAATCCCAAATAATCTATAGTTCATTATTTCTACATATCTATTCTCTTTCCACTTACAAGCATGGAAGACATTATATATATTATTGCCTCCATAGAGCTTTGGTCACACAGCTGTTTATTTACTATGTGTGTTCGTTTGATTTCGGTTTGGAATATTATTGACAGGAAGACTCGCTAGCTAGACCTAATGAAGTAATGATCAATCAATTTGCCATTGAACTCTCTGTTCCTCGAGCCGCCACCACAGCACTCTCTCTTATATGCCTTTTATATATAACTCGTCCTTATTGCTGTTAATCCGAGAACCTCCATCTCAAGGGAAGTGTCTGCATCTAATTATAAAGTTTGAGATGATATGAAAAGTCCTCCCTCCAATTATTAATATATGACATATTTGAATATTAGAGTTTGTCTTGGTCATAAATTATAAGATATATTTGTCAATATTTTTATAAATAATTCCTATTGAGGCTCCCTTAACAACAATTATGAAATATGATTAAAGTGTTTTAGAAAATACATGTTATATCAATTAATTTAACTAACTTCCTTAAACTAATTAAATTAAATAAATATGTCTCAATTAAAGAGGAAAAGGAGTAATTAGAAGCGACACTTGCAATAATATTGTCATATGTAGAACATTGACTGTTATTTTTGTAGCTTCTGCTGAATAACTTTAGCAATATACCACTTATAATATGAAATATAATTTTGAAAAAAGAAAAGAAAAGAAAAGACTCGCGTTGGAATGACTACTGAAACATAATGGAAGAGAATTCCCTTTAACGGTTTCAGACGGCTATGCTACGGAGAACCACGGTCTCAACAGTAAGTCCTGGACCAAATCCAAACAACACTCCCCATTCAAGTCCTTCACCTGTGGTCTTGAGGCCATCTTCCGCAGACTTCTTCCTCATTTCGTCCAAAATGAACAACACGCATGCACTCGACATGTTCCCATACTCACTCAGCACCTGCCTCGTCGCCCTCATCTTCTCCGGCTTCAAGCTCAGCTTGGCCTCGACCTGGTCAAGAATCGCGGGGCCTCCTGGGTGAGCAATCCAGAAGATAGAGTTGTAATCTGATATCCCCAATGGCTGAAAGGCCTCCACCAACGCCTTCTCTATGTTCTTCGAGATGAGCCCTGGAACGTCCTTCAGCAGATGGAAGGTGAGGCCCACCTCGCGAAGATGTCCGTCAATGGCTCCTTCACTGTCTGGTAATATGGTCTGAGCCGTCCACACCAGCTCAAACAGAGGCTTCTCAACAGGGAGGGGGTCGGAGCCCACAATGACGGCGGCAGCGCCGTCTCCGAAGAGGGCTTGGCCCACGAGGCTGTCCAGGTGGGTGTCGCTTGGTCCGCGGAATGTGACGGCGGTGATCTCGGAGCACACTACGAGGACGCGGGCTCCATTGTTGTTTTCGGCGAGGTCCTTGGCAAGACGGAGGACGGTGCCGCCGGCGAAGCAGCCCTGCTGGTACATCATGTAGCGCTTGACGGAGGCGCGGAGGCCGAGGAGCTTGGTGAGCTGGTAGTCGGCGCCGGGCATGTCGACGCCGCTGGTGGTGCAGAATATGAGGTGAGTGATCTTTGACTTGGGTTGGCCCCACTCCTTGATGGCTTTGGTGGCTGCCTCTTTGCCCAGCTTGGGGACTTCAACAACCACTACGTCTTGCCTTGCGTCCAAAGAAGGAGCCATATACTCACATATGTTAGGGTTCTCTTTCAAGATGTCCTCCGTCAAGTGCATGTATCTCTTCTTGATCATTGACTTATCGCCTGAAATATGTGGTTACAATGATGAGTTAGTTCAATGACATATATGGTAAATAGCTCAACACACACTCGACTCACAAATCTGGGCGTACAAGCCAATATTATATGAACAAATTGGGAAATAATTAAAGAAGAGACTTACACATTCTCTTGAATTTTTCTTTGAGCTCAGTCTTGTGCTCGCTGTTAGTAATTCTGAAGTAGTAATCAGGATAAGTGCTCTGATCAACACAGTTTGGTGGGGTAGCTGTTCCTATGGCCATAACTGTGGCTGGCCCTTCTGCTCTCTGAGCCTTTCGGATCTCGTCGACACTCACCATGTTTTCCCTTTGTTTCTCCTCCGAACAAGAATAGAATAACGTGGGGGGAACAAAGTATGAACGGATGTGTAATATAATGAACTTGTTGATCGAAGTTGGGATTGGATCTATCCCTTATATATAACTTTTTGAAGCACGTGCTTTACCAGCATGAAGAGGTAGCTGCAGGCTGGTCAATGTAGAGTTAGGTAGCAAACTTAACATATGAGTTCGCAGACTTGTACCAAATTAAACTATTATCCAAGTTTGTGTTTTCTTCTGCTTTTTTTAATAGCCGAAAAAGTTATTTTAATGTATAGTAAGGTTGAATATTGAAGAAATAGAAGGAGTAGTGGAGTTTTATAGGAACCCATCATTGTCGTGAGATATACACAATTTAAATAAAATATCAATGGTTTTGATTTTAAGATTTTTCAACTAAAAATGTTTGAATATAATATAATTAATTTGTTTTTAAAAAAACTGACGGTTAAAATATTATTTTTTATTTTAAATGCTGTACATATTGATGAGTACCAAAACTGGTTCCAGTTTGTTATTTTTTTATTGGTCAAACAGACGGTGTAAAATTATATATATATGTACATATATATAGTAATGCTTGATGAGGTGTAGAGTTAGATTTATGGACCAAATGCGAGGGTTGGTGGGTCATACGTAGAACATGCAAGTGGAGTATGTAGGGTAGATGATACAAGACTCAAAGCATAAAATTAATGCATAGTCAAAAGTAACGACCGTGATATGGAACTGCACATGGACAAAGAATAATAGTGTTTTCCTTTTTGACGGCCGTTTATAATTAGTACCGAGTCAAAGTGATTAATTGACAATAATTACTTCATTTTTAACGATTAATTACGTGATTTAATTAGGTTTTGGCGTATATATGCCGAGCGATGAGCTTTTACCACATAAGAGATCCATGTACGTGTAAGTCCAAGCGCAATTTTGATGGCTGTTCAAAACTACTCCCTCCTTTGTTTAATATAAAAAATATTTACTTAATTTGATTAGATTAAGGAAGTTAACTGAATTAGTTAATATGACATGTATTTTCTAAAATGTCTTGGTTATCTTTCTCAATTCTCTCATTCCCTCTCATTTTTTATTATTGTTAAGGGAGCATCAATACAGATAAATTATATTGACAAATATGAAAATTTTATCTTATATTTAGGATCAAGATCAATTTCCCAAATATAAGACTTGTGAGAGAGTATTAAAGTATGATCTCATGAACATATAATATTCTTTTATACTTGAGTTCATGATTGAGTGGTGCTTGTTGTGCACGTATTTATATAAATCATTGTTCAAAGTACCCTCCCCCAAAAGTTTAGTGATTAGCTTGTCGCCAAAGTTTTTTTTTTTTTTTAAAGTCAATCTCTAAAATTTCAAAGTTTACTTTGAAAACAATTAAAGTCACTTTTTTTGACCGGAATTAAAGTTACTTTTTGAAGTATGCAAAATGCATGAATATATGCAAATATTTGTGTACGTTGCATAACCACACGCCAATGAATTTAATTTAACACAAACACACGTTAGAGTAGAGATAAGATCGAAGCCATTGAAGTATAGTATAATACGACCAAAACAGATTAATAAACAAAGGCATTTTAAAGCCAGGAAGAAAAAGCCCTTCGTAGACTCAAATTCAATAGCAAATCATCGTTAACCATCTACATATATATTAAACTTGTGAAAATCAACTAAAGGGTGTAGTTCTTTGTCTTATACGTAGTTTAGTTTATCATAATACGTGGCAGAAATTACTATCAATTCATAGACAAGGAATTTAAATCAATTCATGAACATATCCTAACAAGTATTTGATCTCAGGACACACACAATAGAGTTATTGTCATTGAGGCCTATCTACGGTCAAATACACATGATGACCAGCATGGGGCTAAATTTGTAATGGTCATATATATATATGCGATTTGAGTAACACTAATATTTAAAGAACATGTTTACTTTTTTTTATTAAAGGAAAGAATATGTTTAATTTAGTACTATATTAACAAAACTAATTCAAAATATTACATCGATACGTGTGTATATTTTCGCATGTTACAGCTTGGCATCAATAATCGAATGTGAATTAAGACACAATGCCTATATGAATTATTCCATTGTAATTAAGTTTTTTTAGTTGTCACATACCTTCATAAGTTTAATTTCGTCGCTGCAATGCTTCCACGTGTCAATAATTCGAGGTCTGATCTGACCTATCCACAATAGGGAACAAATTAAATATAATATATCATTTTAAATACTAGAAATATATATACGTGAGCATAATATTGACAATGCAAGTTGACAATTCAGCCGTCCCACCTACCAGCGCAAAAAATAAAGTATCCGTTGATATACACAAGTATATGCTTATGTACGTAGCTCCATGTAGTCCACAAATAACCTATAGCAACTTCGTTTTGTAATTCAAAAGTTCAAAAAGTAACACTAGATCACTTAATAACAATAATTTGTCTTAATATTATTAGCTTATTTGATAATAAAAAAATGATATTTGGAAAATTTTGAATTGAAAACATCAAGATTGGGACATTATTTGATTTTTTTTATCTTATTGTTTAATAATTATGCAATGATAAGGATATATGTAAAAATTAAAATAAAATAAAAGTGGAAATGGTGGTGCTAGACTGCTACCAAACTCGTGTCGCGTGGGGTTGAGGCTTTGAAAGTAAAACCTGTATCAGAGAGTTTAGTGGGCACGTGATGCTCATCTACCCCTCCTATCTCATCAACTTCCTCTCAACGCGAATATAAAAACCCGCCTTCCCATTCCCTTCCATATCGCCCTTTCATTCCTCTCTCTCTCTGGTGTGTGGCCAATCTCATTAATTCATACTGATTGCTAGCCACTAAATATTTCCTTACAGACATAACTTAGAACCAGACAAAATGGTGCCGGCGGCGGTGAGCGTTGATGAGATCAGGAAGGCTCAGAGGGCAGAAGGGCCGGCCACCGTGATGGCCATCGGAACCGCCACTCCCCCAAACTGTGTTGATCAGAGCACGTACCCTGATTACTATTTCAGAATCACCAACAGCGAGCACAAGACTGAGCTCAAAGAGAAATTCAAGCGCATGTGTATGTTTCTTTTCCTTCTCTTATTTTCTTCCTATACTTGAACTGATCATACATTTTTTCTAACTTCATACTTATCTTATTTTGTATGTGGTAATTTCTGTTCTGCGGGATGTATCATGTATGGCTTTTATTTTACCTTTTCTTAATTAATTCCTCAAAGTTTATTTTATCGTCGTAGTATGTAATCTGGGAGTTAACTTATGAAAACGAACCAGATAAAGGCCACTTCAACGGATCCCACGACTATCTTTTTTTTTTTTCCCATTATGAATCATAGATGTCTCGTTTTATTTATATAAAAGAACTCCATCAAATAAGTGATGATTCAGAATAAGAATTCAACAGGGGGGAAAAAGGGCACGAGTTTCCGAAATATATAAGAGAATCGAAGTCTTAATACAGGATGTTTGACCACAAGTTTTGCTTGAGATGACAGTCGTTTTTTTTGCTCGGAAAGATGACAGTCGTTGAATATGCTTGGTGTTGGAAATCAATCAAGATTCTCTAAAAAATGTAATAATTTATGAGGTGAAACTGTTGATTATACGAAACAGAGCCACGAGTCGAGTTATTGTCTAAATAATTTGACATATATAATTGAACTGACACGTTATGGCAACCCAATTTCAGGTGAAAAGTCAATGATCAAGAAGAGGTACATGCACTTGACAGAGGAAATCTTGAAGGAGAACCCAAACGTATGTGAGTATATGGCTCCTTCTTTAGATGCAAGGCAAGACATGGTGGTCGTCGAAGTCCCCAAGCTGGGCAAAGAGGCAGCCACCAAAGCCATCAAGGAGTGGGGCCAACCTAAGTCAAAGATCACTCACCTCATCTTCTGCACCACCAGCGGCGTCGACATGCCCGGCGCCGACTACCAGCTCACCAAGCTCCTCGGCCTCCGCCCCTCCGTCAAGCGCTATATGATGTACCAGCAGGGCTGCTTTGCCGGCGGCACGGTCCTCCGTCTGGCCAAGGACCTGGCTGAAAACAACAAGGGAGCCCGCGTCCTGGTCGTCTGTTCAGAGATCACCGCCGTCACATTCCGCGGACCCAGCGACACCCACCTGGACAGCCTCGTGGGCCAAGCCCTCTTCGGAGACGGTGCTGCCGCCGTCATTGTCGGCTCCGACCCACTCCCCGTGGAGAAGCCTCTGTTTGAGCTGGTTTGGACGGCTCAGACCATATTACCAGACAGTGAAGGAGCCATTGACGGACATCTTCGCGAGGTGGGCCTCACCTTCCATCTGCTGAAGGACGTTCCAGGGCTCATCTCGAAGAACATAGAGAAGGCGTTGGTGGAAGCATTCCAGCCATTGGGGATATCTGATTACAACTCCATCTTCTGGATTGCTCACCCAGGTGGGCCCGCCATTCTCGACCAGGTTGAGGCCAAGCTGAGCTTGAAGCCTGAGAAGATGAGGGCCACGAGGCACGTGCTGAGTGAGTATGGGAATATGTCCAGTGCTTGTGTGTTGTTTATTTTGGACGAAATGAGGAGGAAGTCAGCGGAAGATGGGCTCAAGACTCCAGGTGAAGGACTTGAATGGGGTGTGTTGTTTGGGTTTGGGCCTGGGCTCACTGTTGAGACTGTTGTTCTCCACAGCGTGGGTGTTAACTAATGGGCGAAATAGCATAACCGAATGAGCGAGGAGGCCCAATCGTGAATAATTTATTCTAATTTCTACTACTATCACTTTTTGGGACTGTCTTGGATGTTTTATTAATTTTTTTTACAATGTAATAAAAATGTGTCTGTTTTATTTATTGTGGTCTGTGCAGAGTGCAAAAGAGTTTGCAATATAAAAATTACGATAATGATGGTTTATATAGCATTAACTTCTTTTCTAAGTTTTATTTTTATTTTTATCTCTCTATCTTTTAATGCTAGTCTATCTTGAATTATTCAAATCAAATATCCTCTCTTGCTTATACCGTGAGTAAATAATAGATGGAGTCCTCCAGCACTTGCCATAATATAGCAATGCGAGTTCGTCTAAAGTTTAGAGGTTATAAATTAATTTTACAAGTCAAACCTTATATTCATTTGTCAGGTTACATTATTTACATGTTAAACTTGTAAACAATAAATTCATTGAGATATATCAGTAGGAAATGAATTTTAGGATAGTTAGTTTTCTTAACCTCTGTACGTATAATTTGTCGAACGATGCAAAAGAAAATAGGGTAAAGGTGTAATTTTAATAACAAACTTTTATGAAAGAGACACACCATTTTTTAAAAAAAAAATTGGGTGTAAAAATCTATATAAACTTTACAAAAATGAGCAATTTTAACAAAGAAAGTTTGTTATTAAGTCAGAGTTTGGGGTCCCACACGATGTATATGTGTCACTTTTTTTCATCCAACTTAGCAGCATTTGATTGTATTATTTGAAGCTCTGAATCCCCTTAATGTTAATGTTGCATAAAGCGTCTGTTTGGGATGACATCAGATGCTGAAAAAAATCCATTAGAAGCTGAAAAAAGCCCAACGGAAGTAAAAACCTGATTTTTGTGTGTTTGACGGACCCGTTTGGGATAGCTTTGGTAGAAGTAGCTTTTGTTTCTGATGGACTTTTCTTAATGGACTTAATTTTCTGATGGACTTTTTTTAATGTGATTTGTGTTTGGGATAGCAGTGACAGAAGTGACTTTTGTTTCTAATGGGCACTTGTTTGACATAGCTTTTAAAAAGATAGATGATATGGAAAATGACAGAAAAGGGCATGAATCAAATTCATATATAATATATATATATGTTGTACAAAATGTGATAATTTGGGATAAAAAAATAAAAATGAAAATAAATTTGCCAAATAAAATAGTAATATTACCATTAAAAAGTTTACAACACAATTATTGAACATAAATAAACCTATCCCCTACAAGTTGGTTTCTGATTTGATCATGAAGGCGATTCATTCGTGGTGAAGATATCGATGAGGATGCTTCATCAATTGAATCATTAACTGAATCATCATTATCTTCATCACCCATATTTCCTTCCTCAGCTTGACCAAATTCCACATCATTTTGGGAATATCGACGAATAAAATTGTGTATCGCCATTGTTGCGCAAACTATGTGGCCTTGTGTTTTAAACTTATAGGAGGGCATATTTTGCAAGATATGAAACCTATTCTTCCAAACTCCAAACGTCATTTCTATCGTGCACCTCAAACTTGAATGATAAAAATTAAAGTACTCGTTGGGATTTCGAAATCCCGACTGTCGCCCGAATACGGAAGGTGATAACGCTCACGTTTATATGGACCAATATATCAACCGGTGTTGGATAGCCGAGTCGACCAAGTAATATTTCCCTGATAAATGTCCACATTTATTTGACATCGTTAAATTATAGGAAATGAGAAATAAAGACTGAAATTAATGTAATCGAAGTGAGGATGTCAGAGATATACCTTCAGGTGGATGGGGGAAGTTCATAATTGGACTCTCAAGCGCATGCCGGAAGACACGAGCATCATGTACAGTACCCTCCCATCCTGCCAACACAAAAGTAAAGCACATATCCCAATCACATGTGTCCAACTATATATAAAAACATGGCAACCATTTCTTCAACGCCGATGTTCTGAGTGATTCGTAATCCATGTTCCATCAGTTTAGAACACAAGCGAACGAATACATGTTTTTCCACTCGAAAATTTTCTTGACATATTACATCATGGCCTTGCAAAACCTCATGCACCCACATTGCCCCTGTTTGCTTACTAGTTCTACGTGGTTGTTTGCAAAAAGAAGGCATGATATACTGAGCCATCAAGTTACCAACCTGTGCATACTTTGTCATCTGTTCGTTTATAATAGCAAGTTGTAGGGACCTTCTTTGTTCATGAGACAATCCTACTTCCTCTGAACTGTCTGAAATATCCTCATCACTCGAACTTGCCATGGATATATATATAATGAAACCTGTGTGCAGGCCAAGACTTAACCGAATCAATACCAATAATAAGTAGTAACCGATACATGCTATTAATAATTAGTGTCATTAAAATAAGATGCATCATACAATATCTAAAAGTACTAATGTAAGTTCATAGTTATCTAAACTAATATGGTTTAGTGCTTCGGGCCAATCTGCGGTGTGGGCTATTGTAGGCATGCTCGCGCAACCAATCCATCAAGGCACATTTATCTACTTTTAGGCCTTCAAACATGTTCTGAGGCGTTCGGTGCATCATCATATTACAACATCGCCTGCGAAAATCAATGTCACTGACAATCTCCGGAATGGTAAGTAATTCAGCTAAAATGACACTCGTTCGATCATCATGTGCAGAGATCTTTTTGAGGACGTCATGCTATCCTTAGATGCGTCAGCTATCACACTAACAGAATCAACTAGTTGTTTCTGGGACGACGTTTTTTTCTTTTTTGATCCAGTTGCCCCTTCACTCCTCTTTCTCTTCCCGATGCTTGCTGATCCGCTAGGTGCACCAGGTTGGGTGTTGGATGTCAAGTTCATGCCTTCTAAATCTGATGGCACTTGCACACTACCTCCGGTATTAGCACCTTCAAGCTCTTCCTCACTGTCACCTGAGCCTTCTTCTAGGTCGATCTGCGGACGATACACATCGTCTTCATCTTCTCTCGATGGACATACTTCATCTTCTCCCGATGCTAGAACATCCCTGAATATTACTTGCATTTCTCTGGCAAACTTCATACCTTTATACCTATATTTTCCATACGCCTTATTCTCCTGCATGCAAAAAATCAACCAAAATCAAATTTATCTAAATTAATGCTAATAATAATATAATAACAATACATATTAGAAGTTTGGTACCTTTATTTTTCTCTCCCACCACTCATCTTCTGCAATAACCATATTCCTTGAATAGTCGATGGCTATACCGGTCTCTTTTGAAAATAACCTCTCCCAAGCCGTCCATTGGCTCTTCAAACTATCTAACTTATTTTTCAGTTGTTTCTTGGTATATTCTTTTTCTGTTTGGGTATTAAATTTGGAAACAATATACTTCCACCCGTCCCTCGTAAATGATGTGCCAAGTCGTTCTTTTTTGTATATTTGCTCAATGCATAGGTCAATAAAAATCTTAGTTGTTTCTACATCCCATTCTGCTGGTACGTTGGTCATATTTCTAATGCCTAAATTAAGACAAACGATTATTAAGCAACATGAATGAAGCCGCAAGAACATGGATTATTTCACAAAAAAAATATAACGTACAAACAAAATATATCTCTGAAGCCGATACAAAATATGGATACAATATATCTCTCAAACACCATAATATATCTCTGACAAACAAAATATTTCTATGTAATACCAGGAAGCCGATACAATGAATTGTCATATTATGGTTACCGAATACTATAAGCATTGTAGTCAAACTTGCCTGGATTACAAATTTAATAGGTGGAAGTATATTGCTTATGGATTACCCAAACAATACCAGAATATGGTTATGGACGGGTGGAAGTATATTGTTTAATAATCATTGCTTATGGATTAAATTTAATAATCCATGTTCTTGCTTCCTGGTGTTTGATGATCCATGAAGCAAGAACATAATAATCCAAATTTAATAAAATATCCTGGTGGAAACAAAATACCAGGAAGCCGATACATGGAAACAAAATACCATGAAGCAAGAACATAATAATACCAGGATTATCAAACACCAGAAGCAAGAACATGGAAACAAAATATCCTGGTGGAAACAAATACCAGGAAGCCGATAAGCATTGCTTATGGATTACAAACTATAAATAGGGGTAAAAACAAAATCAACATATGAGAAAGGAAACAAAATGAAGAACAAATTGAGAAAGGAAACAAACCGGAGAAGGACGAACAAAGAAAAGAACAAATATAATGGAGAACACGATTCACAGACAATAATTGCAGAGGAGGTAGCTCGCCGATGGTAGGTAGGGGAGTTTAATGGCGAGATGGAGATAAGAGGCACAAGTTTGGATGGTAGGTCGGGGGATTTCAAAATGTAGCACAAAAGAAGCAGCTGAAATTTAAGATGAGTACAGGAGGGAGTAATTGCAGAGGAGATAAGAGAGAAGATGAGAAGCAAATGAAATTCAAAATGGAGCACAGGCAGGCGACACATTGAAGATGAGAGGATGGGGGGAGAGAACGCGTGTTGAAGAGATGAGAGGAGGGGAGAGAAGGCGGATGCTTTTTCTTTTGGGGGCAAAGCTGTCAACAAAAATGGGGTGGCTTTTAATGGGATAATAAGACAAAGAAATGTGGCTTCATCAAAAACCTACTTCAAATCCTGAAGCCCATTAACCTTCAAAGCTATACCAAACAGCAATATTTCTTGCTTCTTCTTTTAATGGACTTTTAATGAGCTTATTTTAGCTTTCAAAGCTATGCCAAACAGGCCCATAGTTTCAACATCTAATGGGTTTTTGGTTGTGAAGTTGTTTCTTGGCTGAACCTAATGGATGGAACTTCTGCTCTCATCAAAATAACCTCTAAAGTTGCTTCTTACAATGAAGCATCCTCATTATTTTATCTTCAACACAAATGAATTGCGTTCGTGATAAAATCAGAAACCAACTTGTAAGAGATAGGTTTATTTAAGCACTTCATTGTGTTGTCTTTTTTTTAATGGTAATTTTACTATTTTATTTAGAAAATTTATATTTAATTTTAATTTTTTATCCCAAATTATCACATTTTATACAACATATATAAATGATTCATGTCCTTTTTAATTATTTTCCATCTCAACTATCTTTCTATGTAAAACAAGTGCCCATCAGGAAAAAAAAAAAAAAACTATGTGTGCCACCGTTATTCCGAACACAAATCACATTAGGAAAAGTCCAACAGAAAAAAAATCACTTCTACCACTACCACTGCTATCCCAAATTGACCCAATCCAATCGTTTGAGGGAGCGGCGCTTTCCAATTCTCACGTGGGTATGTTCAGGTTATGACTCAAACTTTAGATCGACGCATCTCACTACTTCTTCAAAGTCAACGAACCTCCAAAGCCTCTCATGGCGTATTGTCCCTCCTCCCTTCTACATCTTCAAACCCCTTTAGCCTCTAATTTCAAAGCTTTGCATCTCGCGTCTTTAATGGAGGAAGCCGACTTCATTAATTCACTTCCGCCAACTTTCTATTGTCTCTCACAGGGTCAAACACTTTGTTCCGCCCTAAGATGCTAAGAGTGTTGCCGTTATATTTCCCTTATGTAAATACAAAATTTATAGCAATTAACAAGACCGCCTTGATTTACAAATCCGAGACGCAAACACATTGGGATCTCCCCACAGGTTTGGAACAGGGATTGGGTCCTAAGGTCAACGGGTTGTCCATCTTCACCACCGATTCGAAAAACGTCAAGGAAGTATTGGTCATCGGAGCCTCTACCACTCTTATGGCGGTGGGTTTTGGGCAGCTGGGGATGTTGTGAAAGTATAAGCGAAGGTGGCTCAGCTTCTCCTTGTGGAGGCCCAAGGATGTCGGAGAGAGGTTTCTAAACAAGCGGTTCGTTTTGACGGCGGAAAGGGAGGGTGAGAATAAGAAGACAAGATGGTGGCTAGGGGATGAAGATATTTTAAAATCGACGCCTGTCACTGCTTCAAAGTTGACGAACCTCCGAAGCCTCTTATGGCATCTTGTCCCTCCTCCCTTCTGCGCATGCGCCTCCTAACCCTCTTAGCCTCTTATTTCAAAGCTTTGCATCTTGCGTCTTTAACGGAGGAAGCTGACTTCATTAACATGCTAGAGTTTTCACAAATTGTGACAAATTTTATTTAGCATACTTATCTCCAAAATTGTAAAAATTATTCTCTCGTAAAAATTATTCTCTAAAAGTTAATCAAAATGTGCACTAATTCATTGCCACCAACCTTCTTTGTGCAACATTTAGGGGATTCAGAGCTTCAAATAATACGGTGAGATGCTGCTGAGTCGGAGAAAAAAAATTTGACACCTTTATATCTTGTAGGATCTTGAGCAAAAAAAAAAAAAATCTTGTAGGACCTCCAAACTTTGACTTAACAACCATTAGCATTGAGTTAACAAAATTGTTAAAATTACCAGTAATACCCCTGATTAAAATAATAATAATAATAATAATAAAAATAATGATATATCAAATCTAGAAATTAATAATATTTGTAATGTTAATTTATTAATTGGCATTAATTAAATAGCCCAGCCCATAGCTAAAACCCTAGACGTTAATTATAAACTTAGGTTTAGCCGCATAAACCTAGAAAACGCTCGACTCTTTTTCTCTGCTACAGCATCCTCCTCTAGTACTCTCATCAAAGCAGTTTTTCTAGAAGGCTAGCAAAGACGGAGACCAGGTAATCCTAATCCCCATATAGTTTAGGAATTAAGTATGAAATTTGATAGGTTAATAGGAATCTTGATAGGTAATCCTAATTCCCATATAGGTTAGGTTAAATCATACTATATGAAACCCTAATCTCATGAGTCCTAGATCAATAGAAATCACAAATTGCCTTCTTCAAATCTTGTGCTTCTCTTTATTTAAACTCAAATTGGGATTTCTTTGTATCTACATTTAGGTTTTAGGTTTTATATGAATCCTGATAGAGTAATCAGGATCCTAAATATATCATAAGGTTATTCTATGCAAGATAAATATTATGAGTAAAGCTGAGGATTTAAATGATGGTTTATGAGGAAAATGAATAATGAGTATGTATGGTCATGAGAATTCCTCATGACGACCTTATAGGAACCCATGAGTAAAATGGATAATGAGTATGGTCATGAGAATTCCTTATGACGACCTTATAGAAACCCATGAGTAAAATGGATAATGAGTAGAGTCAGGGATTTAAATGATGGTTTATGAGGAAAATGGATAATGAGTATGGTCATGAGAATTCCTTATGACGACCTTATAGGAACCCATGAGTAAAAATGGATAATGAGTAGAGTCAGGGATTTAAATGATGGTTATGGAAATTTCTTATGAGAACATTATGGGAACTCATGAGAAGTTATTTCATGGTTTAATTTGAGAATTTTATTTTGTGTGTGATTGAAATAATTAAAATCGTGGGAGGATAGCTTTGGGATGGTACCTCCTAAAGTGATGAACATAACCTTTAGGCTTTATGCCTCCGATATGTATTGATGTGAATCGATTACATCCGTTCTTCCCAAAGTGGTGTCTGGCAGGTTTCCGGGACACTAGTAGCAACTTTGGGAAGAGGTGTGCACATTAGGACGAAATGTTTTATGGCCAATTGATGATTTGTGAGTCTAAATTAATTTAAAAAGATAATGAATGATAATTTATGCAATTACTGTATTATTGTTGATACTTGATTTTTGTAATATATTTGTGTTAGGTAAATTGTATTTTTATTAGGATTACCAGCGTTTGCTGATTTTTTGTGTATTATGGGCTGCGACGATCCTTCGGGGAGCAGATTTTGATGAAGCGAGTTCTCGAGGTTGGGGCTAGCAGTGATAAGTGAGGAAGAATATTCAATTATTTATGGCTAGTTTTATTTTTATTTATTTTGAATAAAACATTTTTTATTTCAGTTGGACTTACTTTATTGTAATAAAGTAGCCTTGCACTTGTCCCGGTACAAGTGCGGGGTAACACTTCCCAAACTTGGTTATTTCGAATTTTAGTAATTATTTATAAAAATCGTTGAGATTTTATGTTTTCATAACTGTTAAAAATTGGGGGTGTTACATTACCATTTTTTGTAAAGTTCATGTATACTTAGTCACCTACAAAAATTTAATGATGCTAGATGCCTCTTTCACTACAGGATAAATATCTGAAAATATTTTTATCTCCAACAACATTAAAGTAATTATTTTAAGAGATCTTATACACACCCAAAATATCCACAAAAGTTTTTTTTTTTGGTATCCCACCTGATTCACCGGAACCTTCGATTTCAACTAATCCGGATTTCGCCCCGTGTCGGGCCAACGATCGTGGGAGAAGAGCTCCCAACACCATTTTCACCATCTTCACGCCTCAAACCAAGGACATCGTGGTGGGAAAGCAAGTCCCTTACCACTTACTCTCAATGATTGTTGGTTCCACAAAAGTTGCATCAAGTGCTCTAGATCATGCCTGTGAGTCTTGACCAGTTTAGCCCAAATGATATACTGTATTAGAAGTGGTTATTGATTTTTTTAAAATTAAAAATAAACAAGTTATCTGAATAGCATTTTTTTTATCGTCACAAAAAATACATTTTTTGTATTGAAAATAAATAAGCTTTTGATTATCTTAACCAGAATAAACAAGATATCGATGGCAGTAGAATAATCTAGGGGTTAAGGTGCAAATTTGCCAACGAATTATTATCCAAGGAGCGTCTGACACAAAAAACAATTGAAGGTACCAAATTGGCCAACAAACTATTAAAAAGTGAAAAAAAACACAATTTTGTGCAGATTCGCCAACGAACTATTACTCTGTCACTGTCTTGGTGTCTCCGTCTTCTATTGACTATCACAGTGTCGGCGACGTTGGCGTCTCCAAAGCTTCCATTGTTGCTGGGTTGTCTACTCACCCTCTTGAACTCATCCAGCAGTCCACAACTTTCGACCGGCACGCGCCTTGCACCCTGGTTGCGTCCCTCTGATGCCACAAGCAACAACCGCCGCTGCCACATCACCTGCTCGCATGGGTCTCATCTCTGTTAGTGTTTGCCTTATCCAACAAGAATGCTTAACTGCTCTTTTCTCCAACGTCTCCACCACTGTTCTCCGCCAATGCCTCATATTTTAACGTAATTGTGATAGTTGTTTTTTTTAATAGTTATTTGGTATTTTTTTCACTTGTTAATAGTTCGTTGGCCAATTTGGTACCTTCAATTGTTTTTTGTGCCAGACGCTCCTCGGGTAACAGTTCATTGGCAAATCTGCACCTTAACCCAATAATCTAGTTCAAGTGAAATCTCAAACTCCAAGCCAGCTGAAGCCCAATAACCCAAGGCATCCAAATAACTCTTTGAATATGATTTTAGTCTTGGCCTAAGCATTTTTAGATTCTTTATAGCTTTCTACTTAGAGGCGTTTTTATCGGCCAAAAGTGTGTCCCTATTTTACCTGGCATAAACCTAAGAAAATGGAGGCATAGGCGGAGCCCTCAATAACATATGTATTTGTATCTTTTGCAATTTGTTTTAAGTGCTGTTGCACACTAAATGTGTGGGATAGTTCTCCCAATAAATATTTAAATCTTGATTAGTATGTGAGGGATTAGTCTTTTTGGTTAGATTTAACCGTTGCTATCCAAATAACTTTTTTTTTTGTTATCTATCCGGTATTCAGAGCTTCGTTCTGACTAATTTTAATCTGTCCCAAATCACGCATCTAACTATATAATAGATGAGTCTCCACGGAACTTTTTTACATTCACAATTACTATTCCAACAAGGACGAATGAGATTCTTTAAATTTGCCGACTCTGAATGGGCTCAGGTCAATAGTTTTTTGGCCTCTACGGATTTTTTATGTAGAAAAAAGGCCTTTGCTCACCCGATGAATGCGGGTGAGTAAACCGACCCGACATCTGGCCGAACCCCCGGATCGTTGCAAACGATGGTGTTCCGCAATGCCCACACATCGACTGGCTAACCGATTCAGCGCAAGGGTTCATCATCATCATCGTCTTTCCGGATACGTTCTGGGTATTTGAGTTTAAAATCGACCCAATTACCGCGTAATATTATCTTTTTTCCCATATGTTTCTGTTATTTGTTTTAAATTTCGAATCGATCAAATATTCAGGTATTTTTTCTCATTCTCCATATTCAGTTTATATTTTCTGTTTTGGTGGATTCTTCTTGTTTTTTTTTTTTTTTTTGTCGTTGTCCTGTTTGTATTTCATTTCATCGTTCATCAAAATTTCCCGTCCCTTTTTGTGAGATTTTATATCCTCTCCTGTCAGGTTGTTTGCTCGCTCTTATCTGAATAGATAGATTTAGCATGTTTCTAGATTTCTTTCCTTATTTAAATTCATTTTATTTATGTATTTTCATGGGTGTCTTTTTATTCTAACAAAAAAATATTGTCAGACCTTCTTCTGGGTTGTTTTAAAAAGTTCAGTTCATGCGATTGTTATATTTCTCGGTACTTCTGTTTGATTCTTTTCTGTGGGGGCGTGTAATATAAAGCAGATTACTTAGTGTAACAACTTCATTCCTCTAGGTTTCGTTGTGTTTATTTGTATTTTGATGAACCGGAACTGCCTCCTTTTGCCCACCCTCTCGTTTGTCAAAATCAGCCGCCCCGTTCGTGGACGAAGTCCTTGTTCAGAGAAATAAAATTCTAAGCTATTGCTTATAATCGCTGGAATTCCATTTGCTGCTGCGAAACATAATTTCCGAGTCTGCCTCCTGGGCCGATAAAGATGTTTCAAGCTGATATTCTGATTTCATCCCGTCTTAAGGGCTTTGATTTCCTGTACAATTGCTTATCAGTCCATAGAGTAGCTAGGATGCCGCGTTAAGATCCCCCTATCCATATTCATATCAATCTCTTCCTTTTTATTCATATTGTTTATTTCATGTTATTCTCCAAGCATTAGCAAATTGTGGAATTCAGTTGGTTGTTTTGGATCTTTTCTTTTATGGTTTTCTCGTTCATTTTATGACTGCCTTGAACTTTGTGTTTGATACAGAAGAAAATATGGAGGATTTGGAGATTGATCAAATTGTGGATGTTCCTGACACTCCTGATAGATTAACTACTAGGCATGTTGGTCGAAAATATGCTGGTAACCCTGATGTTTGTGTGAATGAGAAGGGAGAGAGGGTTCCCCCTGTTGCTGAAAGCAGTAAGAATGGAAGGCTGGCTTTTTGTCTTCCTAAGAGTTCAAACAGTGGTGAAATGAATAACTGCATAGCTGCATCCTCATCAAATAATTCTTTTGCTTCCCGAAAGGCTCCCATATTTAGGAGGTCCCAAACTGAAAAATCTTTTAGTAACGAGTTCACACACATGGCTGGATCTGAAAAGATGGAGGAAAGGAAAAATATATGCCTTAAATTTCCTTCTAAATCATCTTCCAGTGGCAATGGGGGTGTTACTGTTTTTGATTTGACTGAAGAAAATGGACAGCCCCAAAAATTCGAACCATTTTTCTCACATCATGTATTGAAGGATAATGCAGCTGAAACCAAGAAAGACGGGAAAGCAAGTCTTGGGAACTCTCCTATATCTTGCATTCCTGATTCTTCAAATACATCTAGCAATGCCTTACGAGGAAAGTGTAAAATAGATTATAAACAACATCTATGCTCGAATATAACTGTTGATCGGGGAAAGAGTATTGATCTATCTAGTGATTCTCAACAAAAAACTGAAAAGCAGGTGTCTTTGTCTCCTCACCTTATAAATGCCCCAGGATTCAGAGGCCAGAAAAGACTGGTGCGAAATGGCTGTATCTCTCCTTATAATATTGCAGCTAGAGCAAAACAATCAGCTGAACAGAATGATGTTGAACAGAGACATGCGGGGGAAGATGTTTCTAGCAATACAACGTCTCATATGAGTATCAATGATATAGTTGCTGAAGAGAGAAGCAGTACGAAGGGAAAAGAATTGTTTATCCATCCTTCAAGTGGGCATGATGCCAGAACAATCAAAATAGCTAACAGGTAGTGCTACTATGCTTTATTCAATTAAGTGTTTGCTAATGGAAGCCATTGGTTAGTGTTACCTATACTAAGAAATTTTCATTAAAAATATTTGTTGCACTGGGTTATTGACACCTATCATGATGAAAATGCTGTAAATCTAGATACTAAATCATGATGTTTGCAGAATAAATTTGATGATATAAACAGATGACATTTGATGAATCTACATTTAGTTTTCCTAATGATTTTCGTAATGTTTGTATCAGCACTGTTACATCTACTATGTATTAACTCCTGAGGCTTTGAAATTTTAAGACATTTTTTGCTACTTCAGCAGCCCTATAGATAATTATGAAGAGACCAGTGGTACCAGTAATGCTATCAGAAATTCACATGAAAGCTTAGGGGGATCAGATGGTTTGACAATAACACATAACAGCACAACTACTCATTGGCCCCTGCATGATGTAACTGGGCATCGTTCAAGGAGAGGTGAAGATTCTGAAAGATTTGTGAGCGCACAATGTAGAAACAGAGTGGGTAGAAGAGACACTAGGAGCGGTCAAAACACCATGGATGTAAGATATCCTCTAGAATCTCGTGCAACTTCCCTGATCATTCCTGATGCTGACGAGTCAAGTAGACCTTGTAATACAGCAGGCAATCTGACTAAAAGGCAAAGGAAAAATGCGCCAACTTCTAGAAATCTTATTCCAGAGATTATGATTCTTGATTCACCTGGGGAATCATCAAATTTAAGCTCATCTAGAAGATCTGAAGTTATTGAGTCATTACCTGGAACAACATACACCAAAAGAGCATCCCATGATTCCGATGACATGAATCCTAATGACTCGAATACTCGGGCTAGACAGGTAGAAGCAGATGAGATATTGGCCCGTGAACTTCAAGAACAACTATATCATGAGGATTCTTTTGATGGGGGAGAGGTCAGTTATTTACTTATTGTCGCTTTGTTACGGTGATATATTTTAAGCATATGCTTCTTATTACTAGCATTTGTCACATGTGATGCAGCATATTGATGAACACTTAGCGTGGACATTGCAACATGAGGAGGAACTTCTGCATACATCTAATGATACTCACCATATATCACACGCTGTAAGTCTCTCTCTCTGTGATTTTTTATGCATGTCAGAGGTTTTATTGCTTTGCTTAAATAAACCTCTGCAACCATGACCCTGAAATTATTGCTTCTTAGCTTTTCACTCCCCTCCATCCCTTCTTCCATGCACAAGGGAGGGATAGGAAGGACGTGTCAAGTCAATCTCACACCATGACTATGTAAAATTCTTTTCAGTAAAAGGGAAGCACTGTATAATAAGACCTGACTTGGTATTTGGTAGCAACCTCATTGGTTTGGAAGCATGATAGCTGGTCCTTTAGTTGCAAGTTAGTCCTTTTGCATTTAATTAAAAAAAAAAAACAGTTTATGAATGATAATTATGTAAAATTATTTTTGGAGGTGCCTGCCTTTAAGATGCTTGGTTACAAACAATACATCAAGCATCATATCTCTTTCTGTCAAGTGGCAGTCTCTAGAGACACGTAAAGATGGATGGCTTAACCAAAACGCTACATCCTTTACTTATTTGATTATGGAAAATGATTATCAAGTTGATCTGATATACCAAAACATCATTTGATATGTTGATCGAACATACCAAATTTAAGAAAAATGAGATAACATTATGATAGGATTAGAAGAATTTAGGATAAGAAGAGGGAAAAGAGAGATAATCTAGAGTTAGAATCTAACTCCAGCCAACACAACACAATTCTAAAATATCATATCTTCATTCATAATCTTCTAGAAAGAGAATACAATATATTTATAGAGTCTTTCCTTTGCCTAACTATAACTTCCTATCATAACTTCCCTAAATAGATAAGATAGAATAACTTTCCTAAACAGATTAGAACTAATAACTACTCCTAACTTCTCTTAACATGTGTCTTTCTTCAAAAGAGGACACATGGAACCCTAACAATACCCTCCCCTTGAAAATCAGCCTTGTCCTCAAGGCGGAAATAGGAAATTTTAGCCAAATTTTGAAATTAGGAAAATTACAAATTGGACCCAAATTGTTTGAAAATTATGCTTTAACCCTCCATGGACTTTTTAATAGGGACTAAACTGAGAATGTATAAGGCTAAAACATAATTTCTAAAACTCTTGTCAAGTTCAGTAACCTCCATTATTTGCAAAGTCGATGATCTGCAACGATGTCCAGGCGCATAACGGTCTCCACATCTAAAACATAAGCCTTTCTCTCGTCTATATTGCCGTTGAGAATCGTTCAGGGCCGAAGGTTGAGTGACTGTCGGATGAAGCTGTGATGGACGATGGTGATAGGAAACAGCCGGTTTGTGCGTGATTTCCTTATTATCATGCGAACCTGTCGGATATAACGGACTAGCAGAGGAATTAGAGGAATTCGAATTGAAAGTGTGATCCCGGTGCTGACGTGGCAAAATTCCTTTGTTTTCACGATAATAATAATTATCTTCCGAGTCTATGGCAATCGGATTTTGCGGAAACGATCTCGGATTCTGCTGCTGGAAATTCAAACCTTCGAAATTTGAATTTTGCTGAGGACCCGAGGACATCGCATTGAATGGGTAAGTCGAATTTGAATTTGGAGAATATCCCTGATTTGCAGCACCGAATTGATTAACGGTTCCATAATTTCCTGAATTTGAGGCGGTTGAAGCGGTTGAATAGCCGAACTGGTTGCGCTGGAAATATTTGTTATCTCGTGCGTTATATTCATTGCCACATGTATTATTAAAACACTGACTAGAGCGCTGGGCACCCTGAGATTGGATTTTAGCTTCAAACTCTAACGCGAGACTCACTGCTTTATAAACGGTGCGTGGCTTCTGGATCTTCACGTCGGCTTGATATTCCTCTTTTAATCCATTAATAAATACCCCCAAAAGGCAATGTTCAGGCCATCCTTGAACTTGGGCTTGCCTTCTAACAAACTCTTGCTTATATTCATTGACTGAATATAATTGTTTTATGCTGCACAAATAAGCATCCGGGTTTTGAAACTCAGTGGGTCCAAATTGCTCCTGAAAAATTTGCACCAGTTCATCCCAATAGCGTATGGTCCTTCCTGATGAAACCCAAGTGAATGTATCAAGTGCGTCTCCTTCTAAATTAATTGCTGCAACATCAACTTTTAATTCTTCAGGCGTTTGATAATAACAAAAATATTTTTCCGCCTTTAGAATCCAGCCTCTAGGATCACCCCCTTCATACTTTGGAAAGTCAATTTTTGAATAAGGGCGTTTGGAAAAATTTCTATTCCATGAGAGGTTATCCATATCTACTTCATCCTGTTCATTGAAGGGATCCCTGTAACTATGACTCGTTTCTCCATGACCTACGGCTGCCCCTTTTGCTTTCTTCAAGGTGTTAATCTCTGAATTCATCAAATGCAATTGAGCAAGAATGGCTGATAATTGAGGGTTGGGGTCTGGTTGTGTTTGGGGTGGTTGTTGAACCAAAATTACTACAGGATCATCACAAGGATTGGTAATGGGTGGGTTTTCTGGGTTCATATTTGGATGTTTTGGTGAATCATTCTCATATGAAGAATTTCTTGTGTTCACCATGATAACAGACAGGTACAAGGATCTACCGCTCTGATACCAATTGATAGGATTAGAAGAATTTAGGATAAGAAGAGGGAAAAGAGAGATAATCTAGAGTCAGAATCTAACTCCAGCCAACACAACACAATTCTAAAATATCATATCTTCATTCATAATCTTCTAGAAAGAGAATACAATATATTTATAGAGTCTTTCCTTTGCCTAACTATAACTTCCTATCCTAACTTCCCTAAATAGATAAGATAGAATAACTTTCCTAAACAGATTAGAACTAATAACTACTCCTAACTTCTCTTAACATGTGTCTTTCTTCAAAAGAGGACACATGGAACCCTAACACATTATGTGATAAAAAAGTAAGTAGTCTCCTTTTGATTTTAAAAATACATGGTTTTTTTCACCAAAATAAAGTAAATGGTATGTAGATTTTTTATTTTGTTTAATGGAACGCAAAATGTTGGACTAGTGTAATATTTGGAAATATGATTATGTAAGAAACTCATCTTATAACTTTGCTTGCAACTGGTGTCGATTGATCCCTTTTCTCTCTTTCTCTCTCACACACACAAACTCAAAGTCCACGTATACTTTCTGTACAGATAATTATATTTGCTATTCATGCATTGCTATTTAACATGTTCTGTTGAAATTTTTATTCTAATTATATAGAGATGGTTGTCAAGGGCAGCCTCAAATAGACAGCCTCGTTCCCGGTCTCATCAAAGTCCTACAAATAGAGGGAGGGCTGTGCCTCATGCCCCTCTCTCTAATAGAGTGTCACAGTTAAGGAGTCGCTTTGTACATCGGTCTTCAACACCTGCCATCCCAAACAGAGGAAGGCGTCTTCAGTTTCCTGTGGATATGGACTTTGACATGGTATTTTCATTCGCTTTCCCCGCAGTTTCTGTTCTTGTTTCTTTCTCCTGTCTACCTCTCATATGTTTTAACATCTTTTTAAGGTAACTGAGGATTGTTTGTGTTGGACAAAAATATTTTATTACACTAGATGTGATTATGGTACTATTGCCTCCTCATTTTCTAGAGTGTACTGCTTCCTTATTTCCTAGAGCTAGTGAGCTCTTTTATTATAATAGGATTTCATGGTTGTGTGAAAGCTAACTTCAGGTAATATAAGGGACGAATCTAGATTTGTTTACCATTTCTCATGATTTTTTTGGAGTAATGTATTGGGAGTTAATTGTTAAAACCGTAATTGCCTCTCGTTCAGAGACTTGATATATTGGAAGCATTGGAGGATGCAGTTGGGGATATTGGTGACATGGAAAGTGCTGAGGACATGTTTCAAGCTCATCAAGACTTCAATGAGTAAGCTTTTTATGATAAATTTGTGGACATTTCTTTTTTGTGTCCGTCAATTGTTGTTTTTCTCATCAAGAATGGACGTCTTGGATACAATTGTTCCTTGATATCTGTTGTGTGTGGATGAAAAATGTTAGGAACCAACGTGCTTAAGAACATTCAATAGGAAATATATTTTTTTTGGTAGGCTGAAAATTAAGTTTTCTAACTAATTACTGTGAATGGAAGTAGTAAGTTTTGAGTAGGGATATGAATGTGATGTTAATGTAGCAGTCAAATGTTAAAACTATTAACTTTGACCTGGTTTATGCTTCCCATTTTTTGTTCAAGAATTCCTATGACGGAACATCTGAATTAAGTAAGCTTCAAGAGCAATTCAGGTCCAAAATGAAGTTTCAATTTTTTTTAGGCATTAGTTCTTTCTTTGCATTAAACGCAAGGGTTTTGAATAAGATTACATTCATTTCTGGTCAATAATCCTCCTCAACTAGAGAAATATGGGTACTCTATAAAGGCCATGAGTAATTTGGTGTACTACCGTTTTGCTGCAACCCTGCTAGAGTAGCTACCTCTTCTGTTGCCTGCCACCACTTTTATCATGAACAATTAGATGGATTGATAATTTAGTATCTTTTCGTTCCGTAGTAGACAATTCCTATCTGATATATGGTAAGGTGCTCGATACAGCAGGGCAAAAGCAGCCATAAAAATGTTCATTGCTTACATGCTGTACTATTTTTATTTTGGGAGAATTACACACAGGTCCCAAGGATGACAAAAAAATACAATGAGGTCCCAACAAGAATTCACATTACACAGAAGTCCCTAGGGACTTCTGTGTAATTATATGTGAATGTAAAATGACCATTATGGACAAAGGAAATTTACAACAGACAAAGTATAAATTTATAACAGACAAAGTATAGATTTACAACAAAATTTGAAAACGAGTTTTTTCCATTTTTGATTTCCAGAGGCTATTTACAACAGTCAAAGTATAAATTTACAACAGACAAAGTATAGATTTACAACAAAATTTGAAAACGAGATTTTTCCATTTTTTACTTCCAGAGGCTATTTACAACCGACAAAGTATAAATTTACAACAGATAAAGTATAGATTTACAACAAAATTTGAAAACGAGTTTTTTCCATTTTCGACTTCCAGAGGCTATTTACAACAGACAAAGCATAAATTTACAACAGACAAAGTATAGATTTACAACAAAATTTGAAAACGAGTTTTTTTTTTTTTTTTTTTCCATTTTTAACTTCCAGAGGCTATTTACAACAAACAAAGTATAAATTTACAACAGACAAAGTATAGATTTACAACAAAATTTGAAAACGAGTTTTTCCATTTTTGACTTCCGAGGCTATTTACAAAGTATAGTATTTACAACAGACAAAGTATAGATTTACAACAAAATTTGAAAACGAGTTTTTCCATTTTTGACTTCCGAGGCTATTTACAACAGACAAAGTATAAATTTACAACAGACAAAGTATAGATTTACAACAAAATTTGAAAACGAGTTTTTCCATTTTTGACTTCCGAGGCTATTTACAACCGTAAATTTACAAAGTATAGATTTACAACAAAATTTGAAAACGAGTTTTTTCCATTTTTGACTTCCAGAGGCTATTTACAACCGTCAAAGTATAAATTTACAACAGACAGTATAGATTTACAACAAAATTTGAAAACGAGTTTTTTCCATTTTTTGCTTTCTATTTTACAAGTCTTCTTCTACAATCGTATCTTTCCAACGCGTTTTCGCCTGCCAGTTGGATTCTTGCCGTCTTCGTCGTCATCTTCACCTGACGAACCAGTCCCTCTGGCGAGCAACTTGCGTGATGAGGTTGCTGCAAATCCTTCATCTCCATACACGTGAAGTTTAAGATCGCTCCTTGTTTCGCCAGCATTTGTGCGATCGGAAGGTAGCCGTCGCGGGCAAAATGGTAGTTTTACATTCACAAATAATTACAACCAGGTCCCTTGGGACTTTTGTGTAATTTCATGATTTCAAGGGACTTTATTGTGATTAATTCCCTTTCTTGGGACCTGTGTGTAATTCTCCCTTTTATTTTTTACATTTGTTATCTGAAATTGCCTTCTTATAGTAGTATGGTAAAATTTAAGGGTGGGTGTGATATTATGTTGTCTTTTAGATATATACTCTCAGCTGCTGTTCGAATGTGGCTTTAAGGAAAATAAATATAATTACTAGAGTCTGGAGTTGTAGTTTTAATGAGGAGACTGGGCATTTGTATAGTACTGTTGTCAACTGGGTATTCAGTACATGGTATTCTTTATATGCTCATTTAGGTATTTCCTCACTGATAGTTGAACTTGGGGGTAAGTTCTTCTGGGCTGGAACTTTAGAAGTGATTAGGATATATTTTCACTGATGCATATGTTTAAAGGTTTGTTTCTTTCATTCACACAGAAACGATTATGAAATGTTATTGGCCCTTGATGAGAACAATCACCAACATGCTGGTGCGTCTGTCCTTCAGATCAATAGTTTGCCGCAGTCCACTATACAGGTAATGCTTACATACATGAGCATAAAGTGAAATTGCAGTAATGTCAATCGTATATTTGATACTTACTGGTTAATGTTTCTCTTCATTTTTGTTTTGTCAGACTGACACCTGCCAAGAGGCCTGCGCCGTGTGTCTTGAGATTCCAGTTATGGGAGAAACCATTCGCCATCTTCCTTGTTTGCACAAATTTCACAAAGATGTATGACCTTCCAACTATTCTTTATTCTATTTTTCTCCTCTTGTGGTGAAGTTTAAATTATAGACCTGCTAACTAACCTGCATTTTGACAGTGTATCGATCCTTGGCTTCGTAGAAGGACCTCGTGCCCAGTGTGCAAGTCATCTATCACCTAATTCTATTTACCTTGCAACTTAAATTTTCCTGCCCAGCGAGATAACATCTATCTGCCTGTGGCTTAGAAGTTTAATAAAATAAATATTTCTTTTGTAGTTACATTTTTTACTGGGATCTCAGGTTTAAAAAAATGGAAATCGATTACTTTTGCTTTATTGGTGCTGTGACAGCCTTTTATTGTCTTTGGGATTATTAGTTTTGGAATATGTATGTTACTGTTAGGGTGACAGAATTAACACTGGTAGTCAACGCCTGCAGCTCCTAAGTAAGTCCGCAAATCAGTGGTAATTCCCAAGACCACACTGGTGATTTTTTAAAAAAATTGTTTTTTGTACTATATAAATAATGGGTATAAAAGTTTTTTGATCAAAATAAAATCGTGCATCTGGATTAAATAACTTGTAATTTTTTTAAGAATAAAAGCTGCTCAATGAATTGAGCAGGTCAGTTAGAACTTAGAAGGCCCCCCCACAAAAGGAAAAACAAAAAACAAAAGAAAAGATATTCGTCTGGGAACAGTCCAATTGGGTGGTAGGGAGGGACATAATAGTTAATAGGGCTAGTAATGACATATTGAAGCACATTATAGGACTTTTAATAAAAAATAGCAACAGGCTTGATTTGGAGTTCAGGCGAAACAGGACTTTTTTGCCCAAAAGGCGAAACAGGACTTGTTATCCTAAATGATAGTAATAATTGCAAAAGTTGGTAATTCAACTGTGTATGCATCAAATTATTTGGATTAAAATCTAAGAAGTACGTTATGGTATTTAAAAGAACTCTTCAGGATGTTGGAATAGCGTGGTGGTGAATAAGGTGATAGATTCTGAGCAAAAAAAAGAATAAGGTGATAGATTATCAATAAACACATTGGAAAATGAATAAATGTGGATGGAGTGAGTAGTAGGGGCAGAGTATCGTGGCTTGGTAGTTTCGTGTGCAGATCGGGACATGGCAGGTGTAGTTTAGTGGAGGCAGAAATATGAAGCTTTGTTTGTGGAGAGTGGCTCATCAACAATAACAACGGCTTTAACATGACCTGGGATTGGAAAACATCTTCGATGATATCTAGATGAAAGCCAAATAAGGTTCAAATCAAGGTCCTCTCTCTTTCAAGTTTCAAGGGAAGTTCATGATGCCTATGGCCCTATATGCCTGCCGTGCCTACTGAAAAATTGCCCAGCCTAAGAAAAAGCAGTCCAGAAAAAATTGGGCACAACTGGGTTGGACATTTTTTTGGGTAGGGCTGGGCATCGGGCAGGGTATGCCGCCCTGCCCAATAGTATATATAGTATTATATATTTTTTATTTTTTATAGAGTAGTATTATATATTTTTTATAAATTATATAACTTATAATCTATTAATATCTTCATTTCTCTTTGAGGAAAAAAAAAATCTTCATTTCTTCAGCTCTTCCATTTTCTCATTTCTCTTTAATTGCAATTTTTTGATGCCTGTATTTAATGAATTATGGATGTTATTTAATTCTTCACATATAGATATTTGACTATTTGTTAAGACATATAGTTGTCTTTTTAATTTCAAGACTCTAAGTTGTAGACTTATTTTGGAATATTCCGAAGTGTAGAATTATGAATTTCATTTGAAGTTTGCAATATTGTTTATTAGGTATGATTAAAGCTATTTTTTTCACATAGGGTGTGACAAGGTATCGACACTTAGGTAGGGAAGGCCAGCCCTGCCCAAATATTTTTGGGCTTCTATCGGGCTGGGCACTGGGCTGCATTTTACTACCTAATGATCTTTTGGGCAGGGCATGGGGCAAGGGTCTTGCCCTATACAGCCCTGCCCATGAACATCCCTACTCTGGTTGATGAACAACGAAAATGATGGCAATCAATTAAATGACTCATTAAATGAATCCTCTCTAAGAGCTTGTTTGGATCGAAGGGAGGGAGAGGGAGGGGGAGGTAGAGAAGAGAGAGATTTTTTTTTTCCTCTCATCTTTACTAAATAGCCCATAAAAAATTTTCAATATTCCAAAAATGCACTTTCAACAAAAATGAATTTACTAATGGCAATTTGACTAATATTCTCCCTAGGGATTCATCCCCTCCCCTCAAACCAGACACACCTTAAAGCGATTCCATATAAAAATTTAAGAGAGAGAAGATATGAAATTTGATTATGAGAAATTCTAAATTCATGACCTGCTTTTTTCAGCCAAAAGAACTTTGAACTCTTATCTTAATATAAAATATATTTGATGAGTTAATTTTAATCCCAAATATAAGATATGTTTCTTCATATTTATCAATATTTTCTTAATTTACCCCTAATGACTCAATAATAATCAAGGAGAGGAGGGAATGAGGAAATTAAAGAAGATAACTAAGATATTTTAGAAAATAAACATAATATAAACTAACTTCATAATCTAATCAAATTAGATAAATATACGACCAGAGGGAGTAGTTTATGCACATTAAAATTCCAAAAAAGCTTGCTCCCATCATTTAATAGATATGATCCTAAAAGGGATAAGGGTCTTAAATGCCATGGAAGTTTTCGCTGAGGAGCACTGGGTGGACGAAAGTTTTTTTTGGACCAAAATTGCCATGGAAGTTCACAAAACGTAGCAATTTTGTACCTTCGTTAAGTTTAACTGAGTACATACGTGGCATGTCACCTCATCAATCAAATAAGAGTTAAGTATCATTTTTACCACAAAAGTTTTCGCTGAGGGGCAATTTTGCCCCGGAAGTTTACAAAATATAGCAATTTTGCCCCGGAAGTTTACAAAACGTAGTAATTTTGCCCTTCTGTCCCCAATATTAAATTTGACTATTACATTAGTCAAAGAACACACTTGTCATGCCTTGAAAAGGTCGAACTTGGAGTCAGAGAGGGAGATCCTTGAACGTTGAGCTCAAGGCGGCCAGAATTTGTGAAGTCGAACTGGTCAAAAGGACTGAAAGGTCTGTCGCAAAACCCAGAGGAAGCATTACTTATGATCTAAGCGAATGAAACACAAAACGAGAAATGAATGTCCTAAAAATTGGTTTAGTAAGACAAATCAATAGTGATAGTATTTACCTTTGTATATATTGATCTAGGCCACCCACCCTGTCCCACAAGGTAAATCTATGCTGCTCCTAAAACTTTTAGCGATTTTAAGTGATGCTTACTAAACCAATATTTGGGAAAATTCATTATTGATTTGTCCAAAATATTGGTTTGATCTCGACAAATGATTTCTCGTTTTGCGTTTCATTTGCTTAGATCATCAGTGATGCGTGATGATCATTCCTCTGGATTTTACGACAGACCTTTCAGTCCCTTTGACCAATTCGACTTCACAAATTCTGGTCGTCTTGAGCTCAATGTTTCAAGGATCTCCCTCTCTAACTCCAAGTTCGACCTTTTCAAGGTATGACATGTGTGTTATTTGACTGATTTAATAGTCAAATTTAATATTGGGGACAGAAGGGCAAAATTGCTACGTTTTGTAAACTTCTAGGGCAAAATTACTCCTCAGCATAAACTTCCGTGGCAAAAATGATACTTGATTGATGAGGTGGCATGCCATGTGTGATGAGGTGACATGCCACGTGTGCACTCAGTTAAACTTAATGGTCAAAATTAACGGAGGGGCAAAATTGCTACGTTTTGTGAACTTCCATGACAATTTTGGTCAAAAAAAAAAAAACTTCCGTCCACCCAATATTCCTCAGCGAAAACTTCCATGGCATTTAAGACTCTTATCCCAAGATAAAATGTGATCACTCAATTCAGAATTAGGATTTCTCGTTATTTGGTAAACGACCTTAACCACTTTCGTATCAACTCAACATAATTAGGGCCCAAATGATCGAATTTATTGTTTTTCATACAATAAAAAGATGGGTCAACTTAGGTAGGGACAAATAATGTATGACTCCAATCTTATGCGAGTCTCTTTCAAATCTATGCGGCACATACTTGAACAGTGTGGCAGAAATTCTTAAGAAAAATCCAGCCAACTTATGAAATCTTGATATGGAGGTCTACCGGGCATCCTTGGATAGAAGAAGGTTGTCGCTGACTTTGCGGGCATTGCAAAGCTCATCAACATGCGCACCTCTCTCAAACACTGCAGCTGCCCCCATTCCAGTGCCTGCTCACAGGTAACAATATCCATTAAATCCCGTGCAAAGTGTAGAACACATTCATACAATTAGAGAGAAAAGAAATTAATACCTATGCACATAGATATGACTCCAAACCGGCAGTCCTTTCCACGACGCTTCATTTCATGCAACAATGTCGCTACACAACGTGCACCTACAACAGAATAATTATGAAATTAATGTCCTCCAATGACAAAGGTGTTCAGTGTATACACAATCCAAGTTACCAAAATCAAACAGTGGTTTACTATAAAATATAATGGGACTTATATCGAATTTTTTATCCACACCTGTTGCACCCAAGGGATGCCCGAGGGCAATTGCACCTCCATTGACATTAATCTTTTCAGGATCAAGATCCAGCTTGTTACGGCAATATACAAATTGGGAAGCAAATGCCTGGAGAAATGCTCGTTACTTAAATGAGTCAATATAAAAATGAACAAAAAAGGGAATTAAAAGATTTACCATATTCATTTAATACCTCATTTATCTCGAAAAGATCAATGTCACTGAGCTCCAGACCGGCAGCCTTTACAGCAGCGGGAATTGCAACAGCTGGGCCAACACCCATGATGGCAGGATCCACACCTACTGCAGCAAAGGTCCTGCATGTGGGCCAAAATATAAGCACAATTTTATTTCTTATCAATTTCACCATCTAAGTACAACTGTACAAAATCTTGCAGCATATGGCATATGGCTGATTATCAGAGCATAAATTATAAATCACATCACAAAAGATAGAGATCCAGTCATGCACATACAAGAATAAGTCCCTAAAATTCAACAAGATATTCATGGGAACTAACCTAGTGGAATTTGAATACTAAAAACATAGAATACAAAGATGAAGATAAGGGTATGGTGTTACAGCATAGATATAGTCCTTTTTGACTAGGTATGAATACTATATTATATGACTGTTATAAAGGATATTACTTGACGTTTTTTTCAAGAATTGATTATTTACAACTTTTGACTAGTGTGCTCATCTACAACGACTTATGCTTAAGTATAAAGTCTTGGGGTTAAATTAACTATCTTAATCGTAAGTGTTTTATACGCATTAATAGCGTATTGTGCGCATGGCTTATGTTATATATTTCAAGCAATTTTCAACTGTTACTGCATCTTAGAGTTCAGTAAGTTTTTACAATTCAAGGTTCAAAATATATGTTTTATGAATTGTATGCATATCACAATTTGACTGCAATGTCTATAGGCTCTTGCTTGGAGGCGTATACAATATGGGTGGTTGTAGATATAGAGAAAGTTCAACTAAATGCATAAGAGAAAAGAGCACAAAATAATAATTATACTGTTCATTCCTGATTCATAAAGTTTTTGAAAAATGAAAATGCATAAAAAAGTTTGCTAAGATGATGTTTTCTATGCTACCACTTATGTACCTGAATATACCAACGATGGGCAGTCCCTTCTGCATTGCAATACTTCTTTTCATCAGCAAAACAGCCCCGGCACCATCACTAACCTGGCTAGAATTACCTAAACCATAGGAATCAAATGATAAAAAAGATGAGTCAAATGAAAAGTTTGATCAAAGAATCATATTTTTTTGATGATATCATACCAGCAGTGGTACTCCCATCCTTCTTAAACACTGGCTTGAGTCTCGCCAAATCGGATAGTGAAGCATTAGGTCGAATTCCATCATCAACAGAGATGGTGACAGGCTTCTCCTCATGAGTTTTTGGATCCACAATCTAGAACAATAAAGTTCATTAAGAACCGATATGCCACTGATTCAACAAGTTAAATAAAAGCTAAATTTTATATACCTTGGTTGAAACTGGGATAATTTCATCTTTAAATTTGCCAGAAGCAGTGGCTGCAGCTGCCTTCCTGTGAGACTCAACCTACCAACACATTGTTGAGAAATTACAACAGTGATTAAACTATAAATAAGACATTTACAAAAAAATAAATGATGTGTTAATAATATGTCAAACTTACAGCTGCCTGATCTTGTTCCTCCCTTGACACTCCGAAGCGGTGTGCAACATTTTCAGAGGTAACACCCATAGGTAGGAGGCAGTTCTGGGCTTTTTCGAAGCTCTCTACCTGCCAAAGCACGTAAGTTAAGATTAGAAACTCGAAGCCCCTTCAAGGTTCTCTCTCCAGGAAGCAAGGTCAAATACTATCATAAGGTGCTGAGCCAAGGAGGAGAGGGAGGCATACTTTAGGATTGACTGATCCTTCCCATGCCATTGGATTACTTGTCATAGATTCTAAGCCAGCACCAATACCTATACAAGATATTCAAAGATAAGACAAAGTGTTCAAAGGCACAGTGACACAAGAAATTCCCACCAATTTGATGCACTTTTTATATGTCGACTATTCAAAAGATTAGTTCTGTTATAAAACTCAGCGTTAAATATTTGTAAAAAAATATTTATCTCGTATGTCATTTTGTAATTAGTATAATAGAAAACGGATAAAAACAAACATACAGTCTAAATGGCTCTCGTATTCTAATGTAATGACGAGTTAAAATAAAGACATCGGAGTAACTTACCAATGTCATAGAATCCAGCCCTTATAGCTGCAGCTACATCTGCAACAGCCTGCAGCCCAGAAGAGCATTGCCTATTCACTGTCCTCACAGGTACAGTCTCTGGACCACTCAAATTGCCACAAGGAAGTTTAATAAAACAGCAAAAACTATAAGGCTCATAAAGACCCATCTACAAAGACCTATACCAGGAAAACCAGCATAAAATGCTGCCATTCGGCATTCACTAGCTCTTTGAGATCCAGGTGCCAATACAGTGCCCACAACAATGTCACCAACTTCAGCCGGATTCAAATTAGTTTTCTCTATCACAGCCTATGATTAACTTCAAAACTCATTATAAGATTCGGCAAACACATAAGCCAAATGAGCGGTTAGAAATCAGTCCCTATCATAAAGATTGTAAATGAATATAGTTTCAAAAATTAAATTTGTTAGTTTAAAAAGAAACTCTGAGGGAAAATCTGACCTTCAGGACAGGAGCTAGTAGATCATCAGCATGAGTATCTTTGAAACCACCACGTTTGGATTTGCATATCGCTGTTCGGTAAGCTCTGAAAATAACAATTGGTAATCAGAACATGAAAGTTTTACTCAGACAATAAAAAGCTAAGTCAGCTTCAGTAATTCAAGAACTTACGCCACAATCACTACATCGTCCCCAAATACAGAAGTCCTGTGATATGCAGCACTATCCCCCGCCATACATGCCGAAGCCTATTGATCAGAAGTCATCATAGAAACGTAATTACTGGAACCGTCTGAAAGTCAATATAAATATACAAATGCATACCCAAGGTAAAAACTTTAAACAAAGTTTCGAGCCGCTAATCAATCTTAAATTTAATTTATTTATCAATTAATCAATCGTAAAATCTAGTTCTAACCAAAGAGGTAGATGGGAATTTCTCCCACATA
The DNA here is from genome assembly GCA_025563575.1 of Acacia pycnantha. NCBI lineage: Eukaryota > Viridiplantae > Streptophyta > Magnoliopsida > Fabales > Fabaceae > Acacia > Acacia pycnantha. Next base: position 216,576 of record JAMWYP010000033.1, on the reverse strand, counting down.
CCGAACACCATAATCAAAACGAAGTGGAAAAGCAACAAACGCAAATCGGTTAAATCTTCATTGGAATTGTACTCACAGTGAGGGATGATTCGCTCCCATAGATTGAAGAGGAAGGCTTGAGGTGGTCAAGCAGAACCTTTTGCCTGTTTATGGCTTTTTCCATCTTCGTGAATGAATGCGAAAGGAGCTCAGCCGAGGAAGGAAGGAAGCGCAGCTATACGAGAAAGCAGGAGACGTGAGATTTTGAGATGATATGATCGCTAGATGTTGCCATCTATATACTCCCTCCTCCCTGATAAAAATGAGGTAAAGTTAATATTATAAATTATTTTAAAATATTTAAAATTGTTATTTTTTCTATAGACTTGTTGTCTAAAAACATACAAATTGATTTAAAATATAATGATAGACAACTTATAATATAATTAAATAACTTATTTAATTTCCTTAATTTCTTAAGAAAAATATTTTATATTTAAGACTGAAATATCATCTGCCTACGAATTTTGGAGAAAGATGGTGGGAAGAGCCCCCTAAATTTTAATTTAAATAAAAATAAAGAGATTAAGTTAACTTTTTTGATGAGATTAATAAAGCTAATTAAATTATTTTAAAGTATTTTTATTTTTATTTTTTCTTCAAACTAATTATTTTAATAAATAAATTAATATATAATTTAAAAAGACACAACATATAATATAATTAAGTAATTTATATAATTTTTTTAATTTTTTTTTTTAAAATTAATCCAACCTTATAATTAAGACGAGAGAAAATAGTATTAAAATAGATCTGCAAGGAAGAAGATAAGTGAGGATGACGGATATTTTCGCCCAAAAAAAACTGGGAAAAAAGAGAGAGATGGACGAAAATATTTACTATAAAATAATTTATTGGCTTTTGTTGTTTCCGTGGCACATTATCGATGATCACGATGACGTGGATGATAGAGCTAAGGTCGAGTCTATATATATCCGCATCGCAGGGGGCAGCTTCTATCGAGTGATAAATACTAGTAATTGATAAACTCCAGAATTGGAGTAAAATTAAAGAAATATAATACTACAATAAAAATCAATAAATATAATTTGTATTTATTTATCAATAAAATATTGCAGCATAATTGATAATAGCACAGACTTAGAAAGATGATTACTTGTTGTTATAACTACATACATTTTTTCTAATTATATATTCATAAGAGTTTACTTTTATCATTAAATACATATTAACAATGTATAATTAAATAATTAAAATATAAAAATATAAAAATGACAAAAATTTAATTTAAATATATTTTAAATTCAAATAATTGAAATTAAATATTCATAATTTATTATATTTTATAAAGAAATTTCTATAAAATTTATATATAAAGCCATTGAGGATGACAAAATTGAAAAAAATAACACAATTTTGTAAGCTACAAACGTAAAAACAGTAAATTCGGTATGTAAACTCGTGAGTTTATCTGAGTTTATAGCTAACACAATTTTATTAGAGACTTAACTCGATTTAGTAAGGTAGAAACGTAAAAACGGTAAACTCGGAGAGTCAACTCACGAGTTTGACAACAATACAATACAGGAAGACATGGGAAGTAAATAACATACAGAAAAGATATGTCTGCGTATAAAAAAGATCAAAACTTAATAATCTCTGGATTCAAATATTTTTTCGTTAAAGTAAATAAGAATCTTAAGGAACAAGCAATGACAACAATTAGAAGCAGTCAATATAGATTATGATTTAATATTTTTAATAAAAGAAAAAATGTTCACAATTAGATTATAATCCTCATTTATTTATTTGGTTCCGTAAATCAACCTCAATCAATTAGTTGAGGGTAAATAACAAATACTGACACAGAGATTTAGGGGAAAAACATTAAAAAAGAACAATAATTAATGATCATATTTTAAGGGAAAATTATTTGAACATGTTCCAAAAGTTTGTGAAGCAGGGTGAATAATCTCCTGTGATTATCTATGAATAATGTTGTGTAATTTATTAAGAATTTATTTTCTTTGATCATAATGCTCTCAGAAGTGAATATCAACTTATTAAATTCTCTAATAGCTAAAATTTAAACAAATGCTATTTCTAAAATGCATATTTATGTTCTGTTTTTCCTCCAAAAGAATTTGGATTCGTCTTTTATGAGATTAAATTCTAGTGACCATATTAAATAGTAGATACTTATTTTATTCAGAAGATAATTAAATTTATCACTTACATAACACAAATTTTCTTATTAAATTATGAGTATTTATCATTCAAATAATATGAATCTACAACTAAAAATATTTAAAAATTTAATAATCTAATAACATCAATTTTGGTTAATCGTATTTAAAAATTTAAAAAAATTGAATTTATTTTCGACCCTTAAAATAATTCTGATTACAAACATAAATAACAGTATAAAAGTGGGAGGTGTATCCACGCGCTAGGGGGCGTTTGTACGCTAGGCATGGGAAGCCAGGCTATCATGGGAATGCGTGCCGTAAGAGATAAAAGGATGAATGGGAAGTGGGTGGGACGCGTGTGGATAATCCTTCTCATGTGGGTCAAATGGCCTCCTAAATTATTGGGAGAATCATTGCCAAGGCCCAAAATTACAAAAAAGGCCCCAATAACTTTTCTCTACCATAAATGGTCCTAGGGCCCTTTCTGACATTTATTTTCAAAGCAAAATGACTAAAACACCCAAATGGCTTTTTAAGAAAAACACTGCAGCTCTCAAAATCACTCCCTCTCCTCGATCGCTCGCTCGCTCCGCTCTCTCTCTCAAAATCTCGCTCGCTCACTCGATCACTCAGTGGCCTCTCGTATCTGTGCTCGCCGCCTTGTCGCCGTCTTCGCTGTGCTCCGTCCACCATCTGAAGCTCCTGTGTCGCCGTCGACGTACTGTTTCTCCTTTAGGTAAGATTTTGGGGATTAGGTTTTTTTGTCCATGGTGTTGCCAGAGACCCTCTAAAGGTCTTTTTTTCCCCTAATCTTCACACCATTCTGTTTTTTCTCGTCATCTGAATGTAACAGACAAAGCTGAGATAGTATGTCGGCAAGTTTTGTGGTTTCCTTTTGAACATTTAACTGCACTTCTGAATCTAACTTTTACACTGGGTGTTTTCTACAGAGTCTTTGAGTCATCTGAATCAGGTTCTATTTCTTCTAAGGGTGGGTTTTGTTGTTTCCTATTTTATCTTATTACTATTTTAAATTTCTGGGCTGGGCATATTAGCTTTTCCCAGTTCTTACTTCCAAAAACACGGTGGTAAATAAGCACTTAAATTTGAGCTATGACTATAATTTTCTGCGATCTATTTTACTCTTCCTGTCACCCTGCTCTTATTTATTTTTTTTTGGGATGTTGCTTTGTTTGATCATTGGAGGAACTGAACAAAAAAAAAAAAAAACTCTTTCCTTTTCTTCTATACTGCGCCATGAATGTTAAAAGCCCTTTTCTTTCTTCCTTTCTTGGCTGCCTTAACTAACTATATAGGTAGAAGTTCCCTTCTGAATTGAATTTCTCAGAGATACAACAATGTGTGAGTAAGTGAGTATGTGTGTGTTTGAATTGTCTTAATATATTATGATAAATGTTATTTCTTTTCCCAGAATGTCAAGTTAGAACAAGCTCAAATTATTCAACCACCACTTTTCCACTTTTGGGCTTAGATGCAAAGTCCATTTGTGTATGCTTGAGGAATTGATTGTTGATTGTTTTCATCCAGATTTGTCTCAATCTGCCATTGTTCCTTTTCACTAAGATCTTGCAAAGAATTGAGTTAAAAATTCATTTTGATTTGCTCATAGTCAGTTTCAGATTTGTTTCAATTAAATTTTGCTCTAATGCATGCAACATAAATGTTATGCCATGTTAATTGTTGGCATACCGAAATTGTGGATAGCCTACATTTGTGATACATATCTTAGTAGTCTCTTCTGAATTTTCATATTGTAGCCTACAATGTGTGCTGAGGATACATGAATTCTGATGCATTGAGTTTCTAGGCTTTGAAATGGTTTTGTACTTTGCAATGTTATTCTTTAATGTTCTTGCTGTTTATTTTGATTATACTAAAATATCTTTCACAATCCACTTGCATGCCAAGATGCATCTTATGATATTAGTTAATTATGATCAACGGTAATTTTAAATGAACTTCGTTTACAATTGTTGTAGGTATTTGACCAACAAGGGTGTAACATAAGAAGCAAAATGTCCAAATCAGAACAAAGGGATCCAAGGTTCTCTGGCTACAATCTTTTAACAGAAGAATTCTTCAAAAAAAAGGCCAGCTCACATAAGGGTAAGGGCAAGGGCAAAGGCAAGGCAAAGTTAAGAGGAGAATTGAGTGTACAAGTGACAGAAGCCTGGAAGAGGCTAAGTGGAAAAGAAAAGGCTGAATACACAAAGAGGGCTAAAGAACTGAGAGCCCCAGTGAACGACAAGAAGAAGTATTTGGTGCCCTTCCAGACTAGATGTGTGCCAAACACATTCATCCAACTTTGCAACAACTTAAAGGGAAGACCTGATGCGATGAGAAGGCTAAAGGTGATCGGGTTTGATGGGTTGGTTGATATTAGTTGCCGACAGATCAACCGGTCCTTATGTGCCCAGTTTATGAACTGTTTTAATCCCCCTACAAAGGAAGTGTGCATTAGGGGGGAAACTCGAGTGATACGGGCGAAAGATGTCCATCAATTGATGGGTCTTCCTTGTCGGGGAGCCCATAAAAGTAAACATAAACGACCAGCACTCCATTTACAAGGACCTTAGGAGTGTATACAAAAATATTGCTTACAAAAAAATTGGAGACTGGTTGGAAGAAAAGTTGGATGAAAATTTTGAGTTTCTATTTGTCTTGTTCGCCTTGGGTACCCTATTGGCGCCCAGTGCATCCATATATGTTAGTGACCGTCTTTTGAAGTTGATGGCGGTTACTAAGGATGCAATTGCCCATTTTGATTGGTCCTCTTTCATCCTTCAAGAACTCTGCGAAGAGATACAAGAGTTCAAGAAGGATTCCCAGAAGTCCAAGACAAAAAAAAACCAAAACTGTGAGCGGCTGCCTATACTTCCTTATGGTAAGTTGTGTTTTACTTCCTTATGTTTGCATGTTCGACAATATCAGGGGTCATTTACCACAATAACAGGGGTCATTTACCACAATATCAGGGGTCATTTACCACAATAACAGGGGTCATTTACGACAATATCAGGAGTCATTTACGACAATAACATGGGTCATTTACGACAATATCAGAGGTCATTTACCACAATATCAGTGGTCATTTACCACAATAACAGGGGTCATTTACGACAATATCAGGGGTCATTTACGACAATATCAGGGGTCATTTACCACAATAACAGGGGTCATTTACAACAATATCAAGGGTCACTACTAACAACAATATCCACCTACATATATATTTCAATGTCCTTTACATTTGTAAGACAATATGATCAATGTGTACATAAATGAGACTTGGATACAATTGTGACAATAATATCCAACCTTCATTTACAACAACACCAAATGCACCTACAAAATCATAATGACAACATCACACACCATCTCCAAAAATAATACGGTGTGCATTTCTATCTAAAGACATATACAACAAAAGAGCGTGACACGCAATGCCCAAAAAATAAAAACCCAAGGCACCATTATAATGATCAACTTGGATTTGGATTCTTGCAAGTCTTGACGGAGTGTCCCTCCTCATGGCATCTACCACAATGATAAACCTTCTTGTCTTGAAACTGAGATTCTCGCCTTTTTTTAGGCGGTCTACCTGGCGGCCTTGTAGTAGTTGGAGGCTCCAAGAAAGTCTCAGTTAGCATTTCTGTGACCGTTGGCTTCTCAACACATGGAGATTCATGTGTTGCAATTGGCCGCATGCTATGTGCATAAATTTTGTCTTGGGCTGCAATTGTAAAGCAATCATCCACAAATGCGTACACACTACCGTTAAGTTTCTTAATTGCTGCACATGCATGTGGGCAAGGTAGTCCACTCATTTGCCATGCTAAACAAGAACATTCTTTTGCAACCAAGTCAACGACAACATGACCATATGCATCACCGCGTCTAATTTCAATCAAAACTGGTTCTCCCATAATATGTCGTCTGTATATTTTCTGCAAAGTTCACATGTTGCTGCAATTTTTTTTCTATGTTAGGCCCTACACCATTTTTCCAATTAACCAAAGCCATCTTGCTTGCAAGCAACTTCGCAGCCAACTTCTCCCTATGCTCATATATTAACACTCCAATGTTGTGCGACCGCTCTTTCACCATCCATGCATTGAATGATTCAGCAATGTTAGTGGTTATGTTATCCCACCTTTTAAACGGAAACTTGCTTAGAGCCCATCGATCAACGTCCCCTGAGTCTCAACCCATTGTGCCAATTTTGGATTGAATGATTTCAAATTTCCCATCGCAACAGTGAAGTCTTCAACCGGCCTTGCATACGCAATTGCATCGAGGAGCTGCAATGCTAACACCTTGCTATTCCCAGAGGTACGTGTCACCCCTTTATTGATTTTCAGAAACTCTGAACTATAGTTTTCCTTGACATGCCTATAACAAAATGCATGTATCTCGGTGCCAAATATATCTTTTACAGCACCAATAATGGAGTTATTCCGATCAGACACAATTGTTATGACCATTGATCCTGTAACTGTTTTACACTATTTAGAAACCAAGCCCAATCATCATAGGTCTCACCACTAACAATGCCATATGCTAACGGAAACATTTGGTTATCGCATCATACGCACAAGCTGACAACATTGTTCCCCTATAAGGGCCACTGAGATGACATCCATCTATATATAGTATTGGCCGACAACCATTTAGGAAACCTTTAATAGAGCAACCATATGCAATAAATAGCCTATCAAATATGTTATCGGGTGACCCTTCCCATTTTGCAACTGTGTCGGGGTCACTCTCTATGAGTCTGTCACACAACCAAGGAATGACCTTGTAAGAGTCCTCAACTCGTCCGTGCAATTGCCTCACGGCTCTTTGTTTCGCCCTATATGCTTGACGATAGTTCAGTGTACCCATACTCACTATACAAGTCCGTTCGAATTTCATTTGCCGTCTTGTCAATATTACATCTCACACCATCGATTACAAGCGTTGATGTCAAGTTAGACTTGGGTGGATGAGATACAATAAGGCTATCCTGTGCATGGTGTATGTGTTCACTTCTATATGTTCTGATGATTAGGAAAGCGGTATCTTGACGTTCTCCCGCCGAATACGCACCCATGTACCAGGGACAACCATCAACCTTGCACTTCACTATTATCTTCTTTGGCTTGTTCTTCACAAAAATGTAGGAAAACTTGTGAGCAATGCTGAATTTGTACAACGTTTCACGGAGGGTGACAACATTCGCAAAAATCTGTCCTTCTCCCATTATCAAATCCGTCCATTTACAATGATTCATTTCTGGCCTGTTTAATGGCACACTTTGCGAAGCACAAGGCAAGGATAGTGTAACACCCCCAATTTCTAACTCTTATAATAACATAAAATTTCAATACTTTTTATAATTAATTACTGAAATTCCAAATAAACAACATTGGGAAGTGTTACCGCCGCACTTGTATTGGGACAAGTGCAAGGCTAACTTATTACAATAACATAAATCCAAAACTTAAATAAAAATGTTTTATTAAAAGAAAATATATAAACTAGCTAAAATTAATTGAACGTTCTTCCTCACTTCTCCCTGCTAGCCCCAACCTTTAGAACCTGTTTCACAGAAAATCTGCTCCCCCGAAGGATCATCACAGCCCATAACACAAACATCAACAAAGTCGATAATCCTAATAAAACACAATTTAAATAGCTCAAATATATTAATCAAGTCAAATATATATAATCATATAGTAATTGCATCAAATATCATTCATTATCTTTTTAAAATTCATTTAGACCCGGGAAACCCTGCCAGTCTGTTTAGTGGGAAGAGAACCATGGTAGACCCGGAAACCTGCCAGTCTACCCTGGCTCCAATATAACAATCAAATCAAATATATGATCACGTAGTAATTGAATCAAATATTATTCACATCAAATCAACTATTATTCATTTTATTAAATTCGTTTAGACCCGGGAAACCCCTGCCAGTCTGTTTAGTGGGAAGAGAACCATGGTAGACCCGGGAAACCCTGTGACCAGTCTACCCTGTGACCCGGGAAACCCTGTTGCCGATCCACAATCAATCAAATTGGCCATAAAACATTTCGTCCTAATGTGCACACCTCTTCCCAAAGTTGCTACTAGTGTCCCGGGAGACCCTGTGACCAGACACCACTTTAGGAAGAACGGATATAATCGATTCACATCAAATAACATATCGGAGGCATAGAGCCTAAAGGTTGTGTTCATCACTTTAGGAGGTACCATCCCAAAGCTATCCTCCCATGATTAATTCATTTCAATCACACATAATCAGGAAAAATTCAATCTTGTCACAATTATCTTATTTAAGAAATTTCTTCAATGAATATATCAGTTGCTCAAGAGTATCATAACTTTCTAAACTATTTAAGAGTATAATAATTCAAATATTCGATATAAGATCTAACTCCTATTAAAATATCTATCCGAGTAAAGTCCAAATCCAATTATCATTTCAATCATCATAAGTTACAAAGTATCAATATCATAATTTCCCAATTATTCAGTAATACTAATATAGCACACATATCGCACATAATCAATTTTCCATCATTTTATGGAAAGTAAAGTTTATGCTACAATCTGCTATATCTAACACCATCAAAGTATTAAGATTATTTTGAAAATAATTAATACGATTATTTTCTAGGAATTAAAACCCAATAAAGTTCCCAATAATACTCATATATAATTATATAATTAATTCTATTATTTCGTAAGGTCAAAACCCAATAAAGTTCTCAAATAAGATAATTAATTTATAAATAATCCTATTATTTTCTAGGGTTAAAATAATTTAATATAAATACCCTAAGGTTTACATATAATATATGAAAATATCTTAAAATTCCCTAAGGATTAAGATTACATTTAACAAGTATAAAATCATCTTACAATCACCTAAGGATTAGGATTACATATACCAAATTTCGTACAAAACAACCTTATCATATATTTAGGATCATAATTACCTTATCAAAATCGATATAGGATTAACCTAAACTATATGGGTATTAGGATTACATATAATTTATATTACCTAAACTATATGGGAATTAGGATTACAAATAATATAATAAACCTAAACTATATGGGAATTAGGATTACATATAATATATATTTCATATAAAACAACCTCATGATATATTTAGGATCGTAATTATTCTATCAAAATTGATATATGATTAACCTAAGCTATATGGGAATTATGATTACATATAATATGAATAAACCTAAACTATATGGGAATTAGGATTACATATAATATGAATAAACCTAAACTATATGGGAATTAAGATTACCTGGTCTCCGTTTTGCTAACCTCTTAGAAGAATAATCTGACAGAGTAAGAATAGAGGGAGTAGTAGAAGAGAAGAAGAGTATTGAGGGTTAGCTTGGGTTAGGTAGGCCTCTAGGGTTTGTTTCTGATGAAAGCCTTCTTTTGTTATCTGTTTATGGATGACACCTTTTCTCTCTAAACCTTTGGTAAATACCGAAGTCTAGAGAGCATGAGGATGTGTCTCTATGTCACAAAGAGGTGGGAGTGGGTTTATATACTACTACATCCAAGACCTATCCCTAAACCACATGGGCCATAGAGAAATAAATATGATCCATCATCATAAATTCAATCAATCAATCCAACAATCAAGATAAGAATAAGATTCATCATATTAAATTCAATCAATTAATCCAACAATTAAGATATAAATATGATTCATCATATTAAATTCAATCAATCAATCGAGATGTGAATTTAATGTGACCCTGTTGACAAGTAGTGGACTTGTTACCTAAAACCTTTTTTTTTTCTTAGTGCATAAGCTGAAAATTCATAAAAAGAGAGTTATTACTATTTATAATAATTCTGGGATATTACAGATAGCAACTCTTGACTCTCATTGAACATTTGTGGGGGAGACATAGACAATCTAGGTGCACCTACATGAAGTTGACCACTCCTGCGACAACCAACAAGTATAAGTGCAAGTAATAAGAACCAAGTAATGACAATTAATATAGGAACAAATTACATTTCTTAACACAACAAGACTTACACTTCTTGCTCTTCCATTTGAACATTCCTTCGTTGTGGTCTATTATCATTAACTCCATTTTATTCAACGTACACATGACAATATGTTTCATTATACCTTAATAAATGTTCAACCCCTTCATCATCTACAAGATCAACAAATGTAGAAGTATCCAAGCTAAGTTTGCACTTCACGCAAATTTCAGTATTTTCTTCCCCAATTACAGAAGTTAGCAACTCCTTGTATGTTGTTCCTTCCTTGATGTTTCTTGTTCTTACCATTCCACCAATATACTCACTTTCTTGCCCTCCCCATAAACAATGTTACCTCCCACATGGAAGAAACATAATAGGTTCTTCCTCAAGTACTGGTCATCTTTAATTATGATCTGCAACATAAAGTTAGTATTAACAACTTTAACAGTCACATTAGCAACTAAAACTGTAGCTATTTACAACAATCTCATTTCAGCCTTTTCACATTCAGTCATTCCCCCTAACAAACAGACCTCCCTTTGTTTCCATGCCCAAAAACAAGCAAAACCTACAACGTTTTAACATTCACCTTGTATTAACAACTATATCAGTCATATTAACAAGTATATCACCATATTAACAACTATAATACCATATTAACAACTATAACATATTAACAACTATCACTTTTCAACGTTTTTACACCAAAGCGCTTCATCCCATTCCCATTAACACAGCTTTCCCTCTCGTTTTCAACCCAAAAAACAGAGCAACATTTTTCCACCCTACCCTAAAATGATTAAAGTCCAACTAGAATGGTGATGATGATATCTTGATGAAAAACTTAGTATTTCATACCTATTTCCAAGCCGATAATAACATAAACTTGGCAAAGCTCTAACCTTTCAACAAGCTAACCTTCTAAGTGGAAAAATATGTTCAAGAACAAAATAAAAACCCACTGAGTTCAGGCTAATGCAGTAGATGATCAGAACACACGTGGGAATATAAATGTTCTCTTCGTCGCTGAGTTGAGCAGATATAAAGGATCGAACCACGCTTGCCGTGCGTGCGTCTCTCTGCGTTCGCTTATGTTTCGATTTCACTTTTTGCTTTTTTTCATTAGGCGCCAAAACCATCTGCTCCTTTTGTACAGTCTGCTTTTTTGTTTATTACTCTAGGGATATTAATGTCATTCCATTGTTTCATCAAATACCCATTAGGGCCCTAGGGCCATTTGTGGTAGAGGAAAGTTGTTGGGGACATTTTTGCAATTTTGGACCTTAATTGGGCCTTGGCAAGGATTCTCCCTAAATTATTACTACTCTGGTCCTATTTACCACTCTGGTCCTATTTATAAGTCCAGTTTGACCAAATCTCACATACCAAGAAAAAATAGTTATCTCAATGATTATAGGGTAAATTTTCCACTTTGCCCTCATTTATGATTGAGTATTTTTCAACTGTTTCTTCTCTCTTTATCTTTATGAGTACAATTAATATGAGCAAAATTGTCACAATCTCATTTATTACATGAAACTGGACTTATAAATAGGACCAAATTTTTTGGTCAAACTGGACTTATAAATAGGACCAGAGTGGTACACTCTAGAGATGAAGTTGCCTTTTTTAAGAAAATTAAATAAACTAATTTTAAAATATTTATGTTTATCATTTGTTCTTCAAATTGTGTTTCCGAACTTATAAACTGATATATAATTTGTTGATATACAACATACTCCCTCTAGTTCTTTTTATAAGGAACTAATTAACAAGTGTATTTAGTGCTTTTTATAAGACACTAGCTTGTTCTCAAGAGTATTAATTATTTTTTCCATATATACCCCTAATTAATAAGGATAGTGGGTGAGAGTAATAATTAATACTACCTCCAGTCCTAATTATAAGACATAGTTGACTTTGTTTGGAGAGATTAAGGAAGCTAAATAAATTACTTAATCATTTTATATGTTGTGTATTTTTAGATTATATATTAGTTTATTAGTCAAACTAATTACTTTGAAGAAAAAAATAAAAATAAAAATACTCTAAAGTAATTTAATTAGCTTCCTTAATTTCTCCAAAACAAGTCAACTATGTCTTATAATTAGGACCGGGAAGAGTATGATATTAGAGTTTAGTACAATTAGTATGAGTAATATTGGAAATTACTTAAATTTTAGGGCAATTTTATTGACTTTAACTGTTTTTATTGGTTTGTGAAAATTGTTAGTTGATGCCTTATAATAAGGATCAGAGGCCGAGGGAGTATATGATTAACCAATTTATTTAGCTTCCTCTTCCTTAATCTCTCTAAAAAAATCAATTATATCTTATATTTAGGACCAAAGGAGTACTACTCACTATCTTTGAAGAAAGCGTAGTGATGTCCGCTACTTTCGTCGCTAAAGCAGTCAATTAAACTAGGTCCTAAATTATTATGCAGTTTAGGGTCAACCTAGGTCATTCTCCCAAGGAGCAAGTTGTGGGTTTTCTTTAGGTTGAATTTAGGTGAAGAAAAGATGCAATGGAATGAAACTAAATTAACTAGATGCAAGATGAAAAGACTCTAAAACTTATATGAGAATGGAACTAACCTAGATGCGAATGCAATTCTGGGGGGATTTTATGAGAAGAGAATTTAAATTCTAAGAAAAATATTGATTAAAATCAAATCAAATCAAATAACAAAAATCTAGTTCAGTTATGATGATGAAGGGGACAACTTGGGATTCACAAGGAGTAACTTTCTTAGCCCAAATTAATTAATTAGACCACGGGGATTAATGAAAGATTGGAATTAATGAATTTAATTACCTAATTGAAACATGGGAAACCCTCAAGTTCAATAACACTTATTCCACTAGAAAACTCATAGTGAAATAAGTGGTGGCTAATTAAACTCATTAAAAACCAATCACCGTTAATTTCTAAATAAATTTGGAATCTCATTTACAATTATCTAATTAAACCACTAGACAATTTATCAATTTAATTAAACAATTAAATCGATAAACCTAATTGACAATTAAGTTAATAACGAAAACTCAATTATTAACTTAATTGACAATCCAGAGGTTGCAAACAAGAATCCAACAATAAGCATAAAAACTCTGACTTATCAATCTAATCCAATAAAAATTAGGTTTACAATCTAAAACTAGATTGTTCTCCAGTAATACAATTTGAAACCGTTTAAAACTAAACTATCTCAAATCTCGAATTAAAAAGATTAAGGGTTAAGGAGCAATTTTACATGAGCTTTTCCCAGGAGCGCAAAGACCACGAGCTTTTCTCGAGCAAAAGTACACACGTGGTTACGTTTTGGGAGCACTCAAGACCACATTAGTTGCAAAGTCAGTTAACTAGATGGAACGACGACGTGGCGCTTATTTGACCGACACGACATACGACGCCGACGTGATGCGACGTGACGCCGATGGTAGGAAAAAAAATTACCATTTTGCCCTTAGTTTTAAATGAAAATTACCTTTTGCCCTTAGTTTTAAATGAAAATTATCATTTTGCCCTTAGTTTTAAATAAATAAAAAAAAAAAATACCCTACCACCGGCCATGGCGGCGGCCGCCACCACCAGCCGTGGCCGTCCACCACCACCACGGTGGCGGCGGCCGCCGATGGGTGGCCGGTGGTGGGCCCACCAAGGAGGGTATTTTTAGTTTTTTTTTTTTTATAAAAAAACTTAGGGCAAAAGGATAATTTTATTTAAAACTAAAGGCAAAAGTGTAATTTCACCGAGTTCTTGTTCATTTCCATCCAACTTAATAACTTGTTAACAATCAACTAATCTGCTGTATGTGGGCGCTCAAATGTAACGTGTGTCTTTTGCTCAAAAAAGCTTTCGTGGTCTTTAGGCGCTCTGTGGAAAAGCTCATGTAAAATTAAGCCATTAACCCAAAGATTAAAGAATAACACTCCCTTGTGGTCTTCAATTGTAAATCCTAGGCTCTAGCTTCCTCCATGCTCTTCCCAAATTGCCCCTAAAAGACTTAAGCCATCATCGAAATTCCTCCTCCCTTTGTTATACAACTCACGAGCATTTTATGGATAGAGGATTCAATAGATGCAATCTAAATAATGGTGGGTCCCGTGAGTGAATTAACAATCTGGGAAGTTACGGATTAAGGTGGAACTCCAGCAATAGCGTCTCTGCGTGAATTGTTATTCCTTCCAAGCCGAGAGAATCCGCGTATTCCTGCCTCTCCGCGTACGTGTCTGTGGCTCTCCAAGAGAGCGTCTTTTGTGAATCCGTCTTGCGGCCAGCTCTCTGGCGTGAGTGTGCGGCTCTGGAAGAGAGTGTCCTCCTTCTAGCGGCTAGGTTAGATTTAACCTAAAAGGGGGGAACTTTTTGGGTACTAAGTTGAGCCCATTAAAATTAAGAAGCCCAATGAAATTCCAAAATTAGATTTTCTTTCAACTTTCTGCAAAAATTCTGCACCATAAAATATTCTAATATGATAAGATCATGATCTATCATATATTAGGAAATATTATTTAATCACAAGATAACAATCAGAATATAAATAATTCAAGCCCAATAATCTAATAATTAATTCTGATTTATATTATTTCCTAAAATTGGCTAACAATCCAAATATTATCTAATATATTCAAATTAGCCTAAAATAGTCCACAAAATAAATGAATAAGGTGAGATAAAATATATAAAATTAGGGTTTATCACGTAGCATCGATATATCTTCATAATACACACACACAGAACCCACAAGAAATTATATTATTAATAAATTATCCAGTAAATTTAGATTATTGCGGCATTATGAAATATGGTTAAATATGAAATGAGAGTATTCAAATTTGGTGAGAAAGAATGTGCTGACACAGAACAAAAAGTGAGGAAACTTGTAGCTTTCATATATACAATATTGGCTGGTAACATTGGACATCTAAACTACAGCTTCTATACAACACAAATCTATCAAAATAATTGAATATATATATTAGAATATTCCTTTTATATATGCATTTCATGCTCAATTTTAGAACAAAAGAGAAGGGTCTCATAAGGTTGCAGGATGCTGTTTCTTCTTGGGCAGAGCCGCTTGCATGAGGCGAAGTCTGTGTGTTATTTCAGTGAAGGATGGCCTGGCTGCAGAATCAGGGCTCCAGCATTCTTCCATCAGCCTCTTCCATTCAGAATCACACCGTTTTGGGATTAGAGGCCTTAGTGTATTGTTCACAATTCCACCTTCATTAAAACCATCATTAGAATTCAAATCAAGTTTCAGTGGACTTGATGATACAGAACACGTAAAAGGTCAAAAGCTTATAAATTGGCATGGTACAACAGTAACATTGGTGATTTTATCAGTTCAATGATGGGGCATCTTTTAACTCGTTAGCTTGCTCTTTTTTTGGGCCTGCTAGTAAAAATGTAACTAAAACGATAGTTTCACTTGATAAGATAATCTGTGATAGTCCACTGCAGGAATATCTGTGATAGCCAATGTTACAAGCAGCACCATAACAATGTTCTTTCACATGAGGAACAGAAAAACCAGATGGTCATGGTCAAGTGATTTTTGGCTTTAATTTCATGCTTGATATCCATGTTTCAAAAGGAAGCCAGTAACAAATCTATATGGAAGACAAAAGCTTAGATTATAAATGCTTACCTATGATGGCACCACAGTGCATGCTAGCATATGGCTCTTCCCCAGTCAAGATCTCCCACATTGTAATGCCAAATGAGAAAACATCAACCTATTAGATAAATATAATAGCCATTAGCCAGGCATTTTAAATATTACGAGTACATTCCACAGGAAGCAAATTGATTATTTGCTAACCTTTTCAGAGACCCCACTTCTGTTGCCATCTAATAATTCTGGTGCCATCCAGGGAAGGGTTCCTCTTACACCACCAGAAACAAGTGTGTTGCGCTTAATTCTTGACAGGCCAAAATCAGAAACCTACATATCACATTTTTACTTAGGTGATTGGTCAATCAGTTTTCTCTACCCAACAAGTTCGTACATGGATGGTACGAGAAAGAATACAATGAAAACACAACTAATTAAGAGCTCTTAAGTTGTCATGCCCTTCAGATAGTATTTTCCTTACATAAGTTGATGTTAATGACCCCAATAGTTGGCAGCCATTTCTTTGGTTTGGGCCATGATCCCAGATAGTTACAAAAAGACTTGGTTTCAATCCAAAATGTCAGGAAGCAAATTCAAATTCATGTATCTGCCACAAGTTACCTTGCACACAGGCCGGTCAGGATCCCCCAAATTGACAAGTAAATTATCACACTTCAAATCGAAATGAACGATTTTCTTAAAATGCAAATATTCCATGCCAAAGGCTGCATCCAATGCAATCATAAGCCGCTTTCGGCGGTCAAGCACTCTGCAGGATGATAGGAAAAAGTTACCTAAATTTAATTCTAGTTAACATTTTGCAAGCAAAATAGCTCCTGCGAATTAACTTACTTTTCCTTCTTCAAGAGGACATTCCTCAGTGATCCATGTACCATATATTCTGTTAGAGTTGCCATTGTCCCACCAGGGCCATCTGGAACTATCCCGTAAAAGGCCACCACATTTGGATGGTGAAGAGTTGACAGAATTTTTGCCTCTCGCCTGAAATCTCTTGTCTGCACATACATATATCATTAGCTTCTATCCCTTGTAACAAAAATAAAACTAGACTGTAGGTTTTGTACTCACATGAATTTTAAGGTAAATCACATTGTTTATGATTAGTAAATAATATAGCATTCAATAGATTTTAAGTTATATTGAATATTTGATTTTTTGAACACTGTTTAAGAGTCACCAAAATTGATAAAGAAAGGGAACATAAAGAATACTTGCAAAATTCAACTTGCTTATCATTATGTACACCTACCAACCGCTCTTGCTCTGGTAATCTGCCTGAAAAACAACTACTTTTTATCCTCTTGATTGCAACATCTGTTCCCCTCCACTTTCCATGATAAACAGTTCCAAATGTTCCAGATCCTAGCTCTTGCAATTCTTCAATATCAGCATTCTTAATAATCTGCAAGTTTTCATCTCAGATATTAGGTTAAACATGAGTACGAGCAGGCTCTGTTTCAAATTCTTATCCTACTAAAACAAATTAAAGGAGGGCAACATAAAAAAGTAAAGGAAATAGAAAAAGTTTGGAAGGGGACTATCAGAATACAGGAGGCTTTGGCCCTGTTTCTAATTGCTTATTTTCCTAAAAGAGCAATTGACAGGATTAAGAGCAACATAAATGACTTTCCATTTTTAATAGATTTGAGATATATTTTGATATATTTGGGAAATCATCAATGCTAGATTAAAGAGATTTTCTTGAGATTTTGAGATATCAATTTGGGCACATCATTTGGGGGATTTTAAATTAAAATAGAAGTTTTAAATTTTAGGAAAGAAGCAATAATAATAAAGGGAAGTTTTCTCAAATAAAGAATAAAAAAAAGATTCAGTTTTATTATCATAATTATTATTTCCTTTTCTTTTCATTCATAGGAATGACATTGTTTTGAAGTTTTGAGAGGAGGCAATATATCCTTATATATATGCGAGGCGTAGCAAGAAGACGGTGTGTTCTATTTTCTTAGTTGGCGACGGCAACACAAGAGCTCATAATTTGATAGAGGGAGACTAAAATTTGGAGATGCAGAAGATCTATAGCATGGATGAAAATTCAGCATTAAGTGTTTGTTTCTCCTTTCCTTTCCCTTCTCTTTTTTCTTTTGTCTTTGGTTAGCTATTATTTTGTTCATGAGAAAGTTAAGTTTATGTAGCTAAACCTTTGCTTTGGATCCTTTAATTTGATTATGGATTAGTGGATGATGATTTCTTCTTTTTAATTGTTATAATGTTATGTTTGTTGATTCAATTGTGAGTTTAATGTTCTGAAAGATGAGAAATTTGATTGGATATTTTGGTATTCTAAAGGAGCCCAGATATAGGAAATTTAGAAAAGACTTTCAGTTGAATCGTGTAGGATTAAGTTTTCGGACTTAATTTACTTGTAAGATAGACATATACCTACTGGCCCTACATAGTCTCATTAAGCTTGCACTTAAATTAATCCAGTTAAGTACTAATTGCCTAAGGAATTAGGGATTAACATAATTGGAATGCCTTTTAGTGGATCTAAAGACACTCTTAGGTAATCAAGAGTCCTAGACTAGCAAATATAACTTCAAATACAATTAAAAGGAGAAATTAGACACTAAAAAGTAATCAAAACTATAATAATCCAAGTCACTGCTTAAGATCTAGAATCATCCTTATCTTTAACTTTAGTTAGATTTTATTTTATTTTTTTTCCTCCTCTTTAGTTAGCTAGTTTTCTTATCTTTGATTCAAATTGCGTTGACTTAACTTAAGCAAAAGTGTAAAGTCATTGCTCAACTGAATTGTTGGTACCAAGCTATCGTAGGAACGATACTTTTCTCATCACTTTATTACTTGATACGGCCCATACACTTGCGGAGTCTTAGGCTATAATTCTTTCCCTATCATGCAGTTATTTGTCAAACAAGTCTTAACATTTCCCTTGTTAATGTTCACGAGAATATATTGACTGCTCTAGTTAATCATTTAAGAGTTTATGGATTGACGAGGGTATGATAGAAGCCGCAAGTCATGAGAAGGAATAGGAAAAGGAAGAAGCAGAGGCGGTTTTCAGGTTTTTCTATCAATTGAATCTAAAGAGGAAAAGGATGAAGGCACATCCGCAAATGAAACCAATTGATGTGTGACTGTGGTCCCTATTTTAATTTTAGATTCACAAGACTTAGGGTAGTATATAATGGGTCTGTTTGGGTTGGCGGTAGGAGCGATGACTTAAAAACTATATGACTTTAAAAAAATCAGGTTATAGATAATGATTTGTGTTTGGATTGATGGTGGTAGAAGTGGCGGGGCCCACGTCAAAAAGCTGAGAGCGTTTTGGAAAAAGCTCCATTCTGGAGCTTTTTCCTTAACTGACTTTTTGAGCTTTTTTGACTTAAAGTTAAGCCAACGCTCTGAGCAATCCAAACAGGTTCCATTTTCTTTTGATCACTGTGTGAGCGTTGGCTTTTAAGCTACTGCATTTTTTTGTCTTTAACGCTAAAATTTAAGTGAATTCAAACATGCCCAATAAAACTAGCCTTATTCTTGTACAACTAAACTAGCTTCTGTCATATGTTCTTGAAAAAACTTATGCATCACATACAATAACTCAGTTTTCCCCCCACTTGATTCAATGGACTTCATGAGTCTGTTAAAAATCTTATTTCCTTCTTACTGCTATCAGCACTGGGTTGCAGAGAATCATTCTGCTAGATATGGTTACAGAAAATTGTTTCTATGCTGACTTGCTGAGGTTGAAAAGACTCCAAAGACAAGTTTCAAAGGGAGACTTATTGATGCAGAAGTTTCCTTCATACAGAGGCAAAGTTGCTGGTTTAAAAGTTGAAATTGATTATCCAAAGGTCCAAAAGATGGCACCATGACCAAGGTGATAATGATTTATGCTCCTTTATGAAAAACTAGGTGATCTTGCACAATGATGATTAGGAGTAAATATAATGTCTTAAAGTATATGAAAGGAGGGCCGCAAGCATTTTTTAAGTTCATATATTTCCACCAATATAACGGCTATCTGCTCTCCTCAAAAAAAGACTTGACAAATTAATTCATCCACCAAGAATATTGGATGAAATCTTAGCATTCAAACAAAACTAGATTACATCGTATTATGAAACTATACTAATTTCATACCTGCAAACCATAGAGTTCAGCGTCTATTTCAGCAGTTGCTGATCCAATTGACTTATTGAAGTTCGCACTATCAACTTTTGCAAACTACCATGGAAAATTAGATTCTTTAGTCAACCATACCATCAAAAATCAATAACCGTATAATTAAACTTTATTTGGAAATTCTCACCTCTTCCCTGTTAGGAGACACAGCTTCAGGTTCATCCTCTTCATCTCCATCCACACCTAAAAAGCTACTATCAGTTGGCCTTTTAACAGTAGCTGCTGCATTTAGCTGCTTGAATTCTCGGCAAGTAACAGAGCTCTGTGACTGGTCATACAACTCAATGTTACACCCAACAAAAGGATCTTGGTCATAGACAATCTTGTCATTCTTCTGGTGAGAATAAGTGGCAGGATTCTCATCAGAGAGAAAAATCTCCCCTCTGGAAGCTGATCCCTTATTCTGAATTGCAATATGAAAATACAAGGATTAATCAGTGGCAGACTTGACGGTCAAGTTAGACAAATTCCTAAGAAAATAAACTCACTGAGGCTCGCAGTATGGACTCTATGTCAGTTTGGCAGTCAGTAAGCTGTAAATCAGAGGATCCAAGGTGAGATGCCTCGCTGTAATCTGTTGTTGACATAGTAAATTGCCGATACATGATAGAATTTTGGCTTCTCATAAAAAACTCAGAAGAAGCCATGTCTACTAGTAGACCATGTGGTTGCTCACTCAGGTTTCTTGTAGATTCAGACTTTAATGAGGAAGCAAGTAATTTGCAATAACTGCTTTTTAACTCTGCTGGAGACTGGCAACCAACTTGTTTGTAATTGATGCTCTCCAAATCTTTGATATGCAAGACATTTTCATGTGATGGTACTTCAATATTACCTCCATATCTTCCAATTTCACCAGAACAGGCATTGTTATTATCTGCGAGTTGCAAGCTCCCTTGACTAGGATTCAAAATCCCCTTGAAACTGCCAGTCTTTCCAAAACTGGGCAGAATTTCAGCAACCAGGTTTTTTTCATCAATTACCTCTCCCTCCTGTAATGGCTTTTCCCGGAAAGAATTTGAAACTTGCAGTAAAGGTAACTTGTTTCCCTTTACTTTAAGGGAGGGCTGCAAATGATCTTCAAACCTCTCATCACTCTGCAACATTGAATCCGAAAATGCATGAAACAATTTGTAATGAGACCTATCTCTATCATTAGGGACTGAAACTACTAATGATGACCCTTCAGGATGAGAGAGATCATTCTCATAATGGAATGCACCCTCATTTGGACGTGGGGGTCTCTCAAATATCATATCACCTTGGCCACACGTTGCAGAAGAGACAAAGTTTTCACTGTGTCTTCTCATCTGGTATTGAACACCATCAGTGAGATTCTCAGGCTGATCAACGTCCACCATATGTTGATTATTATGATGATAATTCAGAAAGGGAGGCCCTTGGGCTAGATTGTTATAGTATGCAGCTGGATCAACATAATGGGCATCATCTCTATACGAGGAATTGCCACATTGAATTCTTTCCTTCACAAAGGGAACAAGGCCTTCATTACCAACACTGCAAGGTTGATCCATAATTAGCTCTATGTTGGAAATTTGATTATCTTTAGTCTGAGCACGAAGAAGAGATATAGGACTAGGTGGTGATTGCATGAATGATTTGCCTGGCACTGGAGGTGAGATTAAAAGCTGAGAACCAGCTTTACTAAGCAATCTTCCCAAACGTGGGGACATTGGACCTCGATCCTTCACATCCCAAGCAAATGCAGATGTAGTTGATTCCTTAAACAATCTTGGACTATTGAAATCAGAGATCTTCCGAGAACTTGGTTCCAGCATGCCATTAACAGCAACGACATACTGATAGTCAACATCACCTGGCAGATTGACTTTTGCCTCAACAGAGTTTGGGCTCTCAGTTTCAGTTGAAGATATGAGAAATATCCGCAATCGTTGAGAGCCTTCAATTCTTTCAAGTTCTTCATACTCCTCTATCATATGATGAAGATCCTCATCAGAACAGACAGATATAAGAGCATCCAGATCCTCTCCAGGAAGCTGGTATTTGATAATGTGAGTTTGGTTCCATATTGCATGAGTCTTCTCCATAAGTTGCTCCCAAGTAATGTTTTTCCTTATGGATATAATCCGTGTTTCTCCTCCCACATATCTGAGCTTCCCATCATTTGGCCTTGGTAATATTCTCCCTCCAAAGCTACAAAGAAACTTTATCTTCTTATAAAACGAAGCATCTGAAAGTGCCGATGGATAAGGATGACACGACTGAG
Source organism: Acacia pycnantha (assembly GCA_025563575.1). NCBI lineage: Eukaryota > Viridiplantae > Streptophyta > Magnoliopsida > Fabales > Fabaceae > Acacia > Acacia pycnantha. The sequence continues at coordinate 194,277 of JAMWYP010000033.1, read as the reverse complement.
GGGATTCAGCTGCATAAACGGGTGGAGCAGTTGGTCCTGAAGAAATTGTATCCAAATAAACTTCTTCAGTAAATTTACCAGATCGTTGTCCAATACCACCATGTTCCCACTGGAACTTGTTCAAATTGTTAGGATATGCCCTGCTTTCAGGCTCAGCAACGTGTCCTGCTGTTGCACCCGCATCTGACAAATCCGAGTTACTATCAGAATCTATTCTCCTTAGGCCAACAACATTAAGTCTCCTTGAACCAAACCGATCACGATAGAAATCAGTTGAAAATTCTTCACCTGTCTGCGAACATATATTGTCTTCATTGCTGTCTAAAAGGATTCTATCATTCGAACCTTTAAGCCATTGGTCTGGAGTGCCTGGAGCCTCACTATTCATGGTGGCAGAATAATTATAGCTAGCTCCACATAACCATCATTTGCTCTAAAGCATTTTGAGTTCTAAGTGCCCGCACGTATTCGACCAGTGCCTATGTGATTCCTCAAATGTAGATTACTCACTTGAATCTCAAATTCATACAAATAAATCCTTCTCCCTGTAGCTTGAAAGCTGATCTCGCGGATATAACAATAGTTATAAACTAAGCACAACCACCTCAACACCTGTCTTCATAGGTATATTCAAGAGATGACATGAGCATGCAATCCCTCAATAAAATGAGTCAGCAGATAAACTAAGCTGATTATATTTGGCCACCATTAAAAATCCGATGAGGAAACCCATGCAATGATTTTACACGTTAGTTCCATGAAGGAACTTACGAATTTGAGCTCTGCAAAAGAGGCACAATGTCTATAAGATACAAAATGAAGATAATGGAATAAAAAAATACCCAATTTCAAAAGCTACATTCTTTTTCTAACAATAAGAGCAAAGTCAGACCAACAGAAACAAAGGTATAAGAAACTGGTGTCAGTGAATCAAATGGGGGCCGAAAGCTAAATGCAAAAAGAAATAGATATTCAGAATTCGGTACCTGCTTGAATGTGCAGAGATTAGCTGACAGCATGAAACATATACTGGGGAGATTGCTGCGTAAATGGAGGAACTGGGAATTGAGGGAACCCATGAAGAACCGAAAAGAAAAGAAAATGGAGTTAGGGTAGTTCGGGTTTTGGTGAAACCAGAAAACAGATTTGTTGGCCAGGCAACATTTGAGAGGAAGGGAGAGAGCGAGAGGAAAACGTTCCATGAGTCGCGGAGTTCGAACGGAAACGGATACGTCGGAGAACGACATTTGCTTAAAATAGTGCACCATAAACACTGCAGAATCTATTGGTCTCAAGTCAAATCTAAACGTTCAGACCCCAATTAAAAAAATCCAAAGTCTATGTTGATTCTTGATTGCGGGAAGGGGAAAACCTTGATTCTTGTTTTGTGCTTCCCTCTTTCTCTTTCCCGCCCCGGCAAACGACGCTTTTGCGCCAAATTTTTTTGACTTTTAAGGATGGTTTCTTAGTTTCTTAATATAAATTCAAAATCACAGCCCTTTTTCATGAAAATGAGTGACAAAGCCGAAAAAGTAGAGATAAAATATGAATTAAATCCGACAGTGACAGTTATATCTAAGAATATTGGTATAACTTGTTTTTTTAAAAACAATAAAAAATAAAGTATGATTTCAGCTTATGCTTTTTTTCCCGGTTTTTTTTAAACAAAGATGTTACTTTTTTTCTCTCGAAAAAATGTAACTTATTTGGTGTCAAGTAAAATTAAAAGGAATTATTCTCTCATGTCCGTATTAATATTATGATACTCCTCTGATTCTTATTATAAATTTTTATTATAAAGCACCAACTAATAATTCTCACAAATTAATAAAAATAGTTAAAGTTAATAGAGTTGTCCTACAATTTAAGTAACTTTCAATATTATCCCTACTAATTGCACTAAACTTAAACTCTAATATTATAGTAATTATTACTCTCACCCACTACCCTTATTAATTACCACTCTGATCCTATTTATAAGTCCACTTTGACTAAAAAATTTGGTCCTATTTATAAGTCCATTTTGACCAAATAAATGATATTGTGACAATTTTGCCCATATTAATAAGGAAGAGAGAGATTGGCTAGCCATGTTGGAAAGAGAAAAAGATGAGAGAGATTTGACAATAAATATTAAAAGGTACTCTTTCATAAATGAAGGTAAAGTTAGACATTTGCTCCATAATCATTAAGATACCTAACTCTCCTTGGTACAATGGTATATGAGATTTGGTCAAACTGGACTTATAAATAGGACCAGAGTGGTATGAGTATATATGAAAAAAAAAAGTTAATGTGTTTTGGAAACAAGGAGGTACCTTATAAAAAAGACCAAATACAATTGTTAGTGATGCTTTATAATAAGGACAAGAGGGGGCATATTTGAAGGACTGATATTAATCTTAAATATAAAATATACTCCCTCTGATCCTAATTATAAGAACATTTTTGTAGTGCAAATTGCACTACAAAAGTGTTCTTATAATTAAGACTAGAGATAGTAGTTTTCAGATTTATCGATATTTTCCTAATGTCCCCTTATTTATTTATGTTCTCTCAATAATAATCAAAGAAGAAAATGAAGAGGTGATTAAAGAAGATGACTATAGAGTATTTTAAAAATACGTTTCATATTAATTAACTCAAACAATTAAATTAATATAATCAAAATTTTGTAGCTTAAAGTATAACGCAAATCCAACAAGAAAACACACTATAACTCGAATATTAATCATTCATACGAAAATTGGAATATAATCAACCCACTGGTGGTCGGTGATCATCATGATGGTCGCCGCCGGAAACCATAACTTGAGCAAGACCTTAATTAGCTCCATTTGTGTGTCCAAGCTTAGCTGATGACGAAAGTTAGCAATGAAATTCTTCGCTTCATTCGTCCCACCCATAATAGTAACTCCTTCTTCTTCCTCCTCCTCCTCTGCTTCTTTCAGAATTAACTTCACATGACTCCTCCGTTACTTGAATGAAATCGCCTTGTATAAAACTAACTAACATTACTTGATGTTGAAATATATATATATATATATATACACACACACATACGTAACGAGGAAGAAAGGTTTGATATGATGAATAGTTTGGTGATAACTGTATGGTTTAATTGTTGAAGGTTTTCATAGCAGAAAAGAAAAGAGAGCTTGTTATAGAATCCAAGTATATAAGAGTAGAAATGAAGATTGCGTGTAGTGTAACGGCTAATATATATGATGATGATTTGAACAAAGGAAGCTCACAGCGACTTCCCCTGAGGATTTCGTTCTATGCAACTAATAACAACTAATATAGCTTGTCATTTTCGTCTTAACTTTAAAGAACAAATTTAAATTATGATGATCTCCCCATTGCTGGTCCCTTTTGTTAATTTGTGTTTCTTTTAACGCACCCAGGCTTATTTGTAAAACAGTTATTCGAGGTTCTCTCCGATCTCCTTTTTTTTTTTTTCCGTGATATTTCTTTATAGTTATGGCTGCTTTCTTTTATTATTTTGTTTGTTTTCTTTTTTGGTTATAAAGTTACAGTTGCTTTCGATGTTGCCCACTTTTTTGGCCCACCAGATATTGCACATTTCACACTATATATATATATATGGTCGTTTTATAAATTTATCTTAAGATGACTTTTTTTCACAATACCAGAAGAATTATATTCGCAAGTCTCGCAAGAATCAACTTTATATATTCCAGGAAAACCATGATTGTTAATTGATGTCCATATTAGATTTAAGTTGGTTTTTATCGGAAAACCACGATTAATAGCTCACCGGTTGCATCATTATTCGCTGGTGCATGATCGGTTATAAAAATAATCTACTCCCGCTATTTCTAAATGAGTTAGGTAACTAATATTAGCCATTTAAAAAATTACTTAAGTAATTATTTGTCAAAAAATGTTTACTAGTTTTCTTAAAAAAACATTTTTAATCATTTGCATTTAATGTTATTTCCATGATGAAGAAAACAAAAACCTTAAGTGCAATGGCGATAGAGAATTTTTTTTTTTTTTTTGGGGTATCAATAATAGAGCTAAATTAAGAAAATATTAATGACATATATAAAAATTATATTTTATATCTATGACCAAAATCAACTCCCTAAAATTAAGAAAAGATTGATAAATATAGAAACTATATCTCATATCTAGGACAAAATTCAATTCCTTAAAATTAAGAAAAGATTAATAAATATAAAACATGTCATATATCTAGAATCAAAATCAACTATAAAACATATCTTATATTAAAGATGAGAGGAGTAACATAGATGAAAATTAATGTATATTCGATATCAATTTTGCCGGCTGAATAGTAAATAAGGCAGCCATAGCATTATTGTTACATTATTTTAATTTAACCTGTAATGCAACTGTACATATATAGCAATTATCACAGCTTATAGCTATAATCACAACTTATAACCACCCTGCGAGAAAACAAAAAATTGCCAACTTTTAAGTATGCCACACATCCAACAAAAACAATAACTTGATCGAAGCCTAATCATTGTTAAAAAGCTTAATATAATTATTACACGTCTTCTCGGCCTTTTGGGGTGAAAAGTCGTGATTACCCTCGTCGGTTGGGTTTCTTTTGATTTGAATTTCCCTCCTTCTTTCCTCTCGATATAACTTCTGGCATTTCTCTTTTTGCCCACTTTTTCAATTCGCTCATTCTCCCCCACACACGGGAATTCTTCGCAAAGTCGAAATTTTGTTCTCAATGCCAGGTGTCTCGAAATACTCGAAGAATCAAAGCTCCTTTCTCGTTCGAATTGTTCATCTTCCTTCATATGTCGATTTTACGCAAGGTTCGCGTATTCGGTATTTTATCCTTTTATATTGTTCTAGCATTTTAATTCTCCCTCTTCCCATTTTCTTTCTTTGGTGTGCCCTGTGTTACGGGTTTTTCTGGGCGGAGTGTTTATGAGTAGAGCTATCGAACCTATAGGTTTCGTCCTTTTGAGTGTCTGTTCTTAGTTGTTTCCCCCTCCTTCTTACCCTTATGTTGGTTGTATAGGTTTGAGCTCTTGATGGATAGGGAAAACATTCTTCGTCTTCTCATCGACCTTTAGATCCTAATGTCGATGAAGTGCTTCGTGAGCGTTATCCCTTTTTAGTTATTGGGCGCTAGGGACCTCCTTATCAGGAGGAGAAACGGTCTTTAGCCCTCCGTGGTCGATCGGGTGCGAGAAGCGCCGGGAGGCCCGACTGTGGTTCTGGACCCGGTCAATCCGAACACAGCCTTATTAGGCCAGATTTTCATGGTTCATCGATGTCGAGCCTCTTTTAGCCGAGCCGATAGCGCTACCAAACGCATCGTCCGTCCAGTCGAGGTCGTTACAGTGGCTATCACGGTCCCTGTTGGGATTGTGTTGCCGAAGCTCTTCCCTTATTGCGAGTGGGCAAGACCGTATGGCGAAGTCATCCTGGGCTCGTGTCGGCATAATTCGTTAGGCGAGCACATGCCGGACTTCAAGGGTCTTCCTTTCTCAGTTGTCGTCATCAGTGTATTCTGCCTAGTTCGACTTTAGTTTTATTTCATTTTGTTGTAGGTAAATGGAGTCTACGTCTTCCCTCGTCTTTTAGCTTAGAAACGGAGGCGGACTCCGATAGTCCTTCACCGGCCTGCGTTCCAAGTATCCACAGGGTGACTAGCGAAATGCTAACCATACGTTCGCGATGACCAAAACGGATATGGATAAAGTGGGATCTCACGGGGTCATCGGGATGTCGTCTTTCCCCTCCCAGGAGGATGAGCCGATCTGTGCCTTTCGGGAACCAGGCTCTCCTAATTTCTTTCTTTTCTATCGGGATTATATGACCCGGCTCGGTATTCGCTTTCCGTTTACGGGTTCCAATGTCAGATCCTCACTTTACCTTCATCCGGCTCCTTCTCGGCTTCACCCGAACGGGTGGGCTTATCGGCGGCGTTCGCCTATCTATGCGGGACAATGGAACCCGCTATTCCAGTACCGCCTTATTCCTTCATTTTTCTCCCTTTCACCCCTCGGTCGGGTAGGGAACCGCCCTCTCGAAAGGGCTAACTTCTCTTCGTGCCGAGGCGGGCCAGGAAACTCATGAATGCTTTCTCGAGACTCCTTTAAGCATTTCAAGAACTCTTTCTTCAAAGTTGTCGCAATCCACAGGGAAGTGCCTGGTTTACGAAGAAAGCGAGGGTCCAGGGCGTTGAATGGCGCTTCCCCTTTATTGGTCCTCAAAGCACCATCACTTCTCTCTTCCACTTTATCAATTTTCGTTAAAAGACCTCTCGAAGACGAGAGAGAGTATGCCGCTCAATTTGGTGTCTTATGTTGCCGAACATGGTGTCAAAGGGCGGCCTTCTATATTAAGAAGGCGGTGAGTCATCCGGCTCGGCCTCCCGGTATGGCTTTATTTGTGTGGTTCTGTTTTTACGCACGCCTTTTGTTATCTTACTAGCATCGACTTTAGATTTATGCTTATGTAATGAGTCAAGTTGCTATGAATCGAACCCCGATTATCTGGAGTATACCTTGTAGGCTTTGTTGGGAAGCCGAGAGAAGGCTCCCGGGAAGCGTCCAGTCGCAGAGCCTTCTAGGAAGCGAGCTCCCGCAGCCACATGGTCCCAAGGCCTTGCGTCGAAGGGGGCCAAGGTCGAGGATTCGCCGCTAACCGCCGGCTTGCTCCCGGTGTTACCTTCTTACCTTTCCGTCATTGATAGCCGAGGCGGAAGTAGTGCCTTCTTCAACGCCGAGTCTCTCGCTTTAAAGGAACATCTCCACGTTCAGACCCATCTCCTCAATCCTTGGAAAAGGCGAAAGCAGGTTCTCGTCTCGATTACTGTTTCTCCTTTGCGCCCATCGGCTACCACACCTCGACCAAGTGGCTTCAGCGGAGCCGGGCACAGAGTGAGGGCGTTTGAGGGATCGGCATGGCCTTCTTTCCGCCCCGTCGGCTTTTGTCTCCTCGGCCTCTTTCGGACGAGGACCTTCATGAGCTCGGGAATATGTCAGGTCATCTTGGCGGGGCTCTTGGATTATCTCGGGCTGGCCGCATCTCCATGGTTATTATGCTCGAGCTTACTGCGGAGTCCCGAACTACGAAGGAAAATTTAGAGTCGGGTGAGCAAAGGTGAAAGCAGTGGTGGAAGAAAAGAGAAGGTTGAGTGAGAAAGGGAGGCGAAGACGGAACTTAAAAGTTCCCAGCTGCCGCGGACAAAGCCTGGGGAGGATCTTTTGTCGACCCGCAGGCGACGGCAAGCCCATGCCAGGCTGAGCGGACCCGGGGATTCACAGGCGGAGGTTAATCATAAATTGGCGCGATGCCAACTCTCGTCTGGTTGAAGCGAAGCTAATGTCGCGGGGAAGAAGTCCTCCGCGCTATGTCCATGGATGCGGTCAAACGGCTTACGCGGCAACGTAGCGAGTTATGTCTGCTGATTCTGTAGCAAGTCAGAGGCAACTTTGCGGAGGAAGGCCGCCCATGAGAAGGCGGTGGCGGCGGTAAGGAAAACCGCGTCGGATTGTTTCGAGATGGCCCCAGCCCAGTTAGTACTTAAACCCGAGGGTAAAAGCGAACGTGGTGGGTATGGATGTCGCTCCGCTTCCAAGATGGTGTTCTTATTCCTCGCCTTTATCTCCCGAAGATAGGTCGGCTTGGATGCCGAAGTGAGCAGCGGTGAGCAAGGCGCGAGAGAGGCTGCATCCGGGTAGGACCTAATGGGGACGAGGCGCGGCTGCGCGAGGGGCCCACTAGCTTTGTTGTCTTTTTCTTTTTGCTTTCTTTGTTTTCGGCTTTTGATGCTGGGTGTATATTATTGCCTCAGAACTTTTAACTTTATGAATGAACATTCAATTAAGTAGCTCGTTACGTACTTTTACCTTCATGCGTAGATTGCACATGGGATAGTTTTAGACCAGGGCCGGGGTCTTTTAAGAATTAGAGTCCGCTTAGTACTCTTACGGTGTCGAAACCGAGTGCATGAGTAGGGGTGTCTATATATACCGCTCACGAGGTTCGGAGTCGTATTCAGGAGTTTTAACCGGGGTAAGGGTGAATGGTCACATGCTCGTCCGTGGTCGTCGTTGGGACACACTTTGACCATGTGGACACGATCGAGTCAGTTATGACCATTCTTCTTACTTAGGTGTCAATTTCGATGCATCAAAATATTTCTAGGGTGTATAGACCTCGGTGTCATGCCTTATTTAACGAATCATTTTGACCCTCTTAAAATTGAACATTTGGTCAACAAACCATTTATTTATTCAAGAGATGATTAGCTTTATAAAGTGACAATGAAAGGAAAGTTTGCAGAAGGGAAATGACTGAAACCAAAATAAGGTTGAAATAATAAATCAAAAACTTAACTCGGACAACGGGTGTCAGTTTGTAAGCATCTTGGGTGTGGTTGGGCCCCTAACTATAGTAGGCCCTTAATTTGTCGCCATTCCATGTCCTCTTGACGGATTTTCTTGTCAGTGTTTCGAAAACATCGCTCCTTTTTCCAACTTCTCCTTGACTCGATGCGGTCCTTCCCAATTGCGCGAGCTTGCCGTCACAGGCGTTCTTGTTGCGATGTCGGCCGCTTCTTAGGACCAGGTCGCCGGGTCGAATGCCACAGGTTTGACCTTTCTATTGTGTTTAGCCGTGATTGCTTAGGCACATATGTCTCGGCAATGGGCCGTGGTTGACTTCATCACCGGCTCCGTCTCGGTTGCCAATGCCCTTGGTCGGCGGTTCTCCTTCCTCCCGGGGTTCGAGCCTTCTCCAAGATGGTGACCAACCCACCGGGATCATGGCTTCGCATCCAAGTATGTCATGCGGAAAGGCGTCTCTTGGGTAGGCGATTGGATAGTTGTGCGAACTCCCCGCAGGCGTTATAAAGGCTGTTCGACCCAGCGAAGTGCCAGGCCTCTTGCATCTTTTAGAAGTCCATCGGGATTACCTTGTTTGCCGCTTGACTGTCAGTTTGATTGTGGGTGTTCGGTGATGCAAAATGATGTGTGATGCGGAGTCCACATGTCATATCTTGGAAGTTCTGTCCGTGGGCGAGTGCCATTGTACATCCCACTATCTCGGCGGGATTAGAAGCGGGAGAAAATGCTCTGTTGGATGAAGCGCTAGGACCCTCGCCGATGTGATGGTGGCGGCGGTTCGGCCTCAATCCAGCAGGTAAAGTAGTCACCGCCACGATTAGCCATCGAAGTTGTCCAGGGGCCGGTTTAAACGGTCAGAGTAGGTCCATTCCCATTTGAAGAACGGCCATGGGCGAGAGATATATTCCATGTACGATGGAGGGGACCAAATGATTTTGGCGTGTTTCGCAGCTATCACATGCCTTCACAAATTACGCTTGCGTCACTTTGCGTGGTGGGCAGGTAGTACCGACCCTAAGTGCCTTTCTTGCTAATGCTTTTGCACCCATTATGTTGCCGTTAATCCCCTCCCATGGGTCTCGGCGAGACATATCTACTTTCGTGAGTGCCAGGGCACCTAACATCGGTGTATGCAAGCCTTTTCGGTAAGGCGATCGTCTATCATTGTGTATACCGCGGCTTCCGTATCAGTTTTGGGCATTTGCGGTTCCAAGGGAATAATTCCCTTTCAATGTAGTCCTCGAGTGGCTTCCTCCAATCGGTGGCATCGGATATGACCATTACGAATTCGAAGCTCTTCCATCTTTTGTTGTATGACGGTTACGTGGTTTGGTCGTCCCTTTAGTGCTAGCCGGTTTGGAGAGTATGTACGCTCGGACATTTTCCCTCTTGGTATATGGGTAACCTTTACTTCTTCGAACTCGGCTTGGATATTCTTGACTTTGCTAAGATATTTAGCCATTAGAGGCCCTTTAGCTTTGATATGTCCCATCTATCAGGCGGCGGCGAGTTGTGAGTCGGTGAAAACCGAGACTCTTTGTGCAGCGAGCTCCTTGACTGATGGAGTCAGGCCGGGAGCGCCTCATATTCGGCTGATTGTTTGACGTCGGAAATCTAGTTGTAGGGAGTGTTCGGTGTCACTCCTTCGGGGCTCTCTATGATTATTCCGGCTCAGCTTCCTTTAGAGTGGGACGAGCGAGTCGACATATACTTTCAGGAGGAGTCATTGCTCGGGGTCTTCGTTAATTGGAGTTAGTTCTCGAGGAAATCCGCGAGAGCTTGTGACTTAATAGCATGTCGTGCTTCGTATGTGATGTCGAATTCGGATAACTCAATAGCCCAGTCATTCGGCTGCCGGAGTCAAACATGGAGTACTGTCGAATGGGTTGGCTAGTTCGAGCAGATTATCTTGTGAGCTTGGAGAGTACGGGCGCGATCTGCGTGCGCGAGTCATTATTATGGCGAAAGCCAATTTCTCCGGCTTCGATATCTTAGCTCGAGCTTTGTAAAGCTTTTTAACGAAGTATATTGGTTCTTGGCCATTCTTTCCTTCCCAGAACAGGCAGGAGCTCAGCTGCTTCTTTCCCAGTGATAAGTAGAGGAAGAGGGTTTCGCCGAGTGTGGTTTCGATAAGGCGGCGGAGTGGCCAAACATTGCTTAATCTTTGAGAATGCGGCGTCACACTCCAGGGTCCAATTTCTGTCGTGTCCTTTTTAAGTAATTTGAAGAAAGGCAAGGCGCTTTCTGAATTTGGCGAGAAATCTAGTTAATGCGGCCAAACGGCTTTGTCAAGCCTTTGGACCTCCTTCTTGTTCTGAGGGCTGCGTGTCTAATCTGACCTTTCAGTTATCGGGGTTTGCCTCGATTCCTCGGTGGTAAGCAAGAAGCAGGAATTTTCTGCGGGTACTCCGAAGCACATTTGCGGGATTCAGTAGAATCGATGCGCCACCCAACTTGCTAAATGTTTGCTCAAGATCTCGGATGTGGTCATTGGGATCACATGATTTGACAATCATGTCGTCGATATAGACCTCGATGTTATGGCTATCTCGGTTCTCGAAAACCTTATTCATCATCCTGCAGTAGGTTGCCGGCATTTTCAAGCCCGAACGGCATGACGTTGTAGCGGTAATTTCCACTTCTCCATTATGAAGGAAGTGGCTTCTTGGTCATCGGGTGCATGGCGATCAGTTTGTAACCGAATACGCGTCCATGAGCAGCAGAAGTTGATAGCCGGATGAATTATCTACGAGGCGTCAATGTTCGGCATTGGATAGGCGTCTTTAGGGCATGCTTTGTTCGAGTCGGTATAGTCGGTGCATACTCTCATTTGCCATTTGGCTTTGAAACCATCACTCGTTGGAAAGCCACGTGGTATATTGTATCTCTCACAGCGAAGCTTAGGCCTCAGTAGTTCGTCACGTGTTGGTTGGCGCTACACTGCTATACGGGGCCCTCGCTCTTTTCTTAAGACTCAGAGGTTGACCCGTCGTATGAACAATTTATGGCAGAAATTGGGGTCTATACCATACGTCGGCCAGCGCTCCATGTACAACGTCTCGATTGTTGGCCAAAAACTCTTCTATTCTCAATCGCGCGGTCGGGGTCAAGGCCACCGCCTACTTTCGTGCTTATGGTTTGGATTGATTCCAAGTACGAAATCTTCTACCTCTCTTGGCAGTTTCGGCGAGTTGTCCCCTTTTCTTCGTAGGTCTGAATTCGATCATATTGATCGGTTCTTGGATCTTTTTGTGCTGCAGATCCGTTGCTCGGGTCTTGCTTTTTACGTTGATTGTCTCGTTGTAACACTTTGCCTGACTCTTTGATCACCTTGACAGTAACGACTTGGTTGCTATTGCTATCATTTTATTTTACGATGCTTAGTAGACACCGGCGATGTCCCAATTGTGGATTGTTGGTCTTCCCAGGATGATGTTGTAAGGGATGGGAAATCGACCACAATAAATCTTACTCGCTCGGATTTGAAACCTTCCTTCGTTCAAGGGTGAGTCGGAGGTCTATATATCCCTTTGGAGGGGATAATTCGCCATTGAATCCTACAAGAGTGGTTTGGCATGGCTTCAGGTCCTCCTGGTCGAGATTCATTCTCTTGAAGGCATCCCATATGATGATGTCTGCCGAGCTCCTGATCACATAAATATCCTCTTGACTCGGCGGTTGACCCGAGTTCCGGTGATTACGAGGCCGTCTTGATGGCGAGAGTACGTCGACCAAGTCCTCTTTTGTGAACATGAGCGGGTCGTTTCAACTTTGTCGGTCATGTGTGATTCTTCTTTAAACTTTGGTCGGTCCCTTATTGAAAGAACTTCCCTTAGATATTTTCTCCGTTGGCTCGGCGTATCTCCTCACTCCTCCAGCTCAGCTAATAACGTTGCAATCGAACTCCGTGTCGGGAAATCCATTGTCTTCGAGATCTGGCTTCTTCTCTTGCCCTCTCTTCTATTCTCGGGAGTCAGAGATTGTTTGATCGGTCATTACGCTTTAGCTTTTCTTTTGTGCGTCCTGTGTTTTTATTACGTATTGACGCAATTTTCCTTCTCGAACGAATTTCTCGATGGCTTCGCGAAGTTCATAGCATTGATCCAGTGGTATGCCGCTTTACAATCGTGAAAAGAACGATGCGGGGCCAGTCCGTGTTGGACCGTTTCTGAGGGATGGGGTTTTTCGACCTTCCTCGTCTCGGTCGACGCTACTTCCCTCCAAAGTTGGGGCCAGGGAACATTGAGGGGGTATAATAGTCAAATTTATTCTTCAAGTCTGCCCTTGGTTTTATATTGCTTGTGCTCCTTCCTTTCATGGCGGTCTTGCTTGCGACCGTCGGATGGATTTTATCCCTTGGCGGGGTGTTCTTGTCAGGGTCCTTCGCGCATTCGCTTGGCGCATTTGTTCCGCCTCAAGATATTTCTTCGACCTTGTCATGAAGTCCTTTAAGCTCTTAGTAGGCTCTTTGAAAAATGATTGGCGAGTCGGCTCGAGCTGTCCCAGGCCATCGGCGGGGAGGTGGGCGTGTGTAACATCCCAATTTTTCTAATAGTAATTAAGTATTTTTAGGATGATTTGTTAAGTATTTTAAGGTTTAAAGGAGATCTAGAGGTATAAAATAAAAATTTATTTTTCTAAAAATAAATAAATAAATAAAATAAATATATTATTTAATTATTATTATAATATATTATTAAATTATATTATATATATATAGAAAGGGAGTAGGGACGGTAGAATAATTATCTTATATATTATATTATTATATTATATTATTATTATATTATTATATTATATAAGCTATATTACATATATGTATGGACGAATGAGAAACTCACGGGAAAGAAAAACATTGGAAACAAAACAAAACATGTGGGACCCACTGAAAAATAATTTGCAAACTTCCGACGGTCTTCACGTGAAGTTTTGAAAATTTGTACGAGGGAAATTACGTAGAATGACCCGAGTGTAAATTACAGTTAAGGACCCATTTTCCTTTTCTATATAAACTCACGCACACACAACGAACGCGAGAAAGAAAAGAGAAAAGGAAAGAGAGGAGAGAGAAAGAAAGGAAAGAGAGAGAGAAAGGAAGGAAAGAAAAGGAGAGTAAGGTGGTAATTATTTGGGGATCTAGGTAGTTACTCTTTGGTGATTATTTGAGAGTTAGCAAGTAACAGTAACTCGGATATTTTCCTTATACTTGTGAATTATGTATGATTATATTTTTATGCTTATACTATTTATTTTAGTGATATATATATATATGATACAATATTTTATGGGTTGTAAGGTTTTAAGATTACGCTATGGAAATTTGGATTGTATTTGTACATGGCACTAAATGCACGTATTATACATACCAATTTACTATATACTATTTACTATTTACTTGTTTACTATTTACTATTTCTTTGTTTACTATTTACTATTTCTTGTTTACTATTTACTATTTACGTTTTACTATTTCTTGTTTACTATTTATTGTTTACTATTTACTATTTTTTTACTTTACTTTTCTTTACTTTTTTTTTCTTGTTTCTATTTACGTATGGTAAATTACTATTCACGAATACATACGGTTTACTATTTATTGATCATGAATTTCAATGGTTTTATTTGATATTAATGGAAGCGTAATGCATTATTTTTGAATGAGTGCATTTATCATGGCGGTTGTATTTGTGATGGGATGGAGTTTGGAGGAATCGATATGTTATGATTTTATGCCACCGCTCGGTGCACGGTGGATTGGTACTTTTCGGGGCCCTTCTTCCATGTTTTCCTGTAGGGATAGCATTGGAGTTGTGGGACATGTGACACCTCCTTTATTCGATAAGGAGGGAGCCATAGTCCATACTTAAGCTCTATACTTTTGGTAGGGTATATCTTAAGTTTTGGTGAGCTTGGAACAATTCGGTCACATGAATATGTTTACTGTTGGACTATGTGTTAGCCTATGGCTCCGGTCAGTATAAGGACGGAAGAGGATATAAGGGTGGTTGCATCTGCATGTTATATTATTGAATGGTTTAAGTTGATTAAATGATAAACGTTTTTGTAAAATCTTTTTATGAGAACTTTTGGAATATATATAGTTATATACAAAAATAAATGTATTTCATTATCTCTTGTTTTTAGTCATATATGATTTGCTTGTGTACGGTAGAATATTCGGTAGTTCTTGAGATGTGGAAATCTCATCCCATATTAACATTTTTCGGTGAATATCCTAGTAAGGAGCAAGGAAGGCACCTATGGAGTGAGCTTTGAAGGCTCTTTGTACTCCTGTAGTTTATGTTATGTTATTTCTATTTGCCAAGACCCTAAGACTTCCGCTTTGTATTAAACTACGAAATATTTTGGAGACATATTTTGGGTTTTGTATTATGATTTCTATTTTAAACGGTTATATTTTTGAATGATTTGGTTAATGATTATCCTAGTGGGAGATATTTCAAATATTTTGGCCAAGTTTTCGGGTGATGGATTTGAGGTGTTACATTTTTGGTATCGAGCTAAACGTTCCATGACAATTTTGTTTATTTTCAAAATGATTTCTTTAAATCTTTTAGAGGTCGTGGCAAATTAAATATCATAACATGTGCACTTCCCTTTATAGTTTAGATTTTATTTGCCTAAGTTTTATTGTGATATTTATGATAGGAGAAAAATGGGTTAATCCAAAATGTTCAAGTGGTTGATATGAAGATTTATGATTTGAAGATGGTGACGAGATTAAATTTTGTATTAAGAGCGGTATAGCGGAAGATGGTAAGTAGAAGATAAAATTTATTAGATGTTGAATTCGTAGGCAAAATTCCTTTTAGAAGGAGAGGAACATTATTAGTAACCTTTGGTGTCTAGAAAAATGATTCGAGGCTAAATCTTTATTTGGAGGTTATTCGATTAGTTACCATAGTAAAAGTACGAAGACTCCCACTAGATAAACACTTACCTAGCTAATTTATATAGTTAATGGATGGCAATATTAGAAAAGTATACTAGTATAGTTTTGATTATACAATATGCTAGTAGATATATATATATAAATTCGGTATGTTGTAGTATATGCGGCTGACATGTTTCTATCTAAGGGTTTTATATGAAAAGTTATAAAAATGATAAATTCTTTTCCTTATAGTGAAAGAAATCGAGTATCGGTTTGGAAAAGGTTTTTGGAAAAAGGGATTTAACAAAACTTAGTTATTTTAAAAACATGATGAGGACTTTTGATGGAGGCTTACCCTCAACGTACCTTACGAGTTCTATTATACGAGTAGAAATTTTGGCTTTTGGTTAGTATGCCCGGGATAATGTGAATAGTATAATTACGAGTGGCAAGTTGGAATTAGAAAAGAAATTTTGGTAATAGAATTATCTGCTCGAATTTAGAAGTTCGGTTAGAACATAAGTTTTGACAAATAATTTAGAATTTACCGCTCGAGCTTAAAGCGATGCGATAAATTAGATTTGGCGGAAAAATATTCAAATTTGAAAGGACGCATAAACCTTAGAATAAAAGGTGCAATCGAAACAAGAAGACTAAGAAGAAAAGACAATATTATTTCAAGTAGTAAGAGCAACGGTTGGTACAACCCCGCCACAATCGAACCATCTCATTAGAAGCAACCTAATTTTATCTTGAATGGAAGCTCTTGATGTGGGATTTCGATTAGGTAATTTCTTTCTCGAATAGAGACTTGCCTCATAAGACATTGAAGCTTTTGTGTGGCCATCTTTTAACCCGTTCCTTCGATATATTCCTTTTATGGCGGTTCTTTTCAAATTAATGTTGGCTTGCCTCTTCAAGGGTTAGATGGAAAAGATCACTAAAATCTTTCGGTGACATTGATTTTATTCTCGGCGTTGTTCAACTCCCCTATATGCTTCACTCAAAGCGAGGGTTGAATAATCATTTGGTAAATTATTTTCAACCGCGGGCTCTTTTCCTTTAGAAGATATATTCTCTGTGTTGATTGGGAATGAACTACTGAGGGTTTCATTTTGATTTATAGTCCATTCTAAACCAATACGAGAGAGCTTCATAATAGGCGGATAAGGGATCGACACCAAGACATAACCTAATGATTTTTGGCACGAGCAATCTTTGTTCTAGGAAATGTTTGATTTCTTCTATATTTTTATTACTAAAATCAAACATTTGAAGATTATCGACATTGGAAGAACCTCTTTGTACATCTTGGTGAAAGATAGCATGACATATCATACCTATTCTCCCATGAACCTCAAGTTTATGATATTGAAGTCCATTTGTATGGATGATCTCCCGTAAAACGTGGCGAAACTACATGAGAGAGGATTGGTGGTTTCGGACGGGTTGGAAGCGGGATTCCTTGGTGGAGAAGGTCTCGTAGACTCCATAAGTTACGCCATATTACGACATTTCTTGACGGTCGCTTTGATGGACTGCTTGATTCTTCTCTGTTAGTAATCATAGGGTTAGAATCTTGAACCCTCGGAGGAGAGGTTGGAATATGAATTATTGAGGCAGAAGGAGGAATATTCATTTCTAAGGGATTCTGAGGAAGTAAAGAAGAATAGGAAATTGGTGCATTATTAGACAAGTCAGCCAACATGTTAGACTGATTGTCATTTAGTAAAGCTTCAAGAAAGAAAGGGTTGTATGAATCAAAACTGGGAATGTAGTTGTTTGGACCTGCCATGTTCGAAGAAAGTAGGAAGTAGTAAGGAGAAAGAGATGAACGAAGGGAAACGTAAGAGAGTAAACCGGTTTCTCAGAAGCTTGAGAATGAAAGAAAGCGATACCTATGCCTTCCATGTTTTATAACACGGTAATATTGTTTTATTTTTGAAATCAAGCGGCCGCATCCTAATCATCGTTAGCTCAAAACCGTGTAGACCTTTTGATCACGTAGAACTTTCTGTGTGTACCACTAATGTACCCCTAATAAACTCTAGCAACCCCCAACCTTGAGTACATTAAGGCTTCTTTGCACATGCGTGATAAATATTTATGACCTTGTCTCTGGGTAAACTTGGAGAATACGCAATTTGAGTTGGTGTGTTAGCATTGAATGCGACGATTAGAGAGAAGCTCAGGGAGTTTGAATGATTATGTTTTGTGTAATTGAACTTGGGAGCACCTTTCACCGAGTATCCAGAGAAGTTTATGAACTAGTCACGAGATAACTCAAAGATCAACCGAGAGAGGAGAAGGCTACTTACGGAGGAATCGATTGGAAAGAGCTACCCACGGAGGATTCGATCGGAGGAGGCGACCGATTAAAGTGGAAAGCAATAAGTGAAGTACCATAAAATGGAGTCACCGTGGCGGTGAAACTGTAGAGTACAATCGTCGTGATAACAAATCGTAAAGTTATCGGGGAATCGACCTTTGAGGTTAGTGAAGTATCAGACGGATTTCTTAATAGAAGGTACGAAAAATGATGATCTTAGGAATGCTAATAAAATGTTCGAATGACTATGGTAGAGATTGAGGGTAGGCATGAATTCGAACTAACCTTGAACTAGTGAATAGGTCAAAATGTTTAAACTCATGAAGGTATGAATTGTGTGATTAAGGATAAAATGTTAGTATATTATTTGAGTATGATTAATGGTTAACTATGAGGTAAATGAATGATGTTTAGTGTATGTTTGTGATATTATGAATTGAATTAGAACCTGTGCATAATACTAAGGTTGTGAGAATAATATTTGAATGTTTTGAAGATTAGTCTAGGAAGCGTGAATTATGATTACGGAATATACTTTGGGTATTGTTGAGGAAACATGATTTTCAGGCTTGATGTTGAAATTCGAGAGTTGATTTGTAATTTAACAGATTGTTACTTTTAGGGAATGTTTGAGGATAGTTCTGAATGATATAAGCTATGAAACATGATGATTATAGTATGATTATTTGGTATGCTCGAGGTTTCGAATTAGGATGATGAACTTGAAATTTGTTTAGGTTTCAGAGGATTGCTACCAAGCGAAATGTGACATTAGAATCGATTTGATAATTGAACTGATTCTTTAGACGTTTTATCGATTGAATAAATTGAGGTACTAGAATATGGTATTAGTTGATTGAATGCATTAAGGAACTAGAATGTGGTATCAATATATATGAGGTATTTGGAGGTTACTAGTTGCTTATTTAACGTAGGAGATGATCTTAATCTCAGAATATTCCCTTAGGAAGAATGGACTAAGTATTCTGTGAAGGTGGAGTAGTATGAGTTGAAGTATGAATTATATTCAAAGTCGATGACCATTCAAAACAATTGTCTGGTTCCTTATTCTGTTTGAAAAAAAAAAAAATTGAATTTTGAACTTGCTAGTGCACCTGCTATACTTAAGAATTATTGAACAAAATATTTTCAACAGGATTTAAGATCAATTTGTAGTAGTCATACCTAAATTATGTTGTCTCATGGAAAGGATTCCTGTAAGACCGGAAGCTGGAAATGAATTTTGAATCATGCGTATAGTGGAAGTAGCATAAAGCTAGAGAAGGTCGAAAGCGTTGTATGCACACTATTTGCTAAGCCTTGCCAAATGTATGTAGAATATTTGTTTTTGAATCACTTGCCATTTTAAGAAACACATTTGAATAGTGAATTGAAAGGTAGGTGCAGTTGGTGATTATGATGATACCGAACGAAGCGATAAGAATGGTCCACAACTCTAAACCGATTAAGTCAAATAGTTTTCGTTGGTTACGGTGCTAGTCAAGAGGAATCTTTGTTTGAAAACTTAGATTGGAGAAGCTCAGGCACATGATAGACAAGAATAGAACTAAATGAGAAAATCTCTAAAATTTGAGTTCTCAAAGGAATGTAAAGAAATGAAGCTAACTACAATGGTTCTTTGAGGTATTACTAAGAATTAGACCGAGTAGCAAATTTCGAGGACGAAATTTATTTAACGAGGAAGAAATGTAACATCCCAATTTTTCTAATAGTAATTAAGTATTTTTAGGATGATTTGTTAAGTATTTAAGGTTTAAAGGAGATCTAGAGGTATAAAATAAAAATTTATTTTTCTAAAAATAAATAAATAAATAAAATAAATATATTATTTAATTATTATTATAATATATTATTAAATTATATTATATATATATAGAAAGGGAGTAGGGACGGTAGAATAATTATCTTATATATTATATTATTATATTATATTATTATTATATTATTATATTATATAAGCTATATTACATATATGTATGGACGAATGAGAAACTCACGGGAAGAAAAACATTGGAAACAAAACAAAACATGTGGGACCCACTGAAAAATAATTTGCAAACTTCCCGAACAGTCTTCACGTGAAGTTTTGAAAATTTGGCACGGGGAAATTTACGTAGAATGACCCGAGAGTGTAAATTACGATTAAGGACCCATTTTCCTTTTCTATATAAACTCACGCACACACAACGCAACGCGCGAAAGAAAAGAGAAAGGAAAGAGAGGAGAGAGAAAGAAAGGAAAGAGAGAGAGAAAGGAAGGAATAAAGAAAAGGAGAGTAAGGTGGTAATTATTTGGGGATACCTAGTAGTTGCTCTTTGGTGATTATTTGAGAGTTAGCAAGTAACCGGTAACTCTGGATATTTTTCCTTATACTTGTGAATTATGTATGATTATATTTTTATGCTTATACTATTTATTTTAGTGATATATATATATATGATACAATATTTTATGGGTTGTAAGGTTTTAAGATTCTCTATGGAAATTTCAGATTGTATTTGTACATGGTACTAAATGCACGTATTATACATACCAATTTACTATTTCTTGTTTACTATTTACTTGTTTACTATTTACTATTTCTTGTTTACTATTTACTGTTTACTATTTACTATTTACGTTTTACTGTTTACTATTTACTGTTTACTGTTTACTGTTTACTGTTTACTTGCTTTCTTGTTTCGCTTTTCTTGTTTATTTACGTATGGTAAATTACTATTCACGAATATATACGGTTTATTATTTATTGATCATGAATTTCAATGGTTTTATTTGATATTAATGGAAGCGTAATGCATTATTTTTGAATGAGTGCATTTATCATGGCGGTTGTATTTGTGATGGGATGGAGTTTGGAGGAATCGATATGTTATGATTTTATGCCACCACTCGGTGCACGGTGGATTGGTACTTTTGGGGCCCCTTCTTCCATGTTTTCCTCTGTAGGGATAGCATTGGAGTTGTGGGACATGTGACACCTCCTTTATTCGATAAGGAGGGAGCCATAGTCCATACTTAAGCTCTATACTTTTGGTAGGGTATATCTTAAGTTTTGGTGAGCTTGGAACAATTCGATCACATGAATATGTTTCGTTGGACTATGTGTTAGCCTATGGCTCCAGTCGGTATATAAGGACGGAAGAGGATATAAGGGTGGTTGCATCTGCATGTTATATTATTGAATGGTTTAAGTTGATTAAATGATAAACGTTTTTGTAAAATCTTTTTATGAGAACTTTTGGAATATATATAGTTATATACAAAAATAAATGTATTTCATTATCTCTTGTTTTTAGTCATATATGATTTGCTTGTGTACGGTAGAATATTCAGTAGTTCTTGAGATGTGGAAATCTCATCCCATATTAACATTTTTCGGTGAATATCCTAGTAAGGAGCAAGGGAAGGCACCTATGGAGTGAGCTTTGAAGGCTCTTTGTACTCCTGTAGTTTATGTTATGTTATTTCTATTTGCCAAGACCCTAAGACTTCCGCTTTGTATTAAACTCTGAAATATTTTGGAGACATATTTTGGGTTTTGTATTATGATTTCTATTTTAAACGGTTATATTTTTGAATGATTTGGTTAATGATTATCCTAGTGGGAGATATTTCAAATATTTTGGCCAAGTTTTCGGGTGATGGATTTGAGGTGTTACAACGTGCACTTCCTCCTTTAATTTCCGGACTTGCGGGCCGCATGATTAAAACGATCCAAATAGCTTTGGAGTAATTCGGCGGTAGTTGCACGATTTTGGATAAGGTATATTGAGACTTGGTGTTTTCTTACTAGTTGCGAATTGTAACTCGAAAACCTTTGCCAAGTCGGCAAATTTAGTTATCGACCCTGGAGGCAGGGTTAGCAACCACTTTAGGGCGGGCCCCTTTAGTGTTGTGGCGAAAACCCTACTTATGATTGGTTCTCAGAGGCCTCGGCACATCATGATCATCGAAAGTCGTCCACATGAGTTGTGGGATCCTGCGAGCAATCGTATTTACTAAACTCGGTGAGGTTCGGCTTTCCGGGAACCGTGCTCGAGGATTTTGGGTGAAAAGGGGCATCTTGCTTTAGCCTCGGCATATCTTCCTTGACGAGAATCGTGTGGGGATGTCGGGTCGACCCTTCGCTCTAGGAGGACTTCCCCCTTTGCGATTCTTTGGTAGAGGAGGCCGCCCTTTTGGTATTGTCTATTGTCTTAGAGCCGGGAACTATGACCTCCTGGTCGGGTTCCCATGTTTTGTCATCCTGATCATAGCTGGTGCTTTTAGGTTCCCTTCTCCGGTTCCGCTCGTCAATTCGATGAAATTGTAGAGTATAACGTTTGTCCATATTCTCGTCGTTTCATCATGGCGAGCATCCCTGTTATGGAGTGTAAGGAAGTCCTGATTACGGGCCAGGGTCTCGACTTACCGGCTTGCTGCTGCGGTGTTAACCCTCATTAGTCAAGGAATCGAAATTTATCGTTCCCCACGATCGCGCTGTTCGGTGTAGAACTAGGAGATGTCCCAGTACCGCGTGTATGGGCCGTGATTTGATATAGGATCAAGTGTCTCGATAATACCAATGTGATAGCACATGACGAGAGAGGATCACCGAACACAACCTGGCGCTTGGCCGAAGGAGTGGGGTGTGTGCTGCGGTGTGACGTATGTAGATTAGTCTAGGTTTAGAGCGTGTGTACCTTAGGCTGTTTGCTTGGGTATTTATAGGACCTACCTGGAGCGGCTTTGGCGTGATTCCGTGCCTAATATCCGACTGCCTATCCATATGCGGATGTATTCCTAGATATCCGGGGTAGTTGAGATATTCCAGGGTTACGGATATAACGGATCTGATGTGCCTACCCCTGGTTGGGCCTCCATGTGATTGGGCCTTATCTAGGTCTTAATATAATTAATCCACTGGTCGATAATAATCATCCTCAAAACCAGAACTACTTGAGCAACACCTTAGCTCCTTCTGTCTCTCCAAGCTTAGTTGATGGCGAAAGTTAGCTATAAAATTCTCTGCCCTTTGGTTGATATCATCTTCTCCGTCGTCCTCGTCCCACCCGTGACAGTAACTCCTCCTTCTCCTTCCTCTTGTACTACTGCTTTCAGAATCATATTGGAACGCCATGGCTCCGTTATTAGAGAAGCTTCGCCGTCTCTGTAATAACTTCGAGCTCGTACGACGTCGTCGGACGACACTAGAATGAACTCGCCTGTACAGAGCTAACAGCAGCAACCTCATCTTCTTCACAGCCACCTTGAATTGTCTTATAAGAATCAGTGAGAGTTGCTGCTTGCCCATTAAGAAATGATCAAAGTTTTGATTTGATATGAATGTTTTGGTGATAATTAAGGGTGAGGTGTTGGAGTTAATTTTATATATATAGCAGAGACGAAAGAAGCTTTATACGTAATAAATGTTTAAAGAGTGGAAAGGAAGATTGCGTGTGAGAGCGACTAATGATGATTTGAACGGAGGAAGCTTACAGCACCTTACGCTGATAATGGTGTTACATTTCGGGGATGTTTCTTCAAAACAAGCTTGTCAGCCGTCAAAAGTCTAAAACCATAGGAAAATACTCCGGTCTTAATTTTAAGATCAAATTGACATTTTTAAAGAAATTAAGAAATGATTAAGTAACTTATTTAGCTTCCTTAATCTCTCCAAAAAAATGTCAACTAGCTCTTATAATTAGGACCGGAGGTATTAACTATATACACACACTGAAAAAATTTCATTTACGATCATAAAATATTTCAGTATTTTTTTTTATCTCAAATAATATATTAGTATGGGAGGATAATTATATTCATGATTTGTCTTTGTTTGTTCTTATTAGTTACCAGTTAGCATTGCAAAAATATTTTGTTTTACAAGTATATCATGTGTAGTTATAAGATATGCATGTATATATGGCCGTTTTATAAAATTGTTGTGTTTATTTTCACACCACCTACTTCGAGACCAGATTTTTTAAAAGTGATCAGAAACAATGTGTAGCACATATAACTAAATTTGATGCAGGCACAGCGAAATGATCTAGAAAATTGCCCCCGTGTGTGTGTATGTATATTCTCGTGCGTGTCTCGTAATGATAAACTTTATTCGAAGAAGAGGTCAAAAATAAAACTTAATTGGAAGAATATGTTCTATATATGGTTGTTAAGGCCAGTTTAGATTTGTTTTGGACAAACCGTGATTTATTAATCATATATATATATATATGTATTCAACCAATTGCCGGCCAGTACAGTAACTGCAATTTAACAAATGAATTAGTTACATATACTTCATATAACAATGATAAAGAGTCAGTTCAACTCAGACCAACGCGTCATACTCAATCGAACATGATTGATAACAATGATATCTCAAAATGTGAATTTTATTTGGAAAATAAAAACTCAGTCAAATTTCAGCCACCCTACTACTACACTATACTGCAGGTAAATTGTTACATGATCATATATCTAATTAAGCAGCAGGCACGCCTATAAAACATGTTCTTAATTAATAATACATTTATATTACACGCTAAGCATTTAGTTCAATTGATAAAGGTTGTGCCAGCTTTATTAAATATCTCAAGTTTAAGTTTTGAAATTGCAACTGTACTAAATATCAGGTGGGAGAGTTTTGCCGCTCTTTGTGATCATGCCCAACTCAACCTTTTTTTTTATACATAAAAAATTAGGTGGGGTAGGTGTAGACATCGGTATCCCACCAAGGATAAGGCATACCTCCAGGTTTAAAAAACACTTACAGAAGTACTTACAGATCGTCTATCAACGGAGCTCTCACACTAATCAGCGGATATCAAACTTCCTCCTTTCTAGGATAAAGGCTTATACCTTAGTCAACTGTGTCGTTTCACATTGACATGCCCAACTCAATCTAAAGTAATTTGAACTCCACCAAAATTCTCCGGTTGAAGTTGAAGAAGGTTAGGCTCAGAACATCATGTGATCCAACAAAAAAATGCGTTTAGGTGGGTCAAAAGTAGGAATGTAGAGGATACGATTGATAATAAATTTTAAATTATTGTTATCAAAATGTGGACACATTTCATGTACATTATTTATATACTAAAACATTCCTCAAGGTCATATATTATTATTATTATTTTCAAAAGAATGACATTGCTTGGGGGAGATATACACGGTTTGGGAATGTTGGGTTTTGAGGACAAGAAAGTCCGACACTTGATTGATTGCGAAAATAGAATTTTTGGAAATATTCGAATTGCAGAGGAACTACTCTGAAAGTTCAGTAATGTGTTGATGGCGGCTAACCGGTTTTGGAAAACTGTCCTGAATGGACCACTTGGCGGCTAACCGATTTTGGAAAACTGTCCTGAATGGACTACTTGATTTATACAAATACATGGGATTGCATTGCTCGATTTTGGAGTTGGTTAAGGCGTTGGGGGAGACATCTTAAATGATATGAATTTGTGGAAACACACGCAAGTTGGGGTGGAGGCATGTGTACTCTTAATCCTGTGTGCCCTAGAGAGCAAAGTTATAGCGCACTGCCCTTGGACTATGGGTGAACTCAACCCCTCTCCTAAAATTTTTATAAAAAAAAGAATTATTCTGCATATTGACCAATATTTTGTATGGAAAAGAAAAATATAAACCACAAAAATAATTATATACCACTAATATGCATGAGCCTATTTGGAATAACTTTTTAAAAATAGATTCAGAAGAAAAAATAGTAAAAGTGCCTTTTCATAATAGATTTTGTGAAAATAGTGATTTTAATAAAATGATAGTGATTGAATATTATTATCAGAATAATTTTTTCATGCTTAAATTACTAAAAAAGACATTAGTTTTTGTGATAATTGCTTATAAAGGATAATGTTTTATTTTAAATATTTTTAACATTAAATGTCACAATAAATACTAAAAATTACATAAATTTGTGTACAAAATAAAAATTCCTACATTAGTAAATTATGTAACTTGATAAAAAATAGATCAAATATATATGTATTAATAAATTGTATAGACAAAAATCCTTTATAAATAGTAATTATCTAAAACAATAAATAGCTAAATGTTTGATGACTAAAAAATGGAACCTTAAACATATACTTAGTGATGTTTGGTATTAGGATGAGTAAAATAAAAATTGCTTTTTACATTTAATTATATATGTAAAAAAAATGAAAAGACCAAAATATCCCCTCGGCCAACAAAAAAATCGCCTCTTCCTTCAATCCACACGAACAAGCCACAGATTAATCACAATTCATGAATCACAAGTGAAAGAAAAATTCTTCAAATCATATCAATAAAGGCTAGAACAAAGTGGAAAAAAGGAGGAGGGAGATGAAAAAAGTGGGAAAAAATACTTTTTCCCCAAAACCATAGTTTTGAAAAGAAAAAAACACTTTTGGGCTTTTGGAGAGTGTTTAACAAGCCCATCTGATCCAATGACTGAGATTGGGAGTTTGGCCATTTCTAAATATGTTGGCACGTGAGTTCTATTAGGGTCTGTTTGGTTCGACGGAGGGGAGGAGAGGAGAGGGGATATGAGAGATTTTAATATTACCTTGTTTGAATTGATCAGAAGAAAGAAGAGGATAGAGATTTTATTGTTACATTGTTTGGTTCAGGAAGGGAAGGGAGGAAACTTTTTTTCATGTTGACAGCTTTACCCTTATGTTATAAGAAGATTTTAATGTTACCTTTTTAATATATATATATATATATATATATATGGAAACAAGAAGTATGTCTTCAATGCTCAAACTTCATTGAAGACATACTTCCGATTTAAACAAAGAGAGCATTCAGATCGTCAAACCATCTAAGCACAAATTTTACATAGCATAATACATCTAACACTCTGGTAGCGATCTAGATTCTAGAGCTTCACACCTTGTTCCCTATTGGCCATCCACCTCCTCCTACCACTTTTGCAACAAGCTAAGTTTTCATCTCAAAACTCAACTAATTTGAATAAACAATCTCACTTGATTCAAATAAAATACAAATAATCAAGTCAATAACACTATATATTTTATTTGAAACAATGATATCGTTACACAAAAAATTAGAAAAGGGTAGACTTTGGTTTGCCAAAACACTACCAATATATATGTGTTCATTAGATATATGTCTATCATAACACCAAAATTAAAATATAATATAATCACATAATACTTAATCTCAGAGTTTAATTAAAATTTCCTTCTTCAATGAAAATCTTAATTTTCTAATTCACATTCAATGGTCGTCAATCATCAAACGAATATATCAAAACAATATTAATTAACCAAAATTGACATATATCATAACTAATGAATGAAAACAAAATTAAGTGCACAAGTAATAAGTTCATAGTTTCTCTAGTTCTACAGGAAAAACACCAATATAGAAACTTTTTACAAAAATTGTACTCAATTAGAGCAGTTGAGAAAAGTTTTACCGATCTAATGTAGTTAAAGGCGTCGGTTGACTGACGCCACAGGTGGCGTCAGAGTTCTAACGCCATTGTACTCGTGGATGCCACTGGTGGCGTTAATTAGTGGACGCCACTAGTGGCATCCACTAAATGACGCCACCAGTGGCGTCCATGAGTAGACGCCACTCTGCGGTGGCGGAATCAACCGACGCCTTTGATTGCATTATATCGGTAAAACTTTTTCCAACTGCTCTAATTGAGTACATTTTTTGTAAAAAGTTGTTATTTTGGTGCTTTTCCTCTAGTTCTAGTAAGAAAATTATCCACTGATGACTAAAACAAAATCAATGAAATAAAGATAGAAATTCATGTTCAAAGAATAAAGGGAAAGAAAAGAGAAAGCACGACTGTGAAAGATTCCTCCGTTCCTTGCTGTTGTCGTTGCTAACTTTCTCCACCTAGATCTCTCCCTCCTTGATCGTTCTGCTCTGCGGTCAATGTTCATTCTTGTCACCCTTTTGATATGTGCGTTGCTCCCTTTTAATAGATATAAGTTAGGGCTGTTTTCCTTACATCTTGGGTTGCGTTTATCATTTGATTTCTCTCTGACCCAACTATTATCCTTTCCCTATTTCATCTAATATAAAATAATATATATTATCTTATCTTTTCAAAGTAGTCTGTCGCACAATGACACAACACGAGGGACAATCAGAACGAATTCACGACAGTGGATTCAAAGGTAAGACGAAGAGTTGGTTCTATTGTTTGAGATGAAGAGTCGGAGTAGGGGGAGAGAGACCAAAAATCAAGAATGCCTTTCTAATTGAAAGGGGCCTAGGTATTTTTCGGAATAACAAAAAAAGACTAGGGGCATCTTAATTCATGACAAAACAATTTCTATAATTCTTCCAAATCCATCCGATTTTGGGGAAGACTTTTGAGGGGAAAGAGGGGAAAATTTCAAAAAATAAATAAAATCCCTCCCTTCCTAAATAATATGATCAGTCAAACAAGAGGAGAGGATCAAAATCCTTCCATTTCCTCCCTTTCCCCTCCCCTCCCCTCCCCTCAAACCAAACAAACCCTTAAGCAACTTTATGTAAATTAAGTTAATTAAAATTAATTGTTTCATGTAAAAACAAAAATTACACGTGTAAAATCTCAAAATTACACTCAATCAAATATAAAAATCCGATTAATTAATAATAATAATAATCATATTTTACCCAAAAATATGTTATGGAAAAAAAATCCTTATATATTATATATCGACTTCTTCCAAAACAGACATAAACTTATTCTTTTTGTGAACATAGGAATAAGCTGTCTTTTTTTTTTTTCAATCACATTCGGCATCCTAACCGTCCTCTTTTTACTTTGGAGGATTTATTGGGGCCAAACTAATCCGGATTCGCTCTGGGTCGATTTCCCTGATAGGAGGAAAGAGCTACCAATATCACATGCTTCATTCACAGTCTCAAATTGAGGACCTACTTAAGGGAGAACGAATATCTTACCACTCGATCCCAATGAGTGTTGGTGGAATAAGCTCTCTTTAATTTGCAGACAACTATTGTAGCTAAAGGGTTAACCAAGTAACTTTTTAAATTGGTAAGTATTTGCTTTTCCATATTCACTCAAGTTTTCAAGTAAAAATACGTCTATATCTCAGTCTATTATACTCCCTCTGGTCCTTATTATAAGGTATCAACTAATAATTCTTACAAAACAATAAAAACAGTTAAAGTCAATAAAGTTAGCCTACAATTTAAGTAACTTCCAATATTACATCTACTAATTGCACTAAACTCTAATATTATATTAATTATTAATTTCACCCACTACGCTTATTTATTAGGGGCATACATGGAAAAGAATAATTAATACTCATTGGGAACAATCAAGTACCTTATAAAAATAACCAAGTAAATTTATAAGTTGGTACTTTATAATAAGAACCAGAGGAAAAGTAGCTTCATAGTAAATTCGTAATACATCCCAAAACACAAAATATAATATTAGAGAACATCCAATCCAGCCATATATGGGCAAGATTAATAGACATAAATACCAATTACAGGAATATACTGCCACCAGAATCGGTTCGCACTGTAAAATCACAACTTGACCCCTCAGATGAATAATGATATAGAAGCAAAAGAGCACAAAAGAAATGGAATGTCAACAACTAGATCACATCATTCACAACAAATAACTTGCACAAGCATTTTCTCTATAGTACCATCTGGAGATGATGATGATAAATTCATGATCTGGCAGAAGGAAAATGATGAATTCACCGGAATGAATCGGGGCGCTTTGGTTTGCTTTGAACAGCAGCTTCAATCTTCTCCATCACCGCAGGTGTCAATAATGGAATGACATCAATTGCTTTCATGTTCTCTTGGATCTAAGCAAAGGGGGAAAAATCATCAGTTTATATCTACAGAAATTTCTTCTTTAGAAACAAAAATCTCCACTAGTACTCAATAATTTGCAAGTCACTTGATTCAAAATATAAAAATATTTGTACAGGCAATATCTAGATAAAGACAGACTTTACACATGGGTTAACATGCAATTACAGGACATTTTAGGACAGCATCTACTACATAAGTAATCAACAAGAATATAACATTCTTTGATGATTTGTTGTAGTTTATCTGCAAATTGCAGCATAATTTCTATTCTGCTTCAAAGTTTCGAATAATTAATAAGTTCAAACACACACTGAAAAATTGCAAAATGCCCGGTTTAGATTTCAGAATGAGCAACTAAGTCCTTTAGGTCTATTTTCCTCATATCAACAACCTAAAATCACATGGCAAGATCCCATTTGTCTCCAATGATAACATGTCAATATGGAAATATCTAAGGTGGAAAATGAGTCCCTTAACACCAATAAAATAAAATTGACAAGATGATCGATTTGCCCTCTTGTGAAAGTTCAGTGACTTAATTGTAAGTTTTAGAAAGTTAAAATAGCAAGCATAACTGCGTTTTGGTATGACTAAAATCAGCTCTATGCATGCTTCAGAGTTCAGATGACCGAAGCCACTTCTGAAATCTAACTTCAACAGAATCATTTCGATTGAAATACGGTGGAATAAACACGGGACAGAAGTGAAGAATAATGCAACGAGCTTGAAAGCAACATAAGAAATAGAGAATCCCGCATGCAGAAGGTTATTAATGAAGAATGATCGAGGTAGTGGTTGGTAGATTATCTAATCTTGGTAGGAATGAAAGGAAGGAAGGCCAAGACTTCTTTGAGTGAAAAGTATTGATCTTTAAAAATGTGCTATGAACAAGACAAATAAAATCAGACTAACCTGAGATTCCTTTGTAGCTCCAGTAATAACAGATGAAACATTAGGATTTGCCGCGCACCACGCTAATATGATTTAGCAAGAAGAGAAAATGAAATTGTAGAATATTATTCATCTCTCAATGTACTGATCCAAGGTCTTTAAATAGACCCAATAAGACTCAATAAATGATATATACAAAATAACAAATTACATTCTAGAAGTTTCTTTCTAACAGAAAATAGAACTAACTAGTTACACTAACTATATACTCTAATACCCCCCCTAGCTGGAGTATGTATGTTAATCATGCCCAACTTGGCAAGGAGTGTACAAAAGGAAGAAGGAGGCAAAGCCTTAGTGAAAATATCAGCTAGCTGATCTTCAGATTTGATAGGAAGAAGATGAATCAAACCCTGTTGAAGTTTCTTACGAACAATGTGACAATCAATATCCAAATGTTTAGTACGCTCATGAAAAGTAGGGTTAGCAACAATATGTCTAGCAGATTGATTATCACAATATAAGGAAGCAGGACTAGAAAGAGGAATACCAAAATCCCTCAATAAATGAGAAAGCCACTGTAATTCACAAGTAGTTGCTGCCAAGGCACGATATTCAGCCTCTGAAGAAGAAGTGGAGACTATCGGGGTCTTCTTAGAACGCCACGTAATCAGGGCTTGATCAAGAAAACCACAAAAACCAGTGATGGAACGCCGTGTATCAAGACAACCAGCCCAATCTGAGTCACTAAAAGCATTAAGTCTATCAATAGAAGTGACTGGAAAGAAAAGACCACGACCAGGAGAACCTTTAATATAGCGAAGAACTCTATGAAGAGCACGCAAATGTACATCAGTAGGGTGCTGTATAAACTGACTAAGTTGCTGAACAGCAAAGGATAAATCTGGACGAGTATTAGTAAGGTATAAAAGACGGCCGATCAAAGTGCGATACTCAGAACAATCAGTCAAAATAGTACCAGAATCCTTGGACAATTTAAGGTTATGAGCCATAGGAGTCTTGGCACGCTTACAACCCAAGAAACCAAAATGAGATAAAAGATCTAAGGCAAACTTTCTGACATAAAGAAATACCTTTAGAGTTCCTAGCAATCTCCAAACCCAGAAAATACTTGACATCATCAAGATCCTTGATTTTGAAACAATCATCAAGAAAAGCTTTAATACAATTAATCTCATCCAAATCAGTCCCACCAACAATTATATCATCCACATAAATGAGTAAAACAGTAAAGGAAGTGGCAGAATTCTTGATAAACAAAGAATGATCAGCTTGAGATTTTTGAAAACCACAAGAAACAAGAGTTTTAGACAATTTAAAGAACCATTGTCTACTAGCTTGTTTAAGACCATAAAGGGACCTTTGTAATTTGCAAACCTTGTTTGGAGAAGAAACAACCAATCCAGGAGGAGGAAGCATATATACCTCTTCATCAAGATCACCATGTAAGAATGCATTATTGACATCTAATTGTTTCAAATGCCAATTATGAGCTGCAGCAAGGGCAAGTAATAATCTCACAGTAGTTAGTTTAGCAACCGGGGAAAATGTATCATTATAGTCAATACCCTCAACCTGGGTATATCCTTGAGCAACAAGGCGACCTTTATATCGATTAAGAATACCATCAGAGTTATACTTCTTAGCAAAAACCCACTTACAACCAATCAGGCGCTTATTAGGAGGAAAATCAGTTATCACCCAAGTTTGATTTAGTTGCAAAGCATCAAGTTCAACATTAATAGCATTTCTCCAACCCTCATGTTTAATGGCTTTAGAATATGACTTAGGAATATCATCAGTCGATATGGAACAAACGTAACCCACAGGTCCCAAGATTCGTAACCTGTCTTTGATACCATAATATGATTTAGCTAGCAAGAAGAGAAAATGAAATTGTAGAATATTATTCATCTTTCAATGTACTGATCCAAGGTCTTTATATAGACCCAATAAGACTCAATAAATGATATATACAAAATAACAAATTACATTCTAGAAGTTTCTTTCTAACAGAAAATAGAACTAACTAGTTACACTAACTATATACTCTAATACACGCAATGGCAAGTTGAGCTAACGGCACTCCCAGTTCATCTGCTATTGGTTTGAGCCCATCGACCTTTCTGAGCACATCATCAACCAGTGATCGATTTGCCAGATTCTCCAAAGCATGAAAAAGAGATTAATGCTAAATAATGGGAGCATAACAACATGATCATGATCTGACCATTCAGGACACTATAGAGAAGCAGATTTTTATAGAATCCAAGTATATAAGAGTAGAAATGAATATTGCGTGTAGTGTAACGGCTAATATATATGATGATGATTTGAACAAAGGAAGCTCACAGCGACTTCCCCTGAGGGTTTCGTTCTATGCAACCAATAACAACTAATATACCTTGTCATTTTCGTCTTAACTTTAAAGAACAAATTTGAATTATGATCTGCCCATTGCTGGTCCCTTTCGTTAATTTGTGTGTTTTTAACGCACCCAGACTTATTTCTAAAACAGTTATTCGTCGTTCTCTCTGATCGATCTCCTTATTTTTTCCGTGATATTTCTTTAAAGTCATGGCTGCTTTCTTTTATTATTTTTTTGGTTATAAAGTTATAGTTGCTTTTGATATTGCCCATTTTTTTGGCCCACCAGATATTGCACATTTCACACACACACACACACTATATATATATATATGGTCGTTTTATAAATTTATCTTAAGATGACTTTTTTTCACAATACCGAGAAGAATTATATTGGCAAGTCTCGCAAGAATCAACTTTATTCCAAGAATTTATATATTCCAGGAATGATTGTTAATTGATGTCCATATTAGATTTAAGTTGGTTTTTATCGGAAAACCACGATTAATAGCTCATCCGTTGCATCATTATTCGCTGTTGAATGATAGGTTTTAAAATAATCTACTCCCGCTATTTCTAAATGATACGGTAACTAATATTAGCCATTAAAAAAACTACTTAAGTAATTATTTATAAAAAAAATGTGTATTGGTTTTCTTAAAATATATTTTTAATCATTTGCATTTAATATTATTTCCATGATAAAAAAAACCTTAAGTGCAATATCAATAGAGAATTATTATTATTATTATTTTGGTGGGGGGAGACGATTGACTTGCTACATTTAGGATCTAAATAAACTTCATTGTACAAAGTTCAAACCCTATTAATACGTACTTGACCCTATTAATAGGACTACTGGAGTGAGTTTTCCAGTATTAAGGCATAATTACCTAATTTAATTAGATTAAGGAAGTTAGTTGAGTTAGTTAATATGACATGTATTTTCTAAAACATCTTAGTCATTTTTTTAATTCTCTTATTCTTTGTCTTCCTTGATTATTGTTGACGGAGCATCAATAGACATAAATTAAGAAAAGATTAATAACAAATATAAAAACTATGTCTTATATCTAGAACCAAAATCAACTCTCTAAAATTAAAAAAAGATTGATAAATAGAAAAACTATATCTTATATTTAGGACTAAAATCAACTCATTAAAATTAAGAAAAGAATAACAAATATAAAACATATGTCTTATATCCAGGCTCAAAATCAACTCCCTAAATATATCTTATATATTAAGGGTGAGAGGAGTAACATAGATGAAAGTTTATGTATATTCAATATCAATTGCCGGCTGAACAGTAAATAAGGCAGCCATAGCATTATTGATTTATTGTTACATTATTTTAATTTAAACTGTAATGCAACCGTACATATATAGCAATAATCACAGCTTATTATAGCTATAATCACAACTTATAACCACCCTACAAGAAAACAAAAAATTGCCAACTATTAAGTATGCTACACATGACACATCCAACAAAAACAATAACTTGATCGAAGCCTTATTCATTGTTAAAAAGTGTAATATAATTAATCCACTGGTCGATCATAATCATCCTCAAAACCAGAACTACTTGAGCAACACCTTAGCTCCATCTGTCTCTCCAAGCTTAGTTGATGGCGAAAGTTAGCTATAAAATTCTCTGCCCTTTGGTTGATATCATCTTCGCCGTCGTCCTCGTCCCACCCATGACAGTAACTCCTCCTTCTCCTTCCTCTTGTACTACTGCTTTCAGAATCATATTGGAACGCCATGGCTCCGTTATTAGAGAAGCTTCGCCGTCTCTGTAATAACTTCGAGCTCGTACGACGTCGTCGGACGACACTAGAATGAACTCGCCTGTACAGAGCTAACAGCAACCTCATCTTCTTCACAGCCACCTTGAATTGTCTTATAAGAATCAGTGAGAGTTGCTGCTTGCCCATTAAGAAATGATCAAAGTTTTGATTTGATATGAATGTTTTGGTGATAATTAAGTGTAAGGTGTTGAAGTTTTTATATATATAGCAGAGACAACAAAGCTTCACACCTAATAATTGTTTGAAGAGTGGAAAGGAAGATTGCGTGTGAGAGCGACTAATGATGATTTGAACAGAGGAAGCTTACAGCAACTTACGCTGATAGTGGTGAGGGTTTCATGGGGAATATATTAAAGTAGTATTATGTTTAGATTGAATCTATACAACCACCGTGTCATTTTCATCTTAATTAACTTTTAAGAACAAATTTTAAATAACTATGATCTGTCGAATGCTCAACCCTTTGCTTGTTTCTACATGGATGCCTCGATCAGACCTGCCGGTTTCCAGTAGGGAGAGCTCGTCCATACGGACGAGCTCTGGACAGTTTAGATCTGATTTTTTACCCTTTTATTTTTTATAAAAAATAATTTTAATAGGTAGAAAATTCAAAATAAAGATAACTTTTGCATTGACATTTTAAAAAAATAATTTTTTCATTTAAAATATAAAAAATCAGATCTAGACAATTTAAAACTTGTCCGTATCAATAGATCTCCTTACTCGTCGCTTGTCCATAGGATGAGTAGGAAACCAATTCTGGGATGTTTCTTCAAAACAAGCTTGTCAGCTGTCAAAAGTTTAAAACAATAGCAAAATCCTTTTTAATCTATTATATAACTATGTATGTATGTATATGTCTGTATACACACACACCGGAAAATTTTCATTTATGATTATAAAATATTTCAGTATTTTTTTAAAATTTTTATCTCAAATAATATATTAGTATGGGAGGATAATTATATTCATGATTTGTCTTTGGTTTGTTCTTATTAGTTACTAGTTAGTATTGCAAAAATATTTTGTTTTACAAGTATATCATGTGTAGTTATAAGACATGTATATATGGCCGATTTATAAAACTGTTGTTTTTTTCACATACACCACCTACTTTTGAGACCAAATTTCTTAAAAAGTGATCAGAAACAACGTGTAGCACATACAACTAAATTTGATGCGGGCACAGCGAAATGATCCTAGAAAACTGCCCATGTATATATATGTACACACACATATATTTGCGTGCGTGTTTCGTAATGATCGACTTTATTCGAAGAAGAGGTCAAAAATAAAACTTAATTGGAAGAATATATTCTATATATGGTTGTTAAGGTCAGTTTAGATTTGTTTTGGACAAACCGTGATTAATTAATCATATATATATATGTATTCAACCAATTGCCGGCCAGTACAGTAACTGCAATTTAACAAATGAATTAGTTACATATACTTCATATAACAATGATAAAGAGTCAGTTCAACTCAGACCAACGCGTCATACTCAATCGAACATGATAACAATGATATCTCAAAATGTGAATTTTATTTGGAAAATAAAAACTCAGTCAAATTTCAGCCACCCTACTACTACACTATACTGCAGGTAATTAATTGTTACATGATCATATCTAAGTAGGCATGCCTATAAATCATGTACTTAAGAATACATTTATATGACCCGTTAAGCATTTAGTTCAACAAGGTTGTGTCAGCTTTATTAAATATCTCAAGTTTAAGTTTTGAAATTGAAAGTGTATTGCGCTCCCTCCCTCTCCCATCTCTCTTCTCTTCTTATCCAACCTCTCTCCTCCTGCGCTCCCAGCTTCTCTTTTATTCTCCTCGCCGGCGGCTTGTGCCTTACACACAAGCCGCCGGTGAGCTCCAGTTTTTATGGTCACCGACAGGTCCGAGTGGTAGTTTGGTGTCCAGATCTTGGATCTGTGGTCCTGGTGTTCTGAAGTCCAGATCTTTGAGCTATGGTCCTCTCCCTCGGAGGTATGTTAGATGTGGCATTCCCTCGTCCTTGTGGCGAGCCTTCTCCTCTCCTTCTTCGGATCTGATCTGTAGAGGTGAGAGTTATCTGTTTTATTTTTCTTTTTTTGTGTTACTGAGTTTCATGGAGGTGTTTTTAGCTCAAGAAATAAGCAGATCTGTCAGATCTGTGTTCAAATCCTCTTGGTTGGTTGGCTGTTTGGACGTTATAAGATCTGACTATCATTTGGTAGTTTAGATCTGCGTTCTTGGGGGAAGATCTAAAGAGGTGTTATTTGGTGTGTGGTCGAGGACACCGGATATGATTGATCAGAGGAGTAGGAGTGTTCTTCAAGACATCAAGGGTCTTCTTTCGTTTGAGGTTGGGTTTTCTGTGGTCTCTACTCCAGAATGGGGTACCTATTTAGCTGACTTAATTGCAGCTATTGCTTTTAAGATTGTGTGCCCTTTGGGGTGGGTTTTTCAACCAATACTTTCTTGTTCGTCACTTCTAACCTTGGATATTGAGGAGGCCGATTTTGTCCATGATTCTTCTAATCTTACATATTTAATGTACGGTGTTCGGTTAGTATTGTATCCAATTTATTTTGTTGTATCTGTTTTAGTTGTGTTTGTATTTGTCTTTGTGTATTTGTATTGTACCGGTTTACACTATTAATATTAATATATATATCCTTTGAGCAAAAAAAAAATAAAAATTTGCAAGTGTATTAAATACTAAGTGGGAGAGTTTTGTCGCTCTTTGTGGTCATGTCTAACTCAATCTAAAGTAATTTGAACTTCAACAAAATTCTCTAATTGAAATAGGTTAGGCTCAGAATATCAGGTGATCCAATAAAAAAATGTGTTTAGATGGGTTAATAGGATGTAGAGGGCATCTTAAGTCACGATTGAATATAAATTTTAAATTATTGTTATTAAAATGTGAACACATTTCATGTACATTATTTATATACTAAAACATTCCTCAAGGTCATTTATTATCATTTCTTTTCAAAAGAAAGACATTGCTTGGGGGAGCTATACACGTTGTGTGAATGTTGTGGTTTTGAGGACAAGAAAGTCCGACACTTGATTGATTGCGAAAATAGATTTTTTTGGAAATTTTCGAATTGTAGAGGAACTACTCTGAAAGTTCATTAATGTGTTGATTTATACAAATACATGGGATTGCATTGCTCAAACAAGAATTATTCCTCATATTGACCAATATTTTGTATGAAAAGAAAATTATAAACTACAAAAATAATTATATACCACTAATATGGACTACCAGGGGCGGATTTGAAATTAGGGAGGGCGAAAATTACAAAATAGAATGTAGTGGAGCTAGCATTTGAAATTATGGGGAGAAAATTATAGAATTGGACCCAAAACTTTAGAAAATTATATTTTAACCTCATATATATTTCAATATTTTCATTCCAGTCCCTCCATTAAACTTCTACTAGGGACTGGAGTGAAAATGTTGAAATTTTTATAAGAATAAAATATAATTTTCCAAACTTTTGGATCGAATTCTATAATTTTAGGGGGGGCAGGGGCCACCCCTAGCCCCTCCCTGCCTCCGCCCCTGTGGACTACCCAGGTACCCTACCAAAACCAAGGAGCATCGACAAGCGGGTATTAAAACTCCTCTTTTTTTAGGTGAAGGCTAACGTTTTAGTCAACTGTGTTATTCTTAATTAGATCAACATTCTTGGGAGATATTCTCATTCTTCAAATACATTCTTTATTGAGGGCCCATCCAATCCAATGACTGACATTGCTAGTTTGGCTCTTTATTAATATGTTGGGCAACCAACACCTTGGTGATGCAGTATGACGAGAAGATGAAGGAAGTAGATGTTAATGGTTCTGTTCAATCTGAAGATGACATCTCTGATGAAGAGGATCATGAGCCTATCTGTAAAATTAGTGAGGATCCTAATAGAAACTTTCCATCTTTTACATTTTCTGGAAAATGGAAAAAGAAATTATGCAGGCCATGGAAGCAAGCTGTCATTGTAAAATTGCTTGGGAGAAATATTGGTTACAAAGTACTCCTTTCTATACTGCAAAAACTCTGGGCAAAGAAGGGTATTATTACACTAATCAATGTAGGCAGTGGTTTTTTCGTGGTTAAACTCTCAAATAAGGAGGATTATATGAATGCCTTGACTGGAGGTCCATGGATGTTGTTTGATCATTATCTCACAAGCGACCACAGGAACCTCGGTTCCACTAAATCTACCACTATTAATAAAGTGGCGGTTTGGATTAGACTTCCTAATGTCCTCTTGAGTACTATAACAAAGAGACCTTGTCTAGAATTGGTGATCGGATTGGGGAAACGATTAAGATCGATATCAACACATCCAGTCACCTTAGAGGTCATTTTGCGCGTATTTGTGTCGTTCTTGATCTCAGTAAGCAACTGGTGCCAGGATTCTCGCTTGATGGTGAGGATTTCGACCTGGAATACGAAGGCTTACACTGGCTCTGCATTGGATGTGGTATGTATGGACACAAAGAGGAAGAATGCAAGAAGAGGCAAAAGAAACCTGATGAAGGTGCTAACTCGCGTGACTGTGTCTCCAGCGATTTGGTGGGTGGAAGTAGTTTTGAAAATGGGAGAGTGGAGCCTGGTGTATCATCGACCGCCACTGGGGAGACTTGGAGGGTGGTGCAGCGTCCCCGACGGCAGAGGAGAGGTAGTCACGACAAGCCATCGGACGATACTCGGCGGGTCAGAGGTGGTTCCCGGTACGGCGTGCTTGCCGAGGAGAGTAATGGAGATGATGTAAGCACGATTGGGACAAGTCCGATAGCCGTTCAAGGCGATGCAGTCGAGATTATACCCCAACGTCCTAATCCTCCTGAGTTGACTCCTAGGGCTAAGAAAGGGGAGACATACAAGAAACTCAGAAAAGCAAACAAGCAAGAAGGGAAAAGTGAGGGGGCGAATGGCA
This sequence comes from Acacia pycnantha, assembly GCA_025563575.1. NCBI lineage: Eukaryota > Viridiplantae > Streptophyta > Magnoliopsida > Fabales > Fabaceae > Acacia > Acacia pycnantha. The sequence goes on along the minus strand of JAMWYP010000033.1, from coordinate 154,789 downwards.
GCCAACAGGTGATGAGGAAGGAGAAAAGGACAAGGGAGATAGTGAGGGGTTCGAAGAGCAGTTCTGAGCCTCTGAGACTGACATATGGGGATGTTAGGGTGGCTGGTGACGGCATGGAGAGGAGGCCGAAAGGGACAGAGGAGGCTTTTGGGGATGATTTGAAGAAGAACGATGCGAGATGCCGAGGAAGACTCGACCGAGGATGAGGCTTTTCAAAAAGAGGTGTATTGTGATGTGGATCCATCTCCGATTGGGCGGTGGTAATTTAGGGTCCGAAAATGTGGATGGTCCACAAGGCAAATTTTGGGCTGCCCATACTGTCTTAGAACCGGACCTGGATGACGATATGTGTGGTGGGGATGGAGCTAACATGCAATTGGAGTCTGGGGTGCCTGAGTCACAAGATATCCTTGTGGATTAATTGGGTATTTTTATTGGGCCTTTTGCTGTTTCATTCTTTTTGGTTGTGTGTTCTTATGGAAAAAAATATATTCTATTGGAATGTGAGGGGCGCTTGTGGCCCAAACTTTTGCGAATATCCGTCTTGCTTGCTCCAAAATAATCCTTGCTTGATTTTTCTGTCTGAAACTAAGAGCGAGAGTTTGGACAAGCTAAAGTGTGTGAGCAAAATTGGTTTTGATGGTTTGACCTATGTGCCGAGTGTGGGAAGATCAGGTGGGCTTCTTGCAGCTTGGAAATCTAATCTAGTAAAGGTAGATATTCTCAGTCAGAGTAGACAGTTGATACATGTGCGTTGTGGTTTCCCTGATGGGTGTGTGTTCTTTATTACCGCAATTTATGCTATTCCTGAATATCACCAGAAGCAAATTTTGTGGGATAATTTACGTTTGTATGCTTCCTCTATGGTTGACCCGTGGGTGTCTTAGGGATTTTAATGATATTGTCTCCTCGGCGGAAAGAATCGGAGGAGTGAGGGTGCATGATGTGAGATGCTCCCTGTTTTTTGATAGAATTAATGATTGTAAGTTGGTGGATCTTGGGGCAGTTGGCCCAAAATTTACCCTGAAAGGCCCTAAGGTTCGGGGTGGTAGGCAGCTGCTTGAACGGCTTGACCAGGTCATAGCTAATGCGGAATTTATTTCGTCATTCCCTAATGTTCTGCTCGAGTATTGCCTCGATCTCGTTTTTCTGACCATAATCCTATCTGTTTAAGATGTGTTCACAGGAGTTCCTTCCGAAGGAGTGAACGCCCATTTAAATTCGAGGCTATGTGGCTTTGCCATGAAAATTTCTCCGATTTCTTAGGCAAGGCCTGGGTTTCCAGTGGAGATATTAATCATTCGCTTGAGGAGATCAAATCCTCATTGTGTATTTGGAACAAAGAGGTCTTTGGGATGCTCGAACGGAAGAAGCAAAATTTAATGAACAGTGGGACGAATTCAAAGGTCTAGTGGGTATCCTCACTCTGTTTTTCTCGTAAGTTAGAATTTGATTTGCAGGATGAGCTTGAAAGATTATTAAAGCTAGAAGAGATTAAGTGGTTTCAGAAATCTCGTAGTGAGTGGGTTTCTAAGGGTGATAGAAATACGAAGTTTTATCACTTGAAAGCCAAAATGCGAACTAGAAGAAATAAAATTCGATGCTCAAGGATGGATATGGTGGGTGGGTGGACAATGAGGAGGAGCTTAAAGTGATGGTTGTTTGACACTTTAAGGCTATTTATTGCTTAGGCGACTTGCATGATCCTCTGCCCGTTACTAGGGCTAAGTTCCCATTATTGAATGCTTCTGTGCTAGCTGATCTAGCGGTTGCTCCTAAAGACGACGAAATAAGGGCGGCCTTGTTCTCTATGGGGAGTTATAAGGCTCCGGGTGTTGATGGTTTTGCGCCTGTATTCTACAAATCTAACTGGAGCACGGTGGGGCCTGCTTTATGTGATTTTGTTAAGAAGGTGTTCAAGCGGGAAGTTCCACTTATGGAGGCGAATAAGACTATTATTTCTCTTATCCCAAAAAGAGATACGATTGAGTTGGTCTCTGATTTTCGCCCCATTTCTTTATGTACTGTACACTACAAATGTGTTACTAAATTGATTGCTATGAGATTACGTGGATTAATGAAGGATTTGATTTCGCCCTTTCAGTCTAGTTTCATTAAAGGCAGGTGCATTCAGGACAATATTGTTGTTGGCCAAGAGATTCTCCATATTATGCTTTAAGAGGTATTAGACAAGGTGACCCGCTCTCTCCCTTGCTGTTTGTTATGTGTATGGATAAATTGTCCCATATGATATGTGATGCTGTGGAGGATGGAAGGTGGAAGCCTATTGTTGTGTCTAGAGGAGGCCCTCATGTGTCTCATCTTATGTTTGCTGATGATTTGCTGTTATTTGGAGTTGCCTCCGAGCGACAGGCAACTTGCATGATGGGATGTGTTCGTGACTTTGTGAGGGCTTCGGGAGGGAAGGTTAATCTTGGGAAGTCGTCTATGTTCTTCTCACCAAGAGTGCCTTTGAATATAAAGCTGAAAATCAAGAGTATTACGAATATGCATATTTCTAGTGAGATTGGAAGGTATCTTGGCTTTCCTTTGTCAAGGAATCGGAGTCCTAAGGAGAAATTCCAATTTGTGATTGATAGAGTTAAGGCAAAGTTGAGTGTGTGGAAAGCTAATAGTTTATCTATGGCAGGAAGGATCATGCTTGCCAAGTTGGTTATTAGCACTGTCCCTCTCTATTCTATGTTAGTCGCCCGTCTTCCATGAGTGTATGTAAGGAAGTTGAAAGGCTTCAGAGGAATTTCATATGGGGGCATGATGATTTGGGTAAGCATTGTCATTATATTGGATGGGAACAGATTACTAGACCTAAGGAGTTCGGAGGATTAGGTATACGGAGGCTTTCCTCGGTTAATCAGGCTTGTGGTGCCAAACTGGCATGGAACCTTGTGTCTGGTGCGAAGGGGCTATGGGCGGAGATTCTATTCCATCGGTATATGAGGAGGGGGGATGTTGCCAGAATCTCTTCAATTGTCAGCTCGGCAGGTTTGAGAAGACTTGCAGCTGTGTTACCTCCTAGAAGGGAGGCAGGTTTTGATTGCCTTGTGTGGGGTGCATCTGGGGATGGTATGTTCTCTATTCGAAGTGCATATTTCCTTCTTGAACCTAATCCTCCGTCCCTTAGGGATAAAGTGTTTAAGGATGTATGGAAATGGAAAGGAGCAGAAAGAGTGCGTGTCTTTATGTGGAAAGTGGCTCTAGGCAAATTACCTACCAATAAATGGAGGAGTTCGTGGTCTAGTAACTCTGCTGTTTGTGGCATGTGTCATACGGAGGTGGAAGATATTTTGCATATCTTACGTGATTGTGAATATGCGAGAAATTTGTGGGTCGATTTGATCCGCCCCAGGTATATCATATCCTTCTTCTCTTTGGATTTGAGGAATTGGTTACTTCTTAATCTAAACAATCAGGTTGGCGTCCAATGGGAAGGTTGCTGGGATCTTCTTTTTGGAGTGGCCATTTGGAAGCTTTGGGAATGGAGGAACCATGCTGTTTTTGATAGTGATTTTGTAAGACCACATAATCCTGGTCTGTTTATATCTAACTCATGGTCTAAGTATGTGATTATTAATGGCCCAGTGAGTTTTGTTAGTCCAGGATCTAATAACCGGATGGTGTGCTGGGAGAAGCCTCCTTATGATTGGTTGAAAATTAATGTTGATGGGGCTAGTACCAATCAACTGGCTAATGCAGGATGTGGAGGGGTTATTAGAGATTGGTTAGGCTTTTGGAGAGTGGGTTTTACTCGGCATTTGGGTATTTGTAATGCTAGTACAGCGGAGGAGTGGGCTATTGTTGAAGGGTTGCAACTAGCGTGGGATTTGGGCTTCAGGAAAGTAATATTGGAGTCGGATGCGGATAATGTGATTAATGCACTCTTAGATACGGAGTGCTGCACCTGTAGTAATCTTGTTTTGAGAGCAAGAGAGTTGTTGGCTTTGGATTGGCAGGTGGATGTTAGGGTTATTCCTAGACACTTTAATGTACTTGCAGATGCTCTTGCCAAGAGGGGTATTTCTGAGTCTATGTTGTTAGATGAATGTCCTATGGCTTTTAGAAGCTTGTTGGACCAAGATTGTTTGGGATTGAATTCCCCAAGTGTGTAATTTCTTCTTGTAATGTAGGCTTTTATGCCATCTTTTATATCAAAAAAAAACACCTTGGTGATGCAGTGGTATGACATCAGGCTTTGATGGCTCTGATCCAGGGTTCGATCCCTACCTGTTGGGCGCATGAGTTCTATTAAGCAACAAATTATGTAAATTAAGTTAATTAAAAATAATTGTTTCTTGTAAAATCTCAAAATGACACTCAATAAATTTAAAAAATCGGATTAGTTAATAAAAAATATTTTAAACAAAAACATGTTATTGAAAAAAAAAAATTTCCTTACGTATTATAAATCGACTTCGTTCCACGACAGACAGAAACTTGTTCTTTTTGTGAACATAGGAATAAGCTGTCTTCGGGATTTAAAAACAAAAAGTCCAGACGGACAACTATTGTAGCTAAAGGGTTAACCAAATAACTTTTTCTAGTCTTGAACCTAACTTTTTAACTTGGCAAGTATTTGCTTTTCCATATTCACTCAAGTTTCCCAGTAAAAATACGTCTATCTCAGCCTATTATAGCTTCATAGTAACTTAGTAATACATCCCAAAACACAATATATAATACTGCGTATTAGAGAACATCCAATCCAGCCATATATGGGCAAGATTAATTATACAGCCACCAAAATCGGTTCGGCAATGTAAAATCACAACTTGACCCCTCAGATGAATAATGATAGAAGCAAAAGAGCACAAAAGAAATGGAATGTCAACAACTCTATCACATCATTCACAACAAATAACTTGCACAAGCATTTTTTCTACAGTACCATCTGGAGATGATGATGATAAATTCATGATCTGGCAGAAGGAAAATGATGAATTCACCGGAATGAATCGGGGCGCTTTGGTTTGCTTTGAACAGCAGCTTCAATCTTCTCCATCACCGCAGGTGTCAATAATGGAATGACATCAATTGCTTTCATGTTCTCTTGGATCTAAGCAAAGGGGGAAAAATCATCAGTTTATATCTACAGAAATTTCTTCTTTACACACAAAAAATCTCCACTAGTACTCAATAATTTGCAAGTCACTTGATTCAACATATAAAAAGAATTTGCACTGGCAATATCTAGATAAAGACAGACTTTACACGTGGGTTAACATGCAATTACAGGACATTTTAGCACAGCATCTACTACATAAGTAATCAACAAGAATATAACATTCTTTGATGATTTGTTGTAGTTTATCTGCAAATTGCAGCATAATTTCTATTCTGCTTCAAAGTTTCGAATAATTAATAAGTTCAAACACACACTGAAAAATTGCAAAATGCCCGGTTTAAATTTCAGAATGAGCAACTAAGTCCTTTAGGTCTATTTTCCTCATATCAACAACCTAAAATCACATGGCTAGATCCCATTTGTCTCCAATGATAACATGTCAATATCGAAATATCTAAGGTGGAAAATGAGTCCCTTAACACCAATAAAATAAAATTGACAAGATGATCGATTTGCCCTCTTGTGAAAGTTCAGTGACTTAATTGTAAGTTTTAGAAAGTTAAAATAGCAAGCATAACTGCGTTTTGGTATGATTCAAATCAGCTCTATGCTTTAGAGCTCAGATGACCGAAGCCATTTCTGAAATCTAACTTCAACAGAATCATTTCGATTGAAATACGGTGGAATAAACACGGGACAGAAGTGAAGAATGCAACAAGCTTGAAAGCAACATAAGAAATAGAGAATCCCGCATGCAGAAGGTTATTAATGAAGAATGATCGAGGTAGTGGTTGGTAGATTATCTAATCTTGGTAGGAATGAAAGGAAGGAAGGCCAAGACTTCTTTGAGTGAAAAGTATTGATCTTTAATAAATATGTAATGAACAAGAGAAATAAAATTAGACTAACCTGAGATTCCTTTGTAGCTCCAGTAATAACAGATGAAACATTAGGATTTGCCGCACACCACGCAATGGCAAGTTGAGCTAACGGCACTCCCAGTTCATCTGCTATTGGTTTGAGCCCATCGACCTTTTTGAGCACATCATCAAGCAGTGATCGATTTGCCAGATTCTGCAAAGCATGAAAAAGAGATTAATGCTCTAAATAATGGGAGCATAACAACATGATCATGATCTGACCATTCAAGACACTATAGAGAAGCAGATTTTTTAGTTAGTTGTGAACAAACAACATTAATAAAATTCAAATGAGTCTCATCCAAACACCAATAGCCCTCTGCATTGAACATGATGCAAAGGAATATTATATTAGCAAATTAAGAAGATTAGGAGATAGGACACAAATAATAGTCAGCATAGATGACAGAAAGATACAAATTAAGGGCAACCATAACAAAGTTGAAGTGATGGAAGAGTTTTATTCACTGATGTATTTCCCCAAAGATTATGGCAGTAAATCTCCAGAATGCGCATGAGCGCTCAATTTTAGAGGACCAACACTTCAGTGACTTGTTATAAGTGCACTTTGGCTTTTCTCTGAAAATCTAATTCAATTCAAGAAGGGACTAGGGGCAAATCTCAAAGCAAATTAAAACTTACTTTGTAGTTTTCCAATGCGAACCGGCTGTCTGGTGGTATGGCCCCTTTCTTGTATTTTCCTGTTAGCACTCCAGATGCAAGAGGACTCCAAGTGGTCAGACCCAAGCCATAGTTGCTATAAAGAGGGAGGTACTCGGATTCAACCTATATAAAGCAGATTTACATCAGAGATCCAAACAATAATTGAAAGCTGGTCATAAGAAATTCAACTAAGTACAATCTGAGAATTATCCCTTCCTATAAACATCACAAAAAGCAATTGCGCAAAATAATGTCCAAAGAATTGGCAATATAAACCAAGAAGTTGAATAATTAGGGAAAAAATTATAAGATGAAGGCTAAAAGCCATGTCCAAGTCCCAAGCACCACTCCATCTAGCTATCAGAGTCCACAAGTAAAACCGCATGATTGGAGGCTTGAAGCAGAAATACAAAAACTAGTAAAGTTGACAGAGGTATTAGCTTGACACAAGAAGAGCAAACCCCAATCTAAGAAACAGAAGTCTGAAGCTTGCTTATTGACACGGAAATGTACGATTAAATTAGTAATTTAATAATACAGTTCTCTTGCTTAAAAATCCCCAAGAGGCAGATTTCAGAATCAGATACCCCTCCCAGAAAAACAAAAACAAAAAAGATATCCTTTTAACTGGAGAAATGTAGTTATGCGAGGCATGTCGTTATACAACAAAGGGCGGGCTGATTCGGGAGATCAAAGCTTCTTTTTAAATAGTATAAATCAAGAAACAATTATTATCACTGAAATATTGAAAACTTATCATAAAAAGAAGTATCATAACAATAAAGTAATTATTAGGTGCTTTACATTTTAGCTGTGTTGCACTTATTTTAAATCGATTTCAAGGATAATAAGTTAAGCATATTAGAAACTCGGATTTTCTCCTCCATCCAGCTCAAAGCTCAACAATCAGCTAGAAGAACAAAGTTGAACAATTTAATTAATGAATTTGCTCCTCCGATCACTTGAACTGTCTAGTTAAACCAAAGGAGGAGGGGAAAGGGTAATAAATGTCATGAGTCAACAATAAGATCGACCAAATGTTAAAGCCCAGTATGGAGTCACCAAGAAGGTCCTTAGAAAAATTGTGAAGAAACTAATTGCCTAACACGACCTCGATTAATGATTTCAATAAACAAACACACAAGAGAAAGTTTAACCCAAATCTACTGCAAGCCTTCGAATTCTAAGGTGGGGAAACTTCATTTTCTCAGCACAGTTCCGAAAAATAAACTGAAAAAGTCAAACTTGTGGAGCTTTAGGGAGACTAAATTGAAATAGTCTTGGGAAATCTACAGTCCTTAAAAAAGGTTCAAATTCCAATCAGAAAGAAGAATGCAAATCCCCAAAATCCACATCAACTAGTAAACCTCAAAGACCAAATAACCAATAAAACTTGTGCCTGGAGAGTACACAATAACACCCCAAGAGGACACGCACCAGATCCTACAAAACAAAAAATCGTTTTTTTTTAAAAACCCTCACCTTGTGCCTGGAGAGTAAGTTGTACTCAGGCTGCTCCACAATTGGTCCGACCAAATCCAATCTTTCAGCAATCCCCCATGCCTCTGTGATCTGCTGCGCCGACCACTCACTAGTCCCCCAATAAAACGCCCATCCCTTATCAATCACATGGTTCATAGCCCTAACCGTTTCTTCGATCGGCGTCGACGAGTCAGGCCGGTGGCAATAAATCACATCCACATAATCCATATCGAGTCGCTTCAGCGACGCCTTTGTACCTTCGACGATGTGCTTGCGAGATAGACCCTTATCGTTGGGACCCTGCCCTCCCCAGAAGATCTTGGTGGAGACGACGATGTCGGACCTTTTCCAACCCAGTTCGCGAATAGCCTGACCCATGATCTCCTCGGCTCTTCCGTTGGCGTAGACCTCGGCATTGTCGAAGAAATTGACGCCATGGTCGCGGCAACATTGGATCAGAGCCTTGGCCTCCTTCACATCAAGCTGGTTTCCGAAGCTGACCCAGGCTCCGTATGAGAGCTGGCTCACCTTCAAACCCGATCGACCCAAGTTCTTGTACTGCATGGCTACTTGGTAGTGAAGTAAACCACGGAAATGCAGAGAGATAAAATAGAGAGAGAGAGCAAGGATACAACAGAAGTAGCAGGAGTAGTCTGGAACTCGAACTCGGAAGCGGTGCTTCTCCCTTATGTCCCTGTCCTTATGTGCTTCTTGTCCCTCAAATTTTTATTTATTTATTTTTTAAATTTTTTATATATTTTAATTAAATTATATAATACTTTGTTTTTTGAGAACTTGTTGGTACCATATTTTAAATTAATTAATTTCTATTTCTGTATTCAAAAATATTTATCCTGTAATTAACAACATATAATTTAATCTAAATAAATTAAATATAAAAAATGTGTTTATCCCTCTCATTAGAAGAGGGACAAAAGACACTAACCACACAAAAATACCAAGTCATCGCGAAACAAAGCTTGTGCGAAGCTCTCTCCCTCAGTAGCTGTGCCTACTCCTGACCGTTGCCTGCTTCAGCTTCGGACCGTTGCCCACTGCGGCGGTCTCCGCCGCGAGTGAGCCTTCCCCCTCCCTCCTCCTCCGCCTCCGTCGACCCTGTTGACCCTGCTCCCAGATCTTCTTCTGCCGTCCGCTTTAGCTCGTCGGGGTTGGTTTCCGGCGTGGGTTTCTTCTGGTCCGTGTCTGTGTGTAGCGCCGGAGATCGCTGAAGTTCTGGTTCCGGCGTGGGTTGTTTTCCGGCGTGGCTGCTCTCTGGTTTTTTGTTCTTTTCTGCTCCGTTTTTTTCTTTTGCCGATCGTCTCCTCTTCTGGCTGGTTTCTTTTTTTTTTTGTTCTTTTCTGCTCTGTTTTCTGCTTTTTGTTCTTTTCTGCTCTGTTTTCTTGTTCAGGTCTTGGTTCTGACTTTATGCTTCCTCTGTGGTTTAGTGTCTTTAGCTTTAAGTTTGAAATTCTCAGATCTGCTTCGTCATGGGTTCTGGTTTTGGATGCTGTTTATTTGTGTTTATTTGATTTGTGATTGTGATTTTGGTATTGGATCTCTATTCGTCTGTGTGTTGGGAGTCCTCAGTTTTGGACATTTTGCTGCCTATTCATAGAAGTCATGCTCGATTCTCGTCTTCTTAATTCTGCTCTTGTTGCTATCTTCTGAGATTTTGGTAAAGTTGTGATCATGGAGAGGCAGGGAGACCCGTCGAATGAGGGGGGCTCGGTATTATTGTTGCAAAGTGAGAAGAAGGCCAAGGAAATCAAAACTTTGCTTCCTTCACATCCTGCTTATCAAAGGAATCAAATTTCCTATAGAAGCAAACTCTTGGAGAAGGAAGAGGAGGTGTTTTCTCAAGAATTGGAGGATCAAATGAAAGAATGGCTTTGTGAGGAGAAGGAGATTTCTACACCTCTTTCTGAGGAGCAGAAAATTCTTCTTGACTCCTTACCAAAGCTAAGCATGTCAGATGAAAGATTGATGAGTCTTTGTCGTCCTTGGAAGGATGCCTTAATTCTTACTCTACTAGGAAAGTCGGCGAACTTAGCAATGATGAAAGACAGGATTGCTTGGATTCTTAGATCAAAAAGCTTTGAGCTCATTGATCTACCAAACAACTATTTTCTGTTTAAAACAGAAAATAGAGATCTGCGATTGAGGTTATTGTTTGATGGTCCTTGGGTGATACATGGGCATTATTTAGCAGTGCAGAGATGGAGCCCAAACTTCAACCCTTATAGTAATGAGATTCAAAAAGTGGCAGTTTGGGTTCGTATTCCTACTCTTCCGATGCATGTGTATTCTGAAGAGTGCTTACTTGAAATAGGAAATATGATTGGCAAGGCCCTTAAGGTGGATGTTAATACCTTAGCACAATGCAATAATCAAAATATGATGGTGGAAAGAGGGAAGTTTGCTAGGGTAAGTGTAGAAGTGGACTTGAATCAAGCCTTGAAATCCAGGTTTGTCATTAGATTTACTATTTACACTGTGGAATATGAGGGGCTTGATTTAATTTGCTTTAAATGTGGTAAATATGGACATTCTCAAGAGAAGTGCCCGCTAGTTCGTAACGCGGAGGAGAACTCGTCAGAGATATCTCAGCCTATAGTGAACAGAGGTCATGCTTCAAAAAACCCAAGCTGCTGTCATGCTCAACTAAAGCCTCTAGTTAGCGTGCCAGGCATTAACTCTGACGAAGAATTTGGCTCGTGGATGATAGCCAAGCGTAACTCCAGGAAAAGAACCCACATTGTTGAGCCAGAAAGAAAGGTGGGGAAAATGCCCGAGAATAATAAGTCAAATGGGAAGGGGAAGAAATCTGCTTCAGGTTCAAGGTTTGATGTGTTGCAGGATGTGGAGGATCGTATCTATTCGAAAGGTGTGGATCGCCTTAGAAAGACAGAAGTTGCTACGACTACATGGAGAAGGAAAGAGGGTGAAGCCCTACCTTCTATTAAGGAAGGAGTCGTTGGGTGTAGAGAGAGAGAAAAGTCGGTTATTGGTTCTTTAAAGCTTGGGAAGTCCCTCATAGAGTCATCGGAGAGCAGAACCAAGGAAGATGTGGTTGGTCATATAGAAAAAGAAAAGTTGAATCTTGACACGGATGGAAAATGTTCTTTGGTGATTGGGGAGCCTCATCTAGAGTCATCTACGGTGAGAGATGTAACACCCCTACTGATGTAATTAGTGTGTTTGTAGTTAATGTTGAGTTAATGAGAGGATATATTTTCGATTATTAGTTAAATATTGTAAATAATGTAAGAGGAAGAAAAGCAAGGGCAAAATGGTCAATTTCTAGGCGCCACCTAAGTTCCCTAATGATTAAAGTCATTACTTGGGGACCAAGAAAGAAGAATTAAGGAAAAGTCAAACCAGGGCCCACATTACGAACAAAAGGGTAAAATGGGAATAAATAGGTAAAAAGTCAATTAGGGCAGCTATGTGGGCCCAAAGTGGCGCCCCACATGTTCCCAAAAGCAAGGCAAAGTGTGGGAAAAGTTGGTAATAATTGGTAAGTTCAGGGCCACAATTGTAATTTACGAAATTCAGGGCCAAAACTCGTAATTTTCCCCAAAAGCAAAAAAAGATCTGCTCTCTCTTTCCTTGGGGAAGCAGCACGTGGCAGCAAAGGTAGACCCTGGAATTCTCTAGAATTTCTTGGGGAAAAATTCAAGGAAAGCCAGATGAATTTAACTAATTACTAGACAGGAATTTACCACAGTTGTTCTGGACTGTTTAGAATCTTTTATAATTATTAAAACCCAAAACACTCTCTCTCTTGGCCATGGGGAGCACGAAATTTCAGAGGAGAGGGAGAGAAGGATCAGCAGCCTCCATAGCCAAAGCTCAAGCTCCAAGATACCAAGAACACCCTACGATTCTCCGATCTTGGTAACATCGAAAAACCTTACTCCAAGTTCTTACTATGGTATTTTCGTCCAGGGAGCAAGGGATTAGGGTTTTGGTTTGATTCTGGTGTTTTTGAGGCTTCAATGGCTCTGGAACGTGGTTTTGTGTAGGGTTTAGTCATGGCTAAGTTTCCGAAGAGCGAAAACACCGAAAAACCCGAGTAAGGGGCTTGCTGCCAGATTCTGGAAATCTGGGCAGCGAAGCTTCAAACGAGTTTTTAAAATAGTAAACGACCTTATTTTAAACTTAAATTTTACATGAAGAAAATAGACATCCGGGGCATGATTTTGATATATAATATGATGATTTTAGGATAACAATACTGGGTGAAATAAATTGTTGAAAACGAGACTGGGAGCAGGGGAGCGAATCGGACCAGAGGACGAACTTTGAGCTCCAAGCAAAATTAGGTGTACTCATGATTTCTGGAAATATTTTTATTGGAAACTAGACACTCAAACGGTTCGAATGGAACTGGTTTCATGTGAATAGGAGTTTTTGGAATTTATTAAAAATCGGTGAATCTGGGTCAAAATCACTGGATTTTCTGGAAAATAGTTAGGAGCTCGGTTTTGTGAAAAACATGAGGGTATTTTGGAAAGTACTAAAATAATGTATTTTGATGTCACATAGGGTTAATGCATACTTGGGAAAGCTACCAGGCACGATAGAATACTAAAGCGAGATAAACCCCACGTGTAGTAACCGCTTTACTCGAATATCTTTATGTGTTTGTTGTATGTTTGTATTTGCCATGTGTGTTTTCTTGTATTTGTCTTGCCAAATATGCATACAGATTTATGTGATTCCTAACGGCGAGGACGATTGGTCGAGGCGGCCTTGTTGGCGGGCCATGCGGGTCGATAGGTCGGGGACATCTGGTGTAGGCGGCTTTACGGGTCGTGACTCCGGTAAGTCAGGGCTTGCCTTGATAAGGCGGCCCGGCCCGACGTGGTAGTCGGTGATGTGTATATTACATTTGCATATGTGGTATGTTTGGCATGACACTTTGTTGACTTTTATTTGGCATGGTTATCTGCATACACACTACACATTTAGTATTTGAGTACTGACGGTTACTCTGGGGGCCAACAATGGACTCCAGAAGCTTTTGTTGATACCGAAGGATGTTCATGACTGATAAAGGCCTTTTTGGAAAGGTAGGCATAGCGGTGCGGGTGAAGGATAGGGGATGCCCTATCATATGTTGTATTGATATTTTTGGATGATTTGTATATTATTTATGGTATTTATTTTGGGATATTTGTACCCTTAACCCTTCAGGGACTTTTACCTTCTGTTTATTTTACTTTTACCAGTACATTAGTTGTCCAAACCGGTTAAATGCTCTGTTGCGCTCACTCTGATACAAGTGAAATGGACCTAATAATGAAGGAAAGATAACTAATTAAAGGATTCCCTCTAACCCGCCACCCGAAAGGGCGAGGCCGGTAGGGGTGTAACAAGAGAAAAGAAGGAGAAGGTGATGAAAGCGAAAGAAAAGGAGGGTAAGGCTACCAATGCTCTCGTGGGCCAACCGGTAATTTTGAGCCAATCTTCCGATGGTTACAATCTAAGGCCTAACGGTTTATCCTCTGTGCGTAATATGAAGAAAGCAGCTAGGGCCCACAATGTTATTTTTGGATCCACCAAGACAATTGAGATTTCAAAAGTCAGTGAAGCGAAAGAGCAGGCCGAGAGGGAAAAGAAGAATTTTGAAAAGAAGGATATAGTGGATATAGTGCCATGCAACCTTGACATCGTGAACTCTTCTACAATCACAATCAAAAATGGGAAGAATGATGATGTTGATAGAGGAGCAGAAGACTCAGAAGCTGTGCCACCATCTTTACCTCCTGACGAGTTGATCGAGCATATTGTAGATGATGCAGATTTTACGGAGGGACAAGAATCCTTGGTTTCTGAAACCCAGTTTGAGATGGGAATGAATCTAGACTCCGGGCATGCCAGCACTGACCCTGTGAGAGACCAAGACCATGATGTCGCTCTAATGGAGCAAAATCAGCTCTCGCATGATCAGTGGGACCCGAATGAAGATATTGCGCCTGCTTTTTTGGAGGACAACAGGACGATTGTGCCTGAAACCCATCCTCTACATCTGAATGGAGGGGACATTGAGTAGCCCAGGTAATTATCCCTATCCTTTGACTTGTATTTAATTATTTTCTTAATGATTATTGCCTCTTGGAATTGTAGGGGGGCCGGTAGCCGGACCTTTCCTTTAATTATCAAGGATATTATTAATAAGTATCGAATAAATATTCTCTGCCTTTTGGAGACTCGTATTAGTGGTGATAAAGCGAATAAAGTTTGTAGTAAACTTGGTTTTAGTCACTGGATTCGGGTTGAATCTACCGGGTTTACTGGTGGTATCTGGCTTTTGTGGGACAGTGATACTTTTGATATTACTTACCTTACCTCCTCCACCCAGTTGCTCCACTGTCAAATTAAAGATCTCAGTAGTAACACCTTGAGCCTTGTGACTATTATTTATGGCGAAACCTCTGCAATGGGTAGGACTACTCTATGGCAATCCCTCCGCTCGCTCGCTAACTCCAATCTTCCTTAGCTCGTTTTGGGTGACTTTAATACGTATTTATCTCCTAATGACAAACTTGGTGGTAGTGAGCCCTCTTGGCTCTCAATGCAGCAATTCAAAAATTGTATTGATGACTCTGATCTCATTGAAGCCCGGATTCAGGGTGACAAATTCACTTGGGAAAGGCAGGGGTTGAAAGAAAGACTGGATTGGGTTTTTACCAATTTTATCTGTATCACCTCCTTTCCTAATTTCATTGTTCGCAATGAGCTTAAATTTAAATCCGACCATAGGATTGTGGTGATGGATTCAAACCCGTCTTCTTAGAGAAAAAGCTTTCACAGATCCTTTTCCTATCAAGCTGCGTGGACTCTGGAAAATGATTTTAAGGATGTCACCAAGGAAGCTTGGTGTGAGAAAAATTGGCTTCAAGATTTGCAAAGTTTCCAAATATCGCTCGCATGATTGGAACAACAACAGGGTTGGTAATTTCAACAAAAAGAAAAAAGAGTTGATTCGTCGTCTGGAGGGAATTGATAATGTCAGGAGAATGAATATATAGACAGGTTTATTTAGACTGGAGCGAAAGCTATAGCATGAGTACCACAAAGTTGCTACTCAAGAAGAAATCACCTGGTTCCAGAAATCTAGAAGTAAATGGCTGCAGGGGGGAGATAGAAATACCAGATTTTTTCATGCTTCTATTATAATTAAAAGGAAAAAACAGAGAATTGGTGCTATCCTGAATGATAGGGGAGATTGGGTTGAGGACCATGATACGGCTAAAATGATGGCCCATGATTTCTTTCTCAATCTTTACACTCGTGATGCCTCTATTAAAGACCCTGGAGAATTGTGCTCTAACTTTCCTTTGATCGAAAATAATGATTTGCGATCATTGTCAAGAAGAGTTACAGTGGAGATAAAGAATGCGACTTTTGCTATGGGAGCGTTTAAAGCCCGGGACTGACGACCTTAATGCTCATTTCTTTCGACTCGGTGGAATGTTGTGGGGGATAAAATTTGTGAGTTCATTGAGGATTGCTTTAATAACCCCTCCAACATGTCCACCATTAATAAATCCAAGATTGTTCTCATACCTAAGGTTGATAATCCTTCGTCGTTAAAAGACTTTCGGCCAATTTCTTTGTGTAACGTAAGTTTTAAAATCATTACTAAAGTTTTGGCTAGAAGATTTAGGGGTATCATGGACCAGCTTGTAAATCATGAGCAATGCAGTTTTATTGCGAACAGATCCAGCTGCGACAACATCCTAATTGCCCAAGAGATCATTCACTCCATGAGAATGAAGAGCAAGAAGAAAGGTTTTGTGGCCATCAAGATTGATATGGAGAAAGCCTTCGACAGACTTGGTGGGGTTTCATTAAAAATACCCTAATATGCTTGAATTTGGACAATAATCTTATTGATCTCATTATGGCTTGTATGTCTACTGCTTCTATGTCTATCCTTTGGAACGGTGATGAAAGCCCGAGCTTTACACCCTTTAGAGGGGTTAGGCAAGGAGACCTGTTAAGCCCGTACATTTTTGTCCTTTGTATGGAACGTCTTGGTCACCTTATTAAATCTGTTGGAAGCCCTTTACCTTTAAAAGGGGAAGCCCTCAGATCTCCCATCTGTTCTTCGCTGATGATCTCATTCCTTTTACGGAGGCTTCCACTAGTCAACTGATGGAAGTTCGTAAAGTAATGCAACTATTCTGTGAGGTCTCTGGCCATAGAATTAATTTGGAAAAATCTAGAATGTTTTGTTCTGCTAATGTCAATTTCAACAGAGCCCTTGAGTTAAGCAGATTGCTTGGGATCAGAATTACTTATGATCTTGGAAAATATCTTGGGGTTCCGATTATTCATAAAAGAGTAACGAAAGGTACCTATCACCCCATTGTTCAAAAAGCTAAAAAAAGATTGTCCATGTGGAAAAGTAAATTTTTGACAATGGCTGGGCGTTCTGTCCTCATAAAATCTGTCTTATCCTCTCTTCCCGCGTACTTTATGCAATCAACTCTTCTCCCCATTTGCACTATCAATGAGATTGATAAGATCTCCAGAAGATTCCTTTGGTCTCAAAATGAGGATGTCAGGAAAATGCATTTTGTCGCTTGGGATAAAATTACCCAGGCAAAGAAGGAGGGTGGTTTGGGCTTTAGAAATCTTCGGCAACAAAATAAAGCGTTCATTATGAAACTGTGTTGAAGTCTCCTGACCAGAAAGCAAGCTCTATGGGTCCAGTGTTTCCGGTCTAAGTATAACTGTGGAAACTCGGCTGTGCCTAAAATCTCAAAGAAACGTAACTCGTCCTCCGCATGGAGAGCGATTATTGACGTTTGGGAGGACTTCATTAGGGGAGTTGGTAGAAAGATCAGGAATGGGGCTGAAACTAAATTCGGGTGATCTTTGGCTTCCATTTGACCGTCCTTTAGTTACCTATGTTGTTGATCCTTCCTTAATCAACGAAGATGAGTCTGTGCGTGATCATCTTTTGAATGGAAGTTGGGACACGAATAGATGGCGTGGGATCCTTCCCTCCCACATCATTAATAGTATTTCTCGAATGAACCCGCCTGGTAGTGGCTCCCCGGATTGCTTCACCTAGAGAAATGTGAAAGATGTCTGCTTCTCTGTTAAAGCTGCTTACCTATATATCTCTAATCAAGCAAGAAGGAGTAGAAGTAATTTCTGGTCCCTAATGTGGAAATGGCAGATTCCTGAAAAAGTTAAATATTTCATGTGGCAGGTTGGTCATGAGAGGCTTGTCACCAATTCTCTCAGAGCTAAAAGAGGGCTTACTGATGAAAGCCTCTGCCCGTTTCAATGCAATCAGGAGGAGAACGTGCTCCACATAATTAGAGATTGTGAGAAAGCGAGAAATTTTTGGGCAGAAATCTTAAAACCTAACTACTTTTCCCAGTTCTTTGCAGGTAATTTGCAGGCATGGTTCGATTGGAACACCAACCATAACCCTGGTAAGGGAAGGTTTCACGGTTTCTCTTGGCCACGAGTCTTCAGTTTGGGATGTTGGATTCTCTGAACATCCAGATGCAGCTTTCTATTTCAAGGCGAACACAAAGATACCAGGGAGTTGCTCCACTTGTGTAACTATCTTCTTATGGAAAATCATGTTAATCACAACCTATCTCATCAAATTTTTCAACTTGACAGGTATGAGGAGAGATCTTGGACCCCCTCCAGACGATGCAGTCCGAATTGATGTCGACGGATCAGTTCGCCACAACTTTCAAGCAGCATGCGGAGGAGTAATCAGGAATTCTGAAGGGCACTGGGCGATGGGGTTTTGCAAATCCCTTGGTCTCCATCTTTATTATTGAAGCGGAGCTTTATGCCATCAAGTTGGGATTGAATTTGGGACTTCAGATGGGATTTCGAAAGATCCTCCTTTATTCTGATTCCTTGGATGCGATCAACATCCTCATGAGAGACTGCTGTTATGCTGACCATCCATTGCGAGACCTTATTAGGGAGACTAGAGACCTTCTCTACTAGGATTGAGACGTGACGCTCCGATATACCCCTAGGGATAACATCTCTTGTGCTGACTATATGGCCAAGGAGGGTCATAATGCTCCTGCTGATGCATGCTTGTTATTAGTTCCGGCAATTCCTTTAGGATGCCTGGATATAGCTTTACAAGACCAATTGGTCTGTAGATCCTAGTTCTTTTACTAGTTTGTTGTATTTTGGTGCTAGTCTTTCATAGACTAGCATCTCCTACTTCTCAAGCTTCGGCTTGCCTGTATTTTCCAAAAAAAGAAGAGGGACAAACATATAAAAATGCACATCAGAACAACCACCTAATATAAATCCTCTGAAACGAACTCTGGAAGAGGGACCGAGGTTCTTAAAAAAAAAAAGAGACGAGGAAAGGTGGGAAATGGTACAGTGCGGTGATGTGCGTGGCATGGGGTTGATGAGGTGTTGACACGTGGAATTGAATTTACTGAAATGGTCAGGAAATCAATAGAAATGACTGATTTTCCCTGCAAACTTGGGAAGAAGGCGTGGAGATGGAGGAGTGTTACGTGTGAAACCGACGTGGCTTTTGGCATCTACCTGATGCCCATCACTATTCACTTGACACACGTCATTCTTTAAATATTACTAATACTAATATCACACATCTTTAATATATTATGATTAACTTTGATTTTAAATATAAGACATAATTTATATTTTTATCCATCTTTTTTTAATTTATTCCTATTTGTTACGGACCTAGTCAAGGCCCACTAGCCAACCGGCCTACACAGGGGGCAGTCAGCGCAAGAAGTGCAACACATTCACAGAAGGACCTAGTCAGCAGGGCGGTTACCTAGATCCTCGGACACTCCAGACGTGGGAACCGGAGATCTAACCACCAGGTATACTCTATATATACATATAGGAGATACGCGACTAAGGTACACAGTTCTGATCCTTGAACTAATCTAAATACAGTCACACTGTGCACACACCCCACCTCTTTGGCGAAACGCCTGGTTGTGTACAGTGATCTACTCTTCTCCCGTACGTTTGTCCCATAGACATACAGGAGGAGCACATCGATCCTAGATCAAATCCCCAGCCTACCACTAGGCTGGACATCAATGTTCTACACTAGAACACTATTAAAGTTTTTTCAATAATAATTAAAGAGAAAATAAAATGAGGAAATTAAAAAATATTACTAGAAAATTTTAAAAAATTTATGTCATATTAACTAACGAACTTTTTAAATATATCTTAATAGATTAAATTTAGCATGCCTTGCTACCTTTCTTTAGATACATTTCTGGCTGACAGCTGCTTTTGATTGAATGATATTTCTCATTTTCCGGGGAAGAAGCATGCCTTGGAAAGCAGTCGAGAATTCGTCCACTACTTATTTATAGAATTAGCTGTGTTCTTTTAAAAAAAAAACCACGAACAATTCTATCATTTCCTAAAATACTTAACAAGAAAGAATTATAATGCTGTAAATATTATTTTATGATCATGGCCCATTTCAAAATTCATGCCTTAGTATTTCCTAGAGTTAAAACTGTTTATTTATTTGTACATAGATTCAGAGAACTTCATTATGACTTCATAAATCATTTTATCTTAACTTTACTATTCATGAATCCAAGTTGGTATAAGAACCTTCATATGTAACAAATCAACGATTCTTTGATCTGGGAGATGGATCTATGGTTTCAAAAATAATTTTCATATACACACGTGTAAAACACATGAATAAATAAGAAATTAAAGCTTCACAACCCCCCCCCCCCATTAACACACTCTAAAATTTTCTTTGGTTCCTATAAAGTAATTGTTTATATTTTTTCGCAGTTTTATAAGGTATAACTCAGACTTAAATTGTATAAAAAAATCTCGTATACTTAAATTATTTATATTAAATTTCATTATTAAACAACTTATTAGTGTTGAGAAAAAACATTAATGATTTTATAAATAAAATAAAATAGGAAAAAAGACAAGGAAATACAGTTTAAACTTCAAATCTTAAATAGCTCTTGTTGTCTATAAGAGTATTAGTATTGACTACAAAAGTATAACAATAAACTATTCATTTTAGTAGAAAATCATTAATTTGAGATTTTGAAGTTCAAGCGGTAATTTATTATATTTTTCCCAAAAAAAATACTATTTTTATCATGAAATTGAAATAACATATCAAAACAATCTAGAAGCAGAAAACAAAAATTGAATTCAAAAGTCCATGCATCTCTCACCTTAGGAATCAGTTTCCCTACTCATTCAAAGGATGAGCGACTCAAAATGGAGTATGTGGATGTGATTTATTGCCATAAACCAGAATTGTTGACAGCAAAGGTATGAAAAGTGGTCCAAATTTAATCTTTTTTAATTGTTGGTTTTTAAATGAAAAAAATCATTTAAAAAAAAATATATTAGTTGATAGATTATTTTTATTTTAGATTCTCTGCCTATTAAAAAAAGTAAAAAAAATAAATGAATCGTACAAATCTCATCCAGACGATATAGATATAAAGATTTTTTTTCTACTCACTGGATGAGTAGGGAAACTAGTACCCGTCAACGTTATACTCTAGTTGTTTTGCAGGTGGTCCGATCAAATCCAACTGCTTAGCAAATCCCCATGCCATGGTGATCTGCTGCGTCGACCACTCACTAGTCCCCCAATAAAACGCCCATCCCTCATCAATCACATAGTCATAGCCCTAACCGTCTCCTCCACCGGCGTCAAGAGTCCGGCCGGTGGCAATAAATCACATCAACATGCTCCATATTGAGTCGCTTCAGCGACGCCTTTGTATCTTCGACAATGTGCTTGCGAGATAGACCCTTATCGTAGGGACCTTGCCCTCCCCAAAAGATCTTGGTGGAGACGACGATGTCAGACCTCTTCCACCCTAGTTCACGAATAGCCTGACCCATCGTCTCCTCAGCTCTGCCGTCGGCGTATACCTCGGCATTGTGGAAGAAGTTGACGCCGTGATCATATCGCGGCAGCATTGGAGAGCAGAGACTTGGCCTCCTTCACGTCGATCTGGTTCCCGAAACTGACCCATATATGCTCCATATGAGAGCTCGCTCACCTTCAGACCTGATCGACCCAAGTTATTATTGCATGGAAACTTGATCCACAGAGATGTAGGGAGAGAAAGATAGAGATAGCAGAATCTGGTCTGGAGCTCTAGAGGAAGAACCAAAGGCTAATTAAAAAGAGACAAGGAAACGTGGGGAATGGTAAAGTGCGGGGATGACCATGGCATGACCCTACAGCCTTTTGGGTGAGATTGGTTAAAGATTCAGTTTTATTTTTTAATAGAAAAATAATTGGGTTAAAACTGAAAACCAAAATATATAGATACTATATTTGATAAGTGCATATTTTTATAATTAAATAGGGGCATAATTTAAATTATATTAGAAAAAATCTATAGATATGTTAATTCTATTTAATTTAAGGTGCAAAAATAGACATGTGCTTTTGTCGGAGGAGCTTTCAGTAGCAAATACTTTTTTTAGGTGCAAAAGTGACTATGTGGTTACAAAATAGGAGCAAAAGTCACATTGACCGTTAATTAAGGGGGTGGATGTTGACCATTAAGTTTGAGTGTTTGACTTAAACATATGACGTGGATGCTGACTGGGTGTGTGTTACAGACAAGTGGTAGCTGATTAATGGATGACTTGGAAAATAATTAATTATTTTATCTAAATTGATTAATTACTAAAATCTAAAATGACATAAAAAATCTGATTTGGCTAAAATGATGTGGCATGCCTACATGGCACCTACAAAACCTTTTTTTCCTAAAATCTGATTTACAAGTCAGATTTATTTAAAAAAAAAAAAACCCATCTTCTTCCCAAAACCCAGATTCTTCATATCCATATCCATATCCAAAACCCAGATTCTTCATTCTCGACAAGAAGACGAAGAAGCACGAAGACGAAGAAGATGAAGAAGCACGAAGAAGAAGCACGCCTCCACAAAGAACAGAAATCTCCTCCAGAGTCCATCTCCAGATCCTTCATTCTCGACACCAAAGTTTGAAATTTCAGATTCATGAAGCCATACCCATACCCATATCAAAGTACTTCGATTTGGAAGTTGATAAATAAAACAACCCAATACAGAACATTACAGATCAAGCTCACACGATTTGGAAAAGATCTGGAGAAAAAAACCTATGGAAGATTGAAGAGAGCTTCGGAATCTTCGCGTGCTCACTCGCGACCCCACCCCGCAATCTTCGCGTCCTTTGTTCTGTTTGTTGCCATTATACTCTCTCTCTCTCTCTCTCTCTGGGTAAAGGCCCCAAGGTTCTTTCAATTCACATTCATGGCGGATCACCACCCCACGGCCGCCGCCAAGTCCAGGGCGTTTCGAAACTCATCGCAGCACTTCAAGATCAAGTGCAGCGACTTCAGCCCAGATTTCGCCGCCGCTCCGCCAGAGAAGAAGGCTTTGAGATTTCAGCCCAGATATCGCCGCTGCTCCGCCAGAGAAGAAGAAGGCTTTGAGATTTCAGCCCAGATTTCGCCGCCTCTTCGCGTGTGAACCCTAATTTTTTCCTCCAAATGTTGTTTCCCCAATCTGCTCGATGACATTTACTCATTAACTGGAAAAACACAGACCATTAATTAGGCTCTTCAACTTGTAGGGTCCTGTCGTTTTGCTCTCTTGTTAGATTTTGGGATTAATCAATTTAAATAAATAAAAGATAAATAAATTATATTTTTCTAGAAAAATAAATCATTCTTTTTTCAAGTCATCAATTACACAGTCCTAGTCAGCATCCACATCATTAATTGTAGTCAAACCTTCCAACTTAACGGTCAACGTCCTAACCTCTAACGGTCAATGTGACTTTTGCTCCACTTTTGTAACCACATAGTCAATTTTGCACCTAAAAAAAATATTTGCTACTAGACGCTCCTCCGACAAAAGCACATGTCTATTTTTGCACCTTAACCCTTTATTTTATATATTTCCCCAAAATCTAATCTTGAGTATAAAAAGTACAGGTAGGAAAATACTTGGGTCTAGTTTATTATATTCATTTTGTAAAGTTTTCCAATAACATATGACCATGTATCCTATTATTGAATTACGCTAATTTAGTTACGAACCTATATGAAAATATGGTCTTGTGTGATGTGAGAATTTGATGTAATGAATATAAGGAACTTGATGTAAATGTAAGTATGGTTTTAAAAAATAATATTTCTACGAATTTTATTCATATATTTTTTATTTTGTAGGTAATAAATACATTTTTTTGGTTAATTCAGTTATTATCCGAACGGAACCAAAATATTTTGATTAATTCAGTTTCAGTTAATTTCGATAATCGGTTTCACTTCAACATTTTAAATTAGCTGTATTTAGTTATTTTTGGGTTGTTACCAAAAATCCGAACCCCACCCCTAGTTGTTGGAACCGGTTTCCTTGCTTATCTTTTATGGGTTTGGATGAGCAGGACAGTTCAGTCAGTCTAGGTCATCCAAATGAGATCTAGATGATCCAGATTTTATTTTATTTTTATTATTTAAAAAAATCATTTTAATAGATAGAGAATCTAAAATAAAAATAATCTCTACAAATAATCCAGATTCAAAGAACCTAATTATGTTTAAACGAAAAAAAAGGGAACCTAATTATGACTCTCTTTGCGTTCACAAAATTTATGAAATTAATGTACTATTTCATCTTATTTTCCTATTTTCATTCACGATTCATGAATAGTGCAAGTTAGTATAAGAGCATTCACATGTATCATACACATAAATGACTCTGTAATTTTCTCTCATTTTGAGAAGTGTTAGTATAGATTCAATGTAATCCATGCCTTAATTGTTTTAGTGTCAGAACTGTTTATTTAGATGTACATATATTCAAATAACCTAATTAATTATGATATTCATGAATCGATTTATTGTATTTTTATATTTCTATTCATGAATTTAAGTTAGTATGGGAACATTTGTATGTATCAAATACATAAATAATTCTTTGAATCTGAAACATGTTACTCCTTATGGTTCTAATTATAAGACATATTTACCTAACTTTGAAGAGATTAATGATTATAGTTAAATTAGTTACTTTGAAGAGATTAATGATTATAGTTAAATTAGTTAATTATATTCAAATGTTAATATATTCTTTGATTTTTGAAAGGAATCTATCAATTTCAAACAAAATTATACACATGTGAATAATAAAAAAAAAGCCCCACAGCATTTCCTCATAGGGTTGTTCACTTCAGTCTCATCGTGGTTATCTCATTTTGATCCTTGTCATTTTAGGATGGGAAGGTCTCGTCATGAAAAAATTCAGGACATGACAAGATTATGACTAAAACGGGACGTAGGATGGGCTTTCTTCCGTTCCGGATTTATACATATAATATGTCTATTTTTTTTTAATTATTAAAGATATGACTAATATCTTTTTTAAATAGATATTAGTCATATAATTTTTATAGATTTTGGTCGTATGAAAAAATATTAGCATATACGGGCTAATCTTTAATATAAAATTAATAATATAAATATTTAAGAAAACCCTTGCAGCGGATCGCACAAATGTCTTTTTCTTTTTTTGTTGATGAAATATAACTGCATTTATGAATAGAAAATATAAGCTACAAAGTATCAAGATAATATACATACATCTTTGAGAAGGTAGGATAGATTCCAAAAAACATTCTTGGTCTTGGTAATGATTTTTATATGTGTTATGGATTCAAATAATGGGCCTACCAGAGGAAGGCCCAATAGAAGAACTCCTGGTGGGAAGCCTCCCGCGAATCAGGCGCTCCGTCAGCTACCTCACAGCATGCCGAGAATCCAGCAATCATGCAGGAAAGGGAAGGCGCACGATCAGGGCTAGGAAGGAGGCACGATCACAGTGGAAGGACTCAAGGTAAACGAAACCCTAGGTAATCTCTATATATAAGAGGTTACCTCCCAGGTACGTCCTCACGCTGAACATTACACTCTTACAGTTCTGTTCCACTGTGCACACACATCACCCTCAGGCGAAAGCCAACCCCGTGTAGCACAGTGATCCACCGGTGACCGCTGCTATCTCCCCTATAGATATCAGCGGACGCTACCTTTGATCCAAGATCAATTATACCTAGCCCCAAAGGCTAGACACTTGTGTTCTACTACCGAACATTGGCGCCGACCGTGGGGATCGTCAAACAACTCGATTCCTAAAATCATAAAGCTATTCGTAACCACCGAATATGGCCTCCGGCACTAGAAGTCGCACTAATGCAACACGACCACCGCCGCCGCCACTAGATGAACCACAGCGACCTTCTAACCGGGACAGTTGTCACGACACTCGAATTCGGTAGACCCGGAGCAAGGTGGTGGGAAGAGACCAGTCGATATCGAGACAGAGGATACCGCCAATTCTCCCCATCCTAATCGGGAATTACACCAGGCTCGTCAAGGAATTCAAGTGGAGGGTTTCCTCATCCTTCTCGAGAATTCCAGATGGAGCATCCCGACTTACGCCTGCTCCATAACACTATAGGATCGTTGATCCGACGTATAGATGGCATGGAATACCGGCATGAGCGGCAAAAAGACGAGAACACTCGGATTATTCGAGAAGAATTGGAGCGTCTAAATATGGTGTGGAGGCAGGAGGAGCGAGAGAAGAGGCCTCATGAGCCGAGAGGAAAACAGCTCCGGATTGGAGGTCGAATGGTGAAAGCTCGAACCGGATCGCTGGATCAGATTTTGTGCAGATCAACCAGGATGAACATCAGAGAGGAGAGCATGTCGTTATTGGTGAACAAAAAGACCGGGAGAAGGAAGCCAGTCACAAGATCCAGCATGAAACGGTTAAGAGCACGGACACCGTGGCTAGGAGCCGGTTCGCCAAGGAACGTATCGACAAGGAACAGCATGTCGCATCCCCGCCTCCCAAAAAGACGTTAGGCGAAGTGGATGAAGATAGAGTTTTGGGTCGGTTCACGGACAAAGTTATGGCGGTATATCCTAAGGGATTGAATTCGAGGAATTACCAAAGTATGATGGAACCCAGGACCCCTTGATTCACCTAAACAACTTCAAAATGGAGATTATGGTCAAGGGGATAAACGGAGACGTGGTACCCGACTTTTTGCGGGAACGTTCAGGGGAGCGGCGCAGTTATGGTTTCATTCGTTGCCATATTTGTCCATCCCAAACATGAAGACTTTGGAACAAAAGTTTCGACGCATTTCGCAACCGGTGGCGGCAACCGAAACGAGTTCCAAGCGGCTCAAGTTAGGCAAGGATCGGGAGAAGCCTTGAGCAAATACCTAGATCGCTTCAACAATGTAACATTGCAGATTCGGGATCGAAGGAAGAGGTAAACTTGCATTGTATAATAGCCGGCTTGGATGTCTCATCCCGGCTAAAGAAATCTATCATGAAACGGCGGCCTACATCCCTGGCTGACTTTCATGATAGGTCTCAGCAATATCTAGATCTAGAGCAAATGGAAAGGGCGGGCAACGCCGGAAAAGAAAAGGCAAAGAGCCCACCGCGCCGAGAGAGGGAAAACCGGGAAAGAAATCACCAAGATGCTTACAAGAGGACGCCGCGTAGCCTAGAGACCGGTGGCAAAGCCCGGGAACCCAGGTTTGACAGATACACACCGTTAAAAATCTCCCAGACTAAACTATGGAAAGAACTCGGCGCGACTGAAATGAAGAAGGTGGAAAGACCCCGGGCTCTTGGTAAGAGAGCAACGGCTGACAAAACCAGGTTTTGTGAATTTCACGATCAGCACGGTCACACGAAGAAGTTCATCCGTGAGGAAACTTCAAAGATACGTGATTCAGACCCAAGGAAAGCAGGGCGGCAAGAGGCAGGTGGAAGACCGGAGTAGGAGTCCACAGCCTGACAAGAGGAAAAAGGAGCAGAAAAAGAAGTCTGATGATAGCGACGAGGAATTCCCCGACGCCAAGTACGACTACAATGTTATTAGCGGAGGTTTTGGCGGCGGGGGGGATTCGTCTAGCCAGAGACGGAAATATCTGAAGGAAGTATTGTCGATTAAAGATGCTCCAAAATTTAAAAAGGACCTCAGCAAGCCCGAATCTCCTGTGTTATGTTTCACGGACAAGGACTTGAAAGACGTCGCCCCGGGGCATCATGACGGGTTGGTGATAACGGGAATCCTGGTCAATTGCCGCGTGAAAAAGATCTTCGTGGACAATGGAAGTGCCGTGGACATCATCCTGCAGGATGCGTTCAAGAGAATGAATTTTGATTCCGACGTGCTAAAACCATGCAGGACCATGTTAACCGGGTTCAATGGTCAGGACACTCGTCCAAAAGGGTACGTAGATCTTAAACGTCGAAGCACCAAAAGCTTAAGATGATTAGCAGGAAAAATAAGATCGTTACTGTAAAAGGAGACCAGAAAGAGTCTCGTCAGTGTCACTTCAACACAGTCAAGAAAGATTCAACCCGGCCAACGCACCCAGAAGCGGATACGCGAGGGAAGTCGGTAAATTTGGTCGAGTTGGATCTACGCAAAGAGGAAAAAATGCAAAGACGGAACCAAGCTGGAGAGTGGAGGATTTCCTTCTCGGTACGAGCTGGTCAAATCACTAAAATTGGCAAGGCTTTGGATCCGGGATGAGAGAGGAGCTCGAAATACTCCTCAGGGACAATAGAGACGTTTTTGCATGGCACCCTTCGGAGATACCCGGGATCGATCCAGATTTTTGTTGCCATGAGCTAGCAATCCGACCGGGATCTACCCCGGTGTCCCAGAAGAAGCGGAAGCTCGGGGAAGACAGGCGGAAAGCTTTGGAAGCACATGTTGCATACACCACATGGTTATCTAATGTGGTCCTTGTGAAAAAACCAAATGGGAAGTGGAGGGTTTGCACAGATTATAAAGATTTAAATAAAGTGTGCCCAAAAGACTCCTTTCCGATGCCTAGTATTGACCAATTTGTGGACAGTTCTTCCGGTTTTCGGTTACTATCATTCATGGATGCATACTCCGGATATAATCAGATTGCTATGCACCCAGAGGACCAGGCAAAGACGGCATTCATCACCGAGAAGGCGAATTACTGTTACAACGTGATGCCTTTCGGGTTAAAAAATGCAGGAGCCACGTATCAGAGAATGATGAATCGAGTTTTTGAAGATCAGATTGGTCGGAACGTGGAAGTCTATATTGACGACATGATTGTCAAATCCTTGAGTGAGGCAAACCACATTGATGATTTACGGCAGACATTCCACAAGCTCAAAAGATATAGGATTCGCCTCAACCCGGCGAAGTGCGCTTTCGGAGTACCGTCAGGAAAGTTCCTAGGATTCTTGCTGACAAACAGAGGCATAGAGGTTAACCCTGACAAATGCCAAGCTGTCTTAGACATGCAGCCCCATGGAACAAAAATGAAGTTCAACGGTGACCGGACGATTGGCTGCACCGACCGTTTCTGCCTAAATCCGCAGAGAGCTCTCTTCCTTTCTTCAAATTGTTGAAAAAGGAAGCATCCGAGGATGGACGGTGAATGCGAAGCAGCTTTTGGCAAAATTAAGCAGTGTTTGTCTGCACCTCCGGTACTGACAAGACCCCAGACAGGAGAGAGCTTAATCCTATACTTATCAGTAGGGAACGAGGCTGTAAGCGCCGCGCTGGTTAGGGAAACAACGGAAGGCCAGAGTCCTATATACTTTGTAGGTAGAGCCTTGCAAGGCTCAGAGCAGCAAGGCGGCTTCGTCCGTACTTCCAGAGCCATCCTGTCATTGTTCGCACTAACCAGCCCATACGACAGATCCTTCATAAGCCCGACCTAGCCGGACGGATGGTAGGTTGGGCCATTGAGTTGTCAGAATTCGATATTACATATGAGGCTTGACACGCGATCAAGTCCCAGGCGTTGGCAGATTTCGTAATGGAGCGACCCGGTCAAAGGCGGGAAGATCAGGATACTTGGAAGTTGTTTGTGGACGGCTCGTCAAACACCAAAGGAAGTGGAGCGGGGATTATCGTGGAGAGTCCAGAAGGTATTGCTCTTGAATTATCTCTGCGCTTTAATATCTCAACGTCAAATAACCAAGCAGAATACGAAGCATTGATAGCGGGTCTGCTCCAAGCTAAGGAAAGTGGAGCTCGCAGAGTGCATGTTTCCATGGATTCTCAGCTGATAGCTTCGCAAATCAATGGAACCTACCAGGCAAAAGGACCGTTGATGATCAAATACCTGGGAAAGGTAAAGGAGGTTATTACGGAGTTTGACGAGGTCACGGTGGCACACATTCCGAGAGGAGATAATGTTAGGGCCGATGTTTTGTCCAAATTGGCAAGCACCAAGAGCCACGGAAATCATCGCACCATTGTTCAACAAAACCTTCGAGAACCCAATTGCGTGATGCTTATTTCGAGATAGTGACGATTGGAGGAAACCCATTATAGATTACATTGAGAGAGGGATTCTTGGACGAGTCATTGGAGGCGAAAAACTCATGAGATCGGCGGCCTCGTATACACTTGTAAATGACCGGTTGTATCGGAAAGGAATGCATTCTCCGATGATGAAATGCACGGCGGCAAATGAGGCCCGTATGTCTGCTGGAAATTCATGAAGGGATAAATGGTCACCACATGGGGCTAAGGCTTTGGCCAGGAAGGCGTCTGGGTGGTTACTTCGCCCACCTTGGCGGCCGATGCTAAAACTCATGTCCAAAAATGCGACGGTTGCCAAAGGCACGCTAGCGCTATCGATCACCTCCGGCCACTCTTCGACAATCTCGAGCGCCATGGCCGTTTTCAAATGGGGAATGGATCTTCTAAGACCATTCAAGCCGGACAATTACGATGGCTCATCGTGGCGGTTGATTACTTCACGAAGTGGATTGAAGTGGAACCTGTCGCCACAATCACATCGAGCAGGGTGCAAAAGTTCCTACAAAAGAACATCATAGCACGTTTTGGCATCCCAGCCGAGATCGTTACGGACAACGGAACACAATTTATTGATAAAAGCTTAGGAAGTTGGTAGCCGATTTCAATATTAAGCGACACTTCGCATCGGTAGAACATCCACAATCCAATGGGCGGGCGAGAGGCGCTAATAAGATCATTGTGGATGGGCTAAGGAAGCGGATGGAAGATGCCACATCTAGTCGGGTGGACCAGTTGCCTTATGCCTTATGGGGATATCGAACGAGTGTCCAGTCATCAACCGGTGAAACGCCTTTCAAGATGACGTATGGGTGCGAAGCCATGATTCCGGTTGAGATTGGAGAATCATCTTGGCGGCGAGTCACAGCACTGCAAAATGAAGAAGAAAACGGTAACGCGATTGCCGTTGAGCTAGATCTGATAGATGAAGTTCGAATTGCGGCGCATTTTCGAGATTTGGCAGCCAAGCAACTAATATCAACACGTTACAACAAGAAGGTTCGACCTCGGGCTTTTGACAAAGGGAGCCTCGTACTTCGAAGGGCAACATTGGCAATAAGAATGCTGCGGAAGGAAAGCTAGCTCCTAACTAAGAAAGCCCATACCGGATTACCGAGAACCTCGGTAAAGGCGCCTACAAGCTGGAAACATTGCAAAACAAGGCGATAAAGCAAACATGGAACGCGGATAAGTTGAAAGCTTACTATAGCTGAAACATCTAGATCGGATGTCGGCAAGCTTCGGAAATCGGCGTGTGTAGCTCTTTTCTTTTTAAACGTATGGCGTTTTGTAAACGCGGATGGTTGAATAAAGAATGATTGATCCCAGTTTTTACGACAGAGTTGTCATCTGCTGTTTTGAAAAACATGTAGAAGCCAGGATTCTTAAAAATCTGGTTTCCAAAATCGTGTACGCTAAAAACATGTAGAAGCCAGGATATTTAAAATCGGGTTTCCAAAATCGTGTAAGTTGAAAACATGTAGAAGCCAGGGTACTTAAAAATCCGGTTTCCAAAATCATGTACGATAAAAACATGTAGAAGCCAGGATACTTAAAAATCCAGTTTCCAAAATCATGTACGATAAAAACATGTAGAAGCCGGGATACTTAAAAATCCGGTTTCCAAAATCATGTACGATGAAAACATGTAGAAGCCAGGATGCTTAAAAATCCAGTTTCCAAAATCATGTACGATAAAAACATGTAGAAGCCGGGATACTTAAAAATCTGGTTTCCAAAATCATGTACGATGAAAACATGTAGAAGCCAGGATACTTAAAAATCCGGTTTCCAAAATCATGTACGATGAAAACATGTAGAAGCCAGGATATTTAAAAATCGGGTTTCCAAAATCATGTAAGTTAAAAACACGTAGAAGCCGGGATATTTAAGAATCCGGTTTCCAAAATCGTGTAAGTTGAAAACATGTAGAAGCCGGGATATTTAAGAATCCGGTTTCCAAAATCATGTAAGTTAAAAACACGTAGAAGCCGGGATATTTAAGAATCCGGTTTCCAAAATCGTGTAAGTTGAAAACACGTAGAAGCCGGGATATTTAAGAATCCGTTTTCCAAAATCGTGTAAGTTGAAAACATGTAGAAGCCGGGATATTTAAGAATCCGGTTTCCAAAATCGTGTAAGTTGAAAACATGTAGAAGCCGGGATATTTAAGAATCCGGTTTCCAAAATCGTGTAAGTTGAAAACATGTAGAAGCCGGATCAAAATCTGGTTTCCGACATTAAGCATACCACATTAATTCAGCAACACAAGCAATTACGGATGCATAGCGATAAAACTACAGCAAGGCATTCCGGGATAAAAAGTAAGGATTTATATTGCAAAAAATATCTGTCCGAGCGGTACACATAAAATCTCTTGGCATTTTAGTAAACAAAGTAACCCGGATTTGAGCCACAGCATTTTCAAAAGATAAACGCCCGATTTGGCTGTATTTTGCAATCTTCATTCATGCAGTGGCCAGCTCGTCATCTTTTTCTTTAAGAACACCGGCAAGGTGCTCATTGTCTGAGATCATCTTTTCTTTAAGAAGCATGTCCTCCCGACAAATATTTGATAGGCGGAGTACCTCGGCTTGGGCGTTGGCCAACTCAGTTTGCTTGGCATCTAATCCAAGCCACTTTCTCCTTCTCGGCCGGGTTATCGCCGGTTCCTTTTGGGCTGGTCCCTCTCGGCGGTAACTTTGGCTAGATCTGCGTTGCTTTTCGAAAGTGGTTCTCAGAAAGGAGTTTACTCTTTTCTTTCCTCTCAAGGTCGAGACTACCATTCAACGTGGAGATTTGCTGCTTCAAATCATTCACATACCTTAGCCGAAGAGCGTTCTGAATCCTGAGAGCAGCATAAGGCCGAACTAAGGAAGCCACCTTATAGGCTTGTCGCTCCATCTCAATCCACTGAATTTTTTCTTCGTTAGAGGGCATGGAGGGGGAGTACAGTTGAGCAGGCGGACGCATAAGATCTCGAATAGCTCCGTTTACCCCCTCTGACCAAAGTGCTCCTCCATTCATAGCATCATGGCTATGAGGGATCGAGAAGGAGGATGGAACCGAGTTTGCGGATGAAGTAGGTACAGGGCCTGTGGTAGGAGTTTCTCTCATGGGCGAGGCCTCGGCGGGAGTTGAAGTAGGAACCTCTCTAACAGGTGGGGGCGGTGCAGGAATCACAATGGTTTCTTCTCTAACAACGCTTTTGCTTTTGGCCATCCGCCTCCTTTTTTCACCATGTCTTGCCCCACCTTTGGGCGCGGAACGCTTTCGGGGAGCCTTCGCAATACCTGCTCCCTCTGGGATTGGAACTCCGCCACTCACAGTGGGCTCATCCGCTAATGAGGGGGCGAGTGCATTCGCAGGGTTGACAGCTGCTTCCGCAGCGGCGCCTCGTCAAAGGCTTCAAGAAACTCGGGTCTTCCCATCGGTCGTCTGCGTGAAAACAACAAACGATATCGATCGTGGTAATAATATAAATGGACAATATATACGTCGAAAAATATTTGCACATAATCCCATACTCTTTGGTCCACGTCGACGAACAAGGACGGTGGGAATGTGATCGGCGGGGTCCATCAAAGATTTAAGTGTCTTGGAAAGCTCGTAAGTTTCACCACCGACGCTTCCTCGGTTTCGATAAGACGAGAGGGCGAAGTCGGCGGTTTTGAACTTATGGTGGGTATTTGTCCAATATAAAGGAAATACACCTTCTAATTCCCCACACTTATCAGGGCGAAGGAACCACGGGCATTTAAAAGGGTGGGCTACGACTTTGACAAACGCATTTTGAAGTTTTCCAGGACTCGCAAAAGGGTTTGAAGAGCATATGTTCGCTTCTCCCGCGCAGCGAGGTCCACCCAAAAAAGGTTGTGGAAGGTGATCGAAACCCGCCGAGTTCCAGCGGAGAATAGAAGGTCATAAACACCGGCACGGTGCAGCAAATATCCATTTCCCGGCAGAGGTTCTCAAAGGCTAAGGCAAAAGCCCAACCATTGGGATGAACCTAAACCTAGATAATGCAAGAGAAGGGAAAAATTAGCACAAAAGGCACACTCGTGGGGGCCAATCATATCAAAAGCAAGAGCAGTTAAAGGCTAGCCCAGGCGCATTGCATCTTTCGGGCAATACTATCGATGGGATGAAGGTTGGGGTATCAGCAAGTACCTAGGATCGGAACAATTCCTGGGCTGGCAGAAGGAAAAATCAGGGTCGTAACAACCAAATTAAAAACCCATCCTTATCAACTGAACAAAGAAGATGGAAAATCTAGCAGGGAGTAAGGAGCAAAGACTACTCGGACGAACCAGATATGCCGAAACTCAAATGAAATATACCCAAGATAGCGACGCAAGGCTCGGAAAATTTTCGCATATATCAGACAAGCATGGAACCAAAAAGATATAAAAGTCAAGGGAAATGCGGTCTTACCTGACTGAGGAATTCGGCGAAAGCAAGACAAATAAAAGTAGGTTGCTACGGAAGCTCTTGCAGAAAGCAAAGGAGAAGCAGGGGTTTCTTCTTGGCAGCAGGCGGTGGCTAAACGAAGAAATATATAGTTTTTGATTTTCAAAAATTGAGAAACTTTTGAATTCAAATCGTCAAGAAAAGTGACGGCCACGCGCGAGGAGGCAGAGTCCAGATGTTGTATGGGTTTCTCTCTGAAGCGACGTACGCATTAATTCGGCACGAATTCCGAACGCCTATTGAGAGGCGCGCATGTCTAGAGGCGCAGTTACACGTTACAACGTGTCAGTCTGAAAGGAGTATGTCTTTTCACATTCAACTAAGGGATTTCAATTGAAGTCTGCCAGCGATAACAATTCGGTATGGGTCACAGCGGTCATGACCGGGATGATATAATCGAAGTAACAGGCCATTGCGAGGTCCGGTGGGTTTTCTAATGCGGGTTGCTTAGGAATGCAAGACACCGGGGTACGTGAAAACGGGAGGTCCAAACAGCCGAGTTAGTTAGGAAATCAAATGCGGAATATGGACATTCACACAAGAGGAAGCCAACAACAGATACGAGTGGATAACAAGACAGCCTTTTATTGATACTCAAACAGGTAACATGGTTTTCTTACAAAGAAACAAGCTGGCTAACTCATTTACAAAGACAATTACAAAAGCATAGTACAACAAGTGGGCCGAAGTTTGTAAATGACATTTATGAACCCACTAATTACAACAGTTGATGGTGGCTAGCTATCCATCACGCCTTGAATGGGTTAGCTTGCGCCGGAGACTGCATTGTTATTCGGTCGGATCGTCTCGTGGCTTGAAGTTCTCACCAAATATGCAGCAGACCCTAGGAATGCTTAGATAAGTCCAGGGGAACTGCTAATCAGGCCTCGGGACTCCCTTGATGGAGGGTAGATTCCGACTAGAAGATGCTCAAATACAGCTTCAGTCTCCCTAGGACCCTGTACGACATTGAACCAGACGTGAAGACTGGCAAATGCGTTTGGGATCCCAGGCGTCCACCATGGAATATGCTTGAAGACTAGCAAATGCGTTTGAATCCAAGGTCGCAGTCCTTGGAAGGGCTTCCCTTCTTTCTCGATCGCTGTCTTTTTCCCCACATGACTGGAAGAATGAAGGGTACCGAAATTCTCAATGGTAAACTCATCATTCTTAGCAGTATCTGTTAATAAAGAAAAGGCGGGGCAGACCAGTGGCACAAGAAGATGAGGAGCGATGAAATTATTTATAGCCCAGGGGGATCGCGAGGTCGAGCGGCGGTAGGTGGGACGTTTAAGGAGATGACGTTTCAGTTCAGGTGGGACGTTTAAGGGAGATGACGTTTCAGTTCCCCATAACGTTTCAGTTTCCGCTGAAAGAAATCATGACTAACGTTAAGAAGCGTGAGTAAACAGTAGTGGCTGCACAGCATTGAATGAGGATAGGTTGAAACAATGGCGATGCAGAGTTCCAAGAAAATGAATAATGGCATAGTGTCGGATGAGAAACGATACGCCACATGCCAGGTGTCCCCATTCCACCAAAAATTGGGGGACAGCGGCTGGATAGGAAATCCTCAAAAAGACAAAAGTCAATACAGTCCGGCGGGCAAAACGACAAACGAGTAAAGCAAGCAAGCCATTGGTGAAAAACAAACATGGCAGCGTTATTACAAAAACAACTAGGTGTTGCGGTAAAGAAACCCGGTAAAAGACAAAGCCCGGAACTAACCCCTGAGGACCCGTGGACAAGGCAAGTCGAGAATTAGTTCTTGGAGCTTAGCCAAAACCGAGATAGACACAACGGGGAGAGCCCGAGATAGAAAAATCTCAGCAGCTCAGAAACCCGAACTCCTGAGCTTGGGGGGCAACTGTTATGGATTAAAATAATGGGCCTACCAGAGGAAGGCCCAATAGAAGAACTCCTGGCAGGAAGCCTCCCGCGAATCAGGCGCTCCGTCGGCTACCTCACAAAGATGCCGAGAATCCAGCAATCATGCGGAAAGGGAAGGCGCACGATCGGGGGCTGGGAAGGAGGCACGATCACGGTGGAAGGACTCAAGGTAAACGAAACCCTAGGTAATCTCTATATATAAGAGGTTACCTCCCGTGTACGTCCTCACGCCGAACATTACACTCTTACGGTTCATTCCACTGTGCACACACATCACCCTCAGGCGAAAGCCAACCCCGTGTAGCACAGTGATCCACCGGTGACCGCTGCTATCTCCCCTATAGATATCAGCGGACGCTACCTTTGATCCAAGATCAATTATACCTAGCCCCAAAGGCTAGACACTTGTGTTCTACTACCGAACAATATGAGATTTCTTAACAAGTTTACTGTGTATAGGATATCTACTCGGATGATTAATGAGTTGTTGCCTGAGTATGAAAGTCGTGGCATCTCTTAGCATCAATAATTCAGGTGTAGGACACCAAGCTTTGTCTGAGTGTCACCGTCTTCGTTCACTCTGCTCTCTCTAGGTCTCTCTTTCACTTGCTTGCCTAAATCTTTACAAAATACTATAAATATTTATGATCATCGTTCTTATTAATTTTAGGTTTAAATTGTTTATTATTTTTTTATTATACTTTCAATCTAAAAATGATAAATAAGATGATTATATATTTGTACTATATATTTTCAATCATCTAGGTTTAATGTCAAACTCAAGCCTGTACATTTGAGTTTTTACAAGTTTAGATAAGGGGAAAAATTGATAGTCTGGATTCTTAAAAAATGATATATGGGATATCCCGGTCCCGGTCTTTTCCTGCTCCTCGTGGGAATGGGACGGATACGGAACAATTTCGCTGCCATGTACCTTTCACTAGATGGGACGCGAAATAGGTATGTCTTATTTAAGACCAGAAGGAGTATATTAAAATTTGTTATTAAACAACTTATTAGTGTTAAGAAAAAGCATTTAAATGAACTTATAAATAAAACAAAATACTATTTTTTACCATGAAATTAAAATAGGGTGAAGGAGCAATTTTGCCAACCAACAATTAGGCCAGGAGCGTTGGGCACAAAAAACTTTTAAAGGGACCAAAAAGACCAACAAAAAATTAAATTTGTGAAAAATATACAACACCGTTAGAAGCCTCTAACCACCGTTTAAAATCAATCACATGTGGCATTTGATTGGAAGATCAATACCCAGGTGGCTTTTTCAAGTCAAATTGGTCAAGTCCCAGGTGGCTTCAAAAGAGTAAAGCTAGATAACCAAAGCTCAAAACTTTCAACACAGAACTTTTTTCGGCATATCCTTGAGAGAGAGCGAGGGAAGGCGCATCGAAGACCCAGACGAACGCAGCCAAACCCAACGGAGAAGGCCAAATCGAAAGTTTTCTGTTTTAGAGATATGCTCAGGAATCTTCCGTCAGATGCGGTCAGATGCAAAGATTTGAAGAACCAGCCAAACCTGGTTCTTCGAATCTTTCGTCAGTGAATCCTCGTGGAAATTTCATAAGATGCGAAGCTTTTGAGGCTGACCGATCAGACTTTGAAGCAAGCACGCCATCGAAGGCAGCGAAGAAGTTGAAAATTGGAATATATTTCACAATATGGTAGGCTCTGAATGTGGTCTTCAATATTTATAACAAGAAGGTTCTGAATGCATATCCATACCATTGGCTTACTTCAACGCTCTCACTCGCATGTGGGTCTCTGATGATGTTGATTTCTTGGGCCACGAGGATAGTGGAGGTGCCAAAGACTGATTTTGAGTTTTGGAAGACTTTGTTTCCAGTAGGTTTATTGGGATTTGTTTGTTTCTTGAGCAAAATTGATGGGAAAGCAATTTGTTTCCGGTAGGTTTATTGGGATTTGTTTGTTTCCTGAGCAAAATTGATGGGAAATCAATGTTTTTGTTCATATTATTTGTACCGAAAAAAGGTTAATTTCCGCTGTTTTGGGCATATCCCTGGATTTCCATATAGTTTAATTCTAAAACAAAACCCCCGGGGGTTTGAAGTCCTCTTTAGTTAGATCAAGTTGTTAAATTGGGATAAATGTTGAATTTCTTTTTCCTTTTGATTTGGTTTTCTTTCTTTGGTCTTCTTCTTCTACTACTTCATTGGTTGGAAGAGTAATTCATGGAATTGGAAAACTTCTTCAATCATGAGATTGGGTGAAGTCCGGTCACGAGTTTTGTTTATAAATTATAATTATGATTTTATTTTTCTTGGAAGAGTAACTCACTTAAACTGGAAAACTAGCTCTTTTCTTCTGTGTAGGAGTATTCATCTAGTTCTAAGCATATCTCAAATTGATGGGTTCTGCGTTTTGGATTTGGCTGGGTTCGTCGGGTTCTTCGGTCTGGTTCTTATGTCTTTTGAAGCCATCTGGGACTTGACCAATTTGACTTGAAAAAGCCACATGGGTATTGATCTTCCAATCAAATGCCACATGTGATTGATTTTAACGGTGGTTAGAGGCTTTTGACGGTGTTGTATATTTTTCACAGATTTAATTGTTTGTTGGTCTTTTTGGTCCATTTAAAAGTTTTTTGTGCCCAACGCTCCTGGCCTAATTGTTGGTTGGCAAAATTGCTCCTTCACCCAATTAAAATAATATATCACAACAATCTAACATAAAAAATGAAGATGAAAAACAAGACATGAAAGTACCATTTAGGTGTTAAGTTTGCATTTTAGACCAAATTAACACAGATTTTTTAAAAAAAACAATTAACTTATGAAAGATTAAAATTCCGTTCACTCCATCACTCTTTGTGTATATCTGGTTTAACTTAAGGTTTTAACCATAAAAAAATTAGTAGAACTATTATCCATTATTTTTGCATAAGTTGAAACAATTATTTTCAAACACTTATCTCATAAATGATATAATCATTGCCGAAAAGCTAATCTAAACACCCTCTTGATGACGGATGAAATTTTCAATGACCAAAAACACCTTTATGTCCTTTTCATTTGTGACAGTGCAACTTCATTCATCATACTCAATACACCAACCCTTGTCTTCTTCACTCTTTTTTGCTGTGCTGTGTGCTCTTATGTTACTTCATTTTCACTGCATCTCCCTCACACAGACACCACATCCCAAATTAAGAAGTCCCACTCTTCTTTATAAACTACACTTGCATTCTTCCATGTTTTAAAATAACCACGCCTTTACATTCTTTTCTCAAGAATATGAAATCGACAGCCATCTAAAATATATGAAATTTCTTACACAGACACGTACAACATAAAAGAATCTTCTTGAGGAAAATGAATAATGCATCTCTCTTAGTGGTCAGGGCTCTGAATTCGATCACTTTGATTTTAAGCACAAATCATTTGATCCCTGTTTTTAAGGTGAAAAAACGCGGATAAGGACATCTTAAAGACAAAAAAGTTAAGTAAAATAAATATTAGATATTGAAAAAAGAAAGAACCCTGCAGCTGGCGGTAAACTCTGGCTTAGGAACTTTGCAGCATCTTGTTCCACTCCAACTTTAGACCAAGAGGAAAAAAGCCAATCAGATATAGAAACAGAAACAAGTTTTCTGTATATTTAAGTTGTAAGATATAAAAAATCACCACATAAGCAAACACATGGGAACTCAAACTTTAAAATATACAATTGAAATCGATCTAATTTACCTAAGAAGGCAAAGTACAAAGAAACCACCAAATAACTGTGATACGAGAGAGAAACCCTGGGAGAACAAATTCAAAATCATGGATTAAAATTATTCTATATCACATAAGTGAGGCTGTAAAGTGAAGAAACTGACACAATGAGCTTACATGAGAAAGGCTTCTGGAAGCAGCAGAGGAAGAGGAAGAGGAAGAGGAAGAGGAAGAAGGAGGAAGAGATTGCTGTAACTGTAACAGGGATAAAAGAAGAATGAATCAGTGAAGAAACTGAATATTTCATGTAGTCCAACAAAAAAATTAGTATGGAACGATAAGTAACCACTTTTGAGTCCTTTAAGCACTTCTCAGGCTGCCGCACAATGAATATCTGGTCCCCAACAGCATTTTCCCCATAAGTATCTTGATTTCGATGCCAAGTCCATAAGGCACACGTAGAGTTCATAACCTGGATTATCATAAAAAGATAGTTTTGTTAAAGAAAGACATTACAAAACCTGACATGAAAAAGGTTTATGAATGGATTCTGTTCAAGTCAAAACAAGGGAGAAATGTAACATTTTAAACACGGTCAGATTCTTTTAGTTCTTCATCTTTAGGAGATGCACCTTGAAAGAAAATTTGCGCCTTGAACAAAGAAAATAATCAAAACAACAGGAATACAATAATTGTTTGGTGAGCTATGAAATCCTGACCTAAAGGCTAGCAGTAAAGAAGTGTACAAACCTACTACAAGAGAAAATTGTGAAATCAGACCATGGATTTGGCTCTCTCATAGGAGGGGAGAGTAATTTACCTGTGAAAAAAAGAGCATAATCTGAAGAAAATACCTCAAGTATCCCATGTCCAAAGCTACTTTCTCTAAATGCGCTCCAATCAGGTTGTTTGTTCCAACAGAAGCTTCCTTTGGCAGGACCAGAAGTAAAATTTAAATGGCAAACTCCTCCAAATTCTGGTATGTTATCTCCAGGGGAAGGACACTTCCCAGGGTCATCTGCATAATCAACGTCTACTTTCTCAATATTTCCACCGTCTCCAACAGTAATGTAAACAGGTCCACATGGATCCAATGTGTAATTATAAACTCTGTTCATCCGCTCATAGGCGTGCACCTGCAAGATGGAATGTGACAATATCATGGAAACAATGAAATAATCTGCACCAGACTAAGTGTAACTAAGAAAACTACATCTAAACATCAATTTTGTCTGCTGCAATATGTGACAAGGTGGTATAACTTAAGCTCATAATTTCATGAAAATCATGCACACCCGAAGTTCTTAAATGCTGGAATAATAATAAGTTCCTTATCTAGAAAATGAAGTTATTAACCTAGAATCTCAGTTTATAACCAAATAACAAAAATGAATGGCAATATCCCATCATAACAAAGTCCATCTGATATTACAATAAAGGAATATAGAATATGTTCATATATAATGAGATTCATAACCCCCAATTATAAAATAAGTAGAAGTGAAGTAATTTTAACTTACATGGCCGTTAAAAACAATATCAACACCATATTGATAGAGAAGTGCTTCCATTTCCAACCTCATGCACTCAAATTCTTGATAATGTGAAGCAAAACTATTATACCAAGGAGAATGCCATGCAGCTACCAGCCAAGGGGTTACTTTACGATCTATGCTCTTCAGATCCTGCTTCAGCCAAGCATACTGTGCTCCTGAAATGAAGATACAGTAAAATCCATCTACCAGTAAGTAGCAATCATCTAAAGTTTAGCATATTTAATGGTCTAAACAAGGAAAAGGAAACTATCAGGTACCAGTCCTGTTGTAGTCAATATATGCTCCCAGCATGATAAAGTGGATACCCCCAGCATCGAAAGAGTAGTAGAAGTTACTCTTCGAGCCACTTTCTTTGGCAGGAACCGCAAATCTTGACAGATAAGATTTGAATGTGATCCCATCAACTTGAGGTTCGATCTCATGGTTCCCTTCAATAACCATCATAGGAATTTTAGAGGTCAACGGCTG
Organism: Acacia pycnantha; assembly: GCA_025563575.1. Classification (NCBI taxonomy): domain Eukaryota; kingdom Viridiplantae; phylum Streptophyta; class Magnoliopsida; order Fabales; family Fabaceae; genus Acacia; species Acacia pycnantha. The sequence continues at coordinate 113,132 of JAMWYP010000033.1, read as the reverse complement.
CATAAACCTGGGATTTCAACATTAACTCAACCATAAAATAGAACTTTCCAGCTGATGTATGCTTGGACAAACATCTTTTCTGGTAATCATATGGAGCAAAAGCAATGGTTGAAGCAGAATTATCTCTAATAATAACATTTACAACAGGCAACTAAAGGTGGTCAGTACATTTAGTAAGGACTTCAAATAGTATATATTCAGTGAATCAGTGAATATTGGCTCCTCGACAAGTTGCACTGTATAATAATATCACTCACAGGCACACACACTCGCAGCGAATTAATTTTCAGTACATTTCAGAACATTTAAGTGCTTCATTAATGGAAGGCCTTCTCCTTCACAAAAATGTAGAAATATGAACACCTAGCTAGCTAAGGCTCGAGAGAGTAGAGTGAAAGTCTTAGGTCACAGTTCAGACACATAGTATTCATATGTTGAAGTCATAAATACATTAGTCTTCTCAAGAGTGAAACGTAAACTTTTCAAATATCTTACCTTCCCCACCCATCCCACCGGGGCTGATATGATTCTCTAATAGGTGCATCTGGAAATGCACATGAATAACATGAAGCTCCTTTCCCACCTGTGGTAAGGTACTGATTTGCGTACGTTAAGTCTCCAACCATTAAAATCATCGAAGGGTCATTGTAAGTTAGATGATCAATAGTTGTGGAAGAATTGCTTGTCAGACCCAAATCTCCAACTACAGCTATTCGGCGGGGATAACTATTAGAGGCTGGTGCAGGAAAAGTTTCAAAAGTACGTTCCTCACTCATAGCTGGGATAGAACTATCTCCACATTTGTAATAATATTTGGTTCCAGGTTTAAGACCTACAGCAAGAAAGAGATATTTATGAAATTTGTTTATTCATGAGCGACAAATTTCAATTATAACACTCTGTTTACTTGACACCATGGATTTGCTTTCGTATGATAAGTTTACTCTAAAGGTCTGCATCTTCAATATAAACCATCAACCAGCCATGACGGATTAGTAGACATGTCAGAAAATTATGAAGTGGTGATTGCATAAAAAACAATATAAAAAGAATTTAGGTGACCGTGAATATCAGGTAACCTGACAAATGGCAATTTCATTATGAGGTGGGCAAATTTATTTGTCAGATCTCCATGACTTCTTTTCAGATTGATTAGTGGTGGATCATAATCACTTTTGTTTAATTACTTAATTCAGCGATCACAGCTCTCTTCTCTACCACTTATTCTCGGTTGAGACAAAGCTCATAAACACTAAACGTGACAAGTTGCCAACAAACTATGAAGCATTTCATACGTACCATCAACTTTGACGTGGTGAATAATGCCCGAAGTGTAATTCCATAGGCCCTCAAAGGGATATAGCTGACTGTAAACAAGAGATTTTCCCTTCTTAACGCTACTATACTTCCCACTTTCTTTCCCATACCACACCTCGCTTCCAACCGATGAAGGATCAACAGAGGTCACATTTAGACCAATTTGGGCATCCCCTGATCCAATAATAATAAAAAAATCAGTAACAATTCTGACCTTTAGAACAACGGTCACAGCAGAAATGAATAGGAAGAATTATGGATTGAAGATATAAATACCGGTAACCCAGGAAACCCACATTGCAGTAGGTGAAGAAATCGCAAGAGCAATCTGTTCCGGGAAATTTGAGGTCACATTCTTCTTGAGCCTTGGATGAGTCATGGGCAAGTCGTCGCTGCCCCGACGCAGCGATGGGTCGAAACGGCGAGTCACAGGCTTAAATGGGCCATCAAGAGTAGAGGGTATGCTTTGTTCGGTCACTCCGATCTTCGCTAAGGCCAGAACAACGGCTAGCGACATCCAAAAGGCGGAGACTTCCATTGGGTTATCTGCTGATAGATAGCTGATCTGTTTCGATGGTGTGAAAGATTCTTGCAGTTTAAGAAGGTGGATCATAATAATTTAAGTAATTTGTTGTGATTTGAATCTAAGCATCTTCGCAACGACAAAAGGAATATGCGACAAGGTTCAGAACCTGGGATTTGCCAGTGCCGCCACGCTGTCCTTGCTCCTACTAAAATGGTCAACTTTTCGATCAGATTTCGCAGTCAAGACAGGAGACGTAGAGTGAAAGTTTCTTCAACTTTCAAAAACCGGAGAGTAACACAGGTTTCGCCTGTAGCCATATCAACCTTGAAATGGATTCCAAACCTTTGAATGCTTTCCAAGTTCAGTGTTTGTACGTGCATGGTCAATAATGACTGAGTATAGATTTTGTTGGCATATTGGGGAGCACGAGTATATTCAAGTGTGTATGTTTGAGGGGATGGAAGGTAATATTAGCCTGTAAGATGAGTTAGCCTGATTAGTCTCCCCTCTTATCTTTTACTTTCAAACCAAACACATCTTAGTACTTGTTTGGGATCATTTTTAGGATTGTCTAAAATATTTATTTACATAAATCAAAATAAAACTCCTTTCATATCCTTATTTCTTATACTGTAAATTATTATGATTGAAAATTTAAAAGGCTGCATTCCTTATTCCAAAGAAGTAGCCACGTATAGCTTTTTTTTTTGTTATGTGCTTATGGCTTGAACTCTCTCAGTGTGGACTGTGGAGTGTGGTCAACAATTTAGATTCCATTTCAAGGTTAGCTTCTTTTTCCGTGACCCAAGTCAATACTTTGAAACATTCTCACTATCCACTAATTTGCTGATCATAGTTTTTTTTTTTTTTTGGCCAAAATAGACAATTTTATTAATATCAAATCAAGAATTACAAACACTAATAGTCAAAGCCAAGAAAAGCACTCAAAAACACCTAGAATTACAACCTAACCCATTGCTCACTAAAGAATTAAACCTAACATGCGCTGAATTAGAAACTAAAGGAAAGCATAAAGACAACCAGAGCACTACACAGCTTTAAACTTCTTAGCCTATACCTTCTCTGATGCATGGAGCAGACCTGTGAGACCTACCAACACTGGATCCCATAGAGTCATCAACCAAGAGTTTGCTTAAAGAAGATGGTGCATAATCCAACCAAGAAGGCTGGAGCATCTTCTTTGCTGCCTCTGTTGCTAGTTTATCAGCAACTTTATTGCCCTGCCTAGAAACAAGGGACAATGATACTCCTACCACAAACTCAAGTAAGCCAGCAATCTCCTCAAGTAAATCCCAGCATTTCCATTCACCACCTGCATCACAATCTTTATGACAAATTCTGAACAGACACTCACAATCAGTTTCCACAATCACAGTAGATCCGGCAAACATATTCCTGCGCAACAAGGCCTCTCTCAATGCCAGGCATTCAGTCATAAAAGGAGAAGATGCCTCAACAGCCTTGGCCAAACCGCCAACAAACCTATCATTGTTATTCCTACATACCAATCCAATACCTGCTTCCCCAGTGGCCATTTTAAAAGAGCCATCTATATTGACTTTAAATGTCTTAGGGGGGCTTTACCCACAATGTATTTCGAGAAAAAGTAGATCTATACACTTTACCATTCCTATCAACAGATGTAGACTTAGACCGCCAAAATTCATCTACCTGCCCGATAACAATCCGAGTGACTTCGCTTGCATCCAACACCTCACCCCTAAACACCCAATTACACCGTTTCCTCCAAATCCACCAGCAAGACATAGCAAACAGCGATTTCCTATATTCATCCAGTCTATCATTGTCATATAACATGTCACATAACCATTCCTCACACCTTTTCATGGACCATTTACTAAATTTGAGACCCAAGGGAATACCAAACCAGACATGCTTCGTCCATGGGCATAAGAAAAGCAAATGCTCAATAGTTTTTTTCTCAGATAAACAAATAGGGCAGACATGACTCACTGAACATTTACGTTTAAAAAGAGCCTCCTGGGTTGCTATAGCACCAGCTCCTAATCTCCAAAGGAAATGTTGGATTTTAGGAGGAGCTATAACCCTCCAGGTACTCTTCCACATAGCTTTTGGAATACTAAAAAACGTACCTGGATCCTTAACTTGCTCCCCCTCGCTATAGTTCCTCGCTACCACATAGCCAGACTTAACGGTGTAAATGCCATCCTTGGACGCTAACTAGACAACACGATCTGTTCTCCCAAAAGAGGAAATTGGTGTCTTCAAAATCAGGTCCATCTCCATTAGTGTTAGCTTTGACATAATAGGCCCAAGGTCCCATCCTCCATTAACAATGAGGGATTCCACCCTACTCCTATCACTCTCCGCAGATCCCTCTCGGCATTGAAGTTTTGAACCATTTAATCCCAGGACCCATGCATCATTCCAAATGGAAACAGATACCCCATTGCCAATTTTCCAGAAAAGATGTTTTAGAAGTAAGTCTCTACCTTCCACCAAGCTTGACCATCCCTAAGAGGCGTGTCTCCCTTTCCTAGCCCTCATAAAGCTCTCCTTAGGAAAATAAATTCCTTTCAAAGTCTTGCACCATGGATCATTGGGGTTGTTTAAAAGTCTCCAGGTTGTTTTAGCAAGCAAGGCTCTGTTAAAACAAAGAAGATCTTTAAATCCCATACCATCATCACCTTTCTTCATTGTCATCCGTTTCCACTGCTTCCAATGAATAGCGCCACCATCAGCCTTTTGACCCCACTAGAAGTTAGAAATCAAGACATCTATCTCCATACATGACTTCTTTGGAAATAAGAAGCATGCCATGGGATATGTGGGAATAGAATTAGCTACTGCCTTGATTAAAACCTCCCTACCAGCGAAAGTTAATAATTTCTAACGCCACCCTTGCAGTTTTAAGCCAATTTTGTCACGTACAAAAGCCAAAGCCGCTGTCTTAGACGGCCCCATATCATTGGCAGCCCCAAATATTTCCCAGCTTGGTTGGAACAGGGAATTCCCAGCTCCGCCGAGATTCTTGTCCTAGTCAACGTAAGGGAGTTGGCTGAAAAAAATAGGCTAGACTTCTCAACATTTATCAGCTGACCTGAGGCACCACAGTAAACATCTAGCATCCTCTTCAAAACCTTGCAATTAATTGTGTCAGCCTTGAGAAATAAAATGGTGTCGTCCGCAAAAAAACAGTGAGAAAGAGTTGGAGCTCTACGTGCCAATTTAATCCCCGTTAAGTCTTTCCGATCAATGTGAGTTTGTATCATGAGAGAGTGGACCTCTGAGGCTATAATAAACAAGTAGGGGGATAGCGGATCCCCCTGCCTAACTCCTCGTCCAGGCTGAAAAGTGTCTACTTTATGCCGGTCCACCTTCAAAGTGAAAACCGACGAAGAAATGCACTCCATCACCCAATTCACCCAGCCATTAGAGAACCCCATTCTCAACATCACAGCCGCTAGGAAATCCCACTCCACCTGGTCATAGGCCTTATTTATGTCGATCTTCAAGGCAAACTCCCATTTTCCCCCTGTTTTTTTTTTCAGATAATGGAATGCCTCGTGTGTAAGAATTATATTATCTTGAATAATACGACCAGCAATAAATGCCCTTTGATTGTGGGAGATAAGCCTGTCCATTAGCCCTTTCAACGTATTAGTTAGGATTTTTGCAATTATTTTATAAGTCACATTGCAAAGTCCTATAGGTCTGAAGTGATTTACCCCTTCAGGTTTGTCAATCTTAGGGATCAATACAATGTTGGTGGCATTTATTTCTTTTAACCCTGAATTACCTTTGAAAAAATCATGCACCATGCTACACACCTCTTTACTCACTTCCTTCCAAGCGGACTGAAAAAACAATGCAAAGAATCCATCCGGTCCCGGTGCTCATTGGCTCCCAACTGAAACACAACATCCTCAATTTCCAAATCCGTAATTGGACTCATTAAAGCCATATTATCCTCCTCAGTCACCACCTTTTTAACGTAGGAGAGGGCATGCTCCATCAGCCTAGAACCACCAAAACAGAAAAGTTTCCTATAGAACTGACTGAAGGAATTGTTAATTGAAGTTCTCTCTTTTAACCAGACCCCATCTTCGCCCTTAAGTCTCAAAATTTTGTTGCGCTGTCTACGTTGAATCACGCTACTATGAAAGAATTTGGTATTTTGATCACCACTCTTCAGCCATGAAATTCTTGATCTTTGCCACTAGTAGGTTTATTCTCTAATCAAAGTTTCTTCAATAAGCCCCACTAGGTTCTCAGCCTCCAGTAGCATTTCCGAAGTAAAGGGACCCTCATAACAGGAGGAAAGTTTACTATGCAATCGATCAATGGTCTTTTGGAAATTTAGGAATACCTTCCTACTCCATTCCACTAGTCTTTCTCTGCATATATTCAGTCTCTGGATAAGGTCCAGCAAGCGATCGTCAGTAAGATCAACAAGTTCCGACCAGCTACTCTTTACAACTTTTAAAAAGTCCACATGTAGAGTCCAATCCGCTTCAAATTTAAATTCCCTGGGAGCACGCACCTCGGTGTAGCAACAATCAACTACTAAGGCATGGTGATCTGAGCCCACTGTTCTATATGAAAAACCATAGCATGGTCAAAATCAGTTCGAAATTCCAAATTTCCCAATGCACGATCTATCCTTTCCCTTACTAGGCCGCTACTTCTCTTGTTGCACCAAGTAAACTTAGAACCTTTGAATTCCAGGTCAATCAAATTACAATCAGACAAGAGACACTGGAACTTTAGAATCTTCCTCATGGCTCTAGGATTATCCCTTCCTTTTCGCTTTGGGAAAGAAGATCATTAAAGTCTCCTAAGACTAGCCATGACACTGTTATACCAGATGCAAGCCGCCTCAGAATATCCCACACTACTCTTCGTTCACCTTCCTTTGGTGGACCATACACAAAAGAAACCATTTTCGGTGCACACAAACCTCCTAAATCCAAATAAACCTGAATAGTGTTTTTAGATTTATAAAGCACAGTTACTGAGATATTGTCCAACCACCACACAGCTAATCCACCAGACAACCCACACAGATCAACATACAAATCATGGTCAAAGCCACACTTTACACAAGCCTTCTTAAACCTTAGTGAACTTATTTTGGTTTCCATTAGGAAGATTATATAGGGACGAAACTTTTTTACCATGACCCTTAAATTTCTGACTGTCAAGTCTTTCCCCAGGCCTTGACAGTTCCAAGATAATATTTTCATGGGCCCTTGGTGGCTGTTAAAGGACAGCCACCAACCCCTTCAGCAAAGGTTTTCTTATACTTACCACTTTTGGCTTTGAACACAAATCCCTGGTCCAGAGGAATTAAGGCATCAGACTCATCCATCGCATTGTTCCCAACCAGCTCTTCCTTTGAGTTGTTCTCCTTCTCCCCTCTGTCTTTCCTTTTGCCATACCTCCTCAATCACGCCTTATTTTTCCTCAGTGTCCTTGCATAAGTAAAGATGGAATTTGTAACAGGATCAGATTCTTCAATGTTCTTTTTCCTCCTTTTAAGACATGGCAACACCAATTCCAACTCTGCACTCCTTTTCAGTCCCAAACCACTTAGGACATTCGTAACCTCCTTCAAGGAATCTCCGCAATAAGGCATCATTGCCAAGGAAGCCCCAACTACAACGTTAAGAGGCTTGGTCCCGCTGTACTCAGAAGCCTCAGCTACCTGAATGGATGGCGAATGGGGCTCGTAAAGATTTCTTCAGTTGCCACCTCTCTTAAACCATCACCATTACTGAAGGTATTAGCTTCCTCTTGAGAAGTTATTGTATGAGACTGGTATCCCTGTCCCTCCTCAGGAGATCTGTCCGTAGCATCAGCTTCCCCAACGGACAGCGAGCGACTGCCTGCTTTAATATTTGATTCCCTCTCCCTTCCAAGCCTAGTGGATGGGCTCAAATTGATGAAGAACAACTCCTCATCCGACTCCTTAGACTCATGATTTGTCTCTTGACAGTGTTCCTTCCTTCTACGCAACATCGCCTCCTCCTTTTTCCTCCTAAAATATTCAGCCTCTTCTCAACTGTTCCGCACCACCTCCATGGTCCACGGGCCAAAGCGAGGTTCATTGCCATTGGCCACTGACATTGCCCTCTCAGATCTACATACTTGATTGTCATGACCAATTTTACCACAATTGAAGCAGAAGCTTTGCAGCTTTTCATATCGAATGGAAATCTAGACTCTGACGCCGTCTGGCTTGCACATCCAGAAGCCATAAGCCAATGCTTTCCTCAGATCCAAAACAACTCTCGCACAAAGGAAATTACGAAATAATCTACCATTAAGGCATGGATCCTCGGCAAGAACTACCTCTCCGACATATCCTCCGATCATGATTGTGTTTTCCAGGCACATAGCTTCCATCGGAATATTGTGGATTTGGATCCACACATGACATCGACTAAACTCAAAATATTCGCACGCTTTGTACTTCAGTCTCTCCATAAGGTTCAATAGACAACCATTGATGGACCAAGGACGGCCGCGAAAGATCCTATTATACTCCTCCTCTTCAGAGAATTTGAACATGAACGCATTTCCTGTGATCTCGATCGCGTCAAATCCGGACTGGAGGTTCCACGCCTTTTGTAAGATCCTCTCAATCGCCGCACAAGAGTACGATTTGGATGACATAATCTTGCCGATGAGAGTCTTCTCGGCTTCATTCTCCTTCCAGACCAGTGGATCCGAAATAACAGGTTCCACCATGGTAATCAAGCGTCAGATCATAACCCACCACTACCAGCTAGAGAGCTCCAAGTACTTCTCCTACCGTCTACCGCCGTTACTATGCCGCCACCGTATACCGAAGCACCGTCGTAACAATCGGCCACCACCGTGCCCCGAAACCCCCTTATCACTCTCACGCTTGGTGGAGAGACTGAGACTCTCACACGAGTGCATGGGGAGAACTATTTCAAGACGCATATCTAGTACAAAACTTATCACATTAAAGAACAAAGGAGACCGATCATAGGTTAAGAAGACCGATTTACTTGTTTGAATGTCAATAATTCCTTCTGAAATAAACTCACTTCAATTTTTTAAATATACATATAGTTTTTTTTTCAGATTTAATAAAGGGCAAAGTAACCGTCGAAGAATATTAATTTTATGTTATTGTAAATTTTTTATAGTCTAGGCATTACAATTAAAAGTATATCTATTAATCATGTAATAGTTTGGTAACTAAATAAAAGTTTTTCAATTTTTTCCATCCTTTTAATTTTACTTTTTATATTAATAGTATAACATGTAAAATTGATAACTAATGCATGCCGCCGTTGTCTCACTGTTTGAAGATACATGCATATGTGAACTGTGGCAAAAAAAAAAAAAAATAGACATTTTTTATTTATCCGTATGTATTATTGATAATTTAATTGTGCTAATACCAAGCGGGTTCTTATGCGGTTTATGAGGAAGGGAAAACATATATGGTAACCTGATTGTCGTAAGCGATGACGTCTTCTTGACCATGCATTTCTCCTGCATGACAGAAAAATCCCTTCAAAAAAAATTGGGTTAAGGTGCAAAAATAGACATGTGCTTTTTTCCGAGGAGCACCCAGTAGTAAATACTTTTTTCAGGTGCAAAAGTAACTATGTGGTTACAAATTAGGTGCAAAAATAGCGTTTGACCGTTAAGTTTGACTTTTGACCGTTAAGTTTGACTTTTTTTGCTGACTGGACGATGACATGACATTTCAAAGGTACAAAAATAATTTTAGGATCTTGAAAAAAATATTTCAGGTATTGATCGGTACTAAAAGGATACTGAAAAAAATATTTGAGTCTTGACTGGTACTAAAAAGTATTTTCGGGATACGATTGGTACAAAAAAGTATTTCATAATTTTGAACAATTATTTTAGGATCTGGAAAAATATTTCGGTATTGACCGGTACTAAAAGGATACCGAAAAACATTTGAAATGCCACGTCATCGTCCAACAAGAAAAAGTCAAACTTAACGATCAAAAGTCAAACTTAACGGTCAAACGCTATTTTTGCACCTAATTTGTAACTATATAGTTACTTTTGCACCTGAAAAAAGCATTTGCTACTGGGCGCTTCTCGGAGAAAAGCACATGTCTATTTCTGCACCTTAACCCAAAAAAATTTGATGTTAGAAAGATCAATAGGGGATTAATAACTCCAAGAAGTAGTCCGACTACCTTGTGAGGTAGTTAAAATAATTTTTTTAAAAAAAAATTATAAAATAAAATATAAACAAATCTTTTTTAACAAAATTGAAAAAACAAAAAACTAAGACTTAAAAAAAATTAAATTAAATAAATAAAAAACAAAAATCATATAATAAAATTTTAAAAAAAAAAAAATAACTACTACCTTGCGAGGTAATTAAAAAAATTCTAAGAAAAACAGTCAAATAATATAAAGAGTAAATACTCTTTCTAGTCCCTAACAAAAAACGCGGACCACATTTTAGTCCCTGATAAAAAAAATGTCTTTTTTATCCATAAAAAAAGATAAATAAGGGTCAATTGGTGGACATTTTTATCCCTCAAAAATTTCCAAAAGGTCCTTTTTAGTCTCATAAAAAAGACAAATAAGGGTCGTTATTTTTGTTAGGGACCAAAATAGGCTCTGTGTTTTTTGTTAGAGACCAGAAAGGGTATTTACTTTAACATAAAAATGAAAAAAAATGTAATTAAAAAAAAAGAGTAAATACCATTTCTGGTCCCTGATAAAAAACAAGGACCTTATTTTGGTCACTGACAAAAAATGTCTTTTTTAGTCCATAAAAAGGACGAATAAGGGTCGATTGGTGGACATTTTGATCCCTCACAAATTTCCAAAATGTCATTTTTAATCCCATAAAAAGGACGAATAACGGTCGGTAATTTTATCAGGGATTAAAATGGGGTCCGTGTTTTTCGTCAGGGATCAGAAAGGGTATTTACTCTAAAAAAAGAGAAAAGAATAAAAAAAAATTGACAAGTACCTCACCGGATAGTAAAAAAAAGAATTGAAAAAAAAAGTAATAAAAAATTAAATTAAATTTTTTTAAGAAAGTGAATGTAATCTAGCGAGGTGGTCAATCTACCTCGCGAGGTAGTTACAAAAATTAAAAAAAGAATAATACAAGGGATAGGTTATTCTGTCTACTCTTATTTTGCCTACCTTTGTCTACCTCTCTCAATACCGTTAGATTATAATCTCATCCAACGGTGAAGATTTGAGGGACAAAATAAACCCTTTTACCCCATTCCTCTCTCCCACTGCCTCCCACCCTTTGCTATCTTCTTCATCAACAAAAATCACATACACCACTTCTATGGCTATCACCGATGGGTATCTCCAGATTTACCATCGCCTTCTTTAAACAAACCAAAAAAACTTGGTTTGAGGCGGTTGACGGTGGTCCCTCGTACCACTTCCATGGCTATGTCTGACGGTGGTTCATAGTCATCAAATTCCTATGGCTTTATGAAAATCAAACACTCAAATTTCAGATTTGAACAGTACAATTGGAATATTACAATTTTTCTATATTATTTAATTTTTCTAGAAATCGTTATTTTTAAGCAATTAGCAATTGCGAAATTCACTTTTGCTAAACTGAAACTCTACTAATGTTGGATACTATTGTCGACGGTGCTGTCAATTTCAAGGTTTGTCCAGTACTCTTACTTTGATGGCTGGCTGGTGAGCAAGAGCTTTCGTTATTAGCAAAATCGCCAACTTGTTTGAATTCATTTTGCAAATAATTAATTATGGTTTTAGGGAGGCGGCACATGGCGGCAAAGATGGGCAGAAACGATGGTTGTGCTAAATGTTGGGTGTGGCGGCCCTCATGGTGGTTAGGTCTTCACCGACGATTGGGGGAATGATAAAGGGGGGAAAAGAAAGTGAACAGAAAGACAAATGAAAACTAGGGTTTATTTTATCCCTTAGATCTTTACTGTTGGTTAAAATTATGATCTAACGGTATTGAGAGGGGTAGGCAAAATAAGAGTAGGCAGAATAACCTATCCCATAATATAATATAAAAAAAGGAAAAAAATTTAAGAAAAAAAAAAATCAATGCTACCTCGTGAGGTAAATACAAAAATTAAAAGAACAATAATATAATAAAATCAAAACAAAATCAAATACAAAATATTAAAAAATTCACTACAGAGTACCTCGCAGGTAGTTAAAATAAAATAAATAAAATAAAAATTTAACAAAAAAGTGATTGGTACCTCACGAGGTAGTTGGACTACCTCGCGAGGTACTTAAAACAATTGGAAAAGAAATAATAAAATAAAATAACAAATAACAAATTTTAATAAAATTAAAAAAATAACTGACTGCCAGCTTTGCAAGGTAGTCGCACTACCTCGCGAGGTAATCACAAAAATTAAAAAAAATAGTAATATAATAAAATGAAAACGAAATCAATTAAAGAAAATTTTAAAAAACATTTACGGCTACCTGGCAAGGTAGTTAAAATAATTCAAAAAAAATTAAATAGAATAAAAATATAACCAAAAAAGTGACTAGTACCTCACGAGGTAGTAGGATTACCTTGTGAGGTATTTAAAAAAAAAATTGGAAAAAAAATAAATAAAAAACAAAAAAGAATTAATAACAAAATGATTGCTACCTTGTGAGGTGTCGAAATTTTTTTAAAAAACATAACAATATAATAAAATAAAAATGAAAACAATTTAAGAAAAAAAAAATTCTCTAATACCTCACGAGGCAGTTACAAAAATTTAAAAATAATAATAATAATATAACAAAAAAAGGAAAAAAAAGTTAGTAAAATTTTAATAAAAAAAATCAATGCTAGCTCGCGAGGTAAGTACAAAAATTAAAAGAACAATAATAAAATAAAATAAAAACGAAATCAATTTCAAAATATTAAAAAATTCACGGCTACCTCGCGAGGTAGTTAAAAGAAGTTAAAACAAAATAAATAAAATAAAAATTTGACAAAAAATTGATTTGTACCTCACGGTACTTTAAACAATTGGAAAAAAAAAATAAAAAAGAAAAAACTTTAATAAAAATTAAAAAAAAAAAAAACTGAATGCTACCTCGCGAGGTAGTCCTAGTACCTCGCGAGGTAGTTACAAAAATGAAAAAAATAGTCATATAATAAAATCAAAACGAAATCAATTAAAGAAAATTTAAAAAAAATTTAAAAAAAATAAATTAAAAAAAAATTAAAAAAAAATTTGACAAAAAATTGATTTGTACCTCACGAGGTAGTTGGACTACCTCGCGAGGTACTTTAAACAATTGGAAAAAAAAAATAAAAAAGAAAAAATTTTAATAAAATAAAAAAAAAAAATGACTTCTACCTCGCGAGGTAGTCTCACTACCTCGCGCGGTAGTTACAAAAATGAAAAAAATAGTCATATAATAAAATGAAAACGAAATCAATTAAAGAAAATTTTGAAAAAATTAAAAAAAAAAACTGAAGGCTACCTCGCGAGGTAGACGGAGTACCTCGCGAGGTAGTTAGAAGAAGTTAAAACAAAACAAATAAAATAAAAATTGGACAAAAAATTGATTTGTACCTCACGAGGTAGTTGGACTACCTCGCGAGGTACTTTAAACAATTGGAAAAAAAATAAAAAAGAAAAAATTTTATTAAAATTAAAAAAAAAACTGTCCGCTACCTCGCGAGGTAGTCCTAGTACCTCGCGAGGTAGTTACAAAAATGAAAAAAATATTCATATAATAAAATCAAAACGAAATCAATTAAAGAAAATTTAAAAAAAAATTAAAACAAAATAAATAAAATAAAAATTGGACAAAAAATTGATTTGTACCTCACGAGGTAGTTGGACTACCTCGCGAGGTACTTTAAACAATTGGAAAAAAAATAAAAAAGAAAAAATTTTAATAAAATTAAAAAAAAAACTGACTGCTACCTCGCGAGGTAGTCGCACTACCTCGCGAGGTAGGTACAAAAAGGAAAAAAATATAAAAATTGGACAAAAAATTGATTTGTACCTCACGAGGTAGTTGGACTACCTCGCGAGGTACTTTAAACAATTGGAAAAAAAAATAAAAAATAAAAAATTTTAATAAAATTAAAAAAAAAACTGAATGCTACCTCGCGAGGTAGTCCTAGTACCTCGCGAGGTAGTTACAAAAATGGAAAAAATGCTCATATAATAAAATGAAAACGAAATCAATTAAAGAAAATTTTAAAAAAATTTAAAACAAAATAAATAAAATAAAAATTGGACAAAAAATTGATTTGTACCTCACGAGGTAGTTGGACTACCTCGCGAGGTACTTTAAACAATTGGAAAAAAAATAAAAAAGAAAAAATTTTAATAAAATTACAAAAAAAACTGTCCGCTACCTCGCGAGGTAGTCCTATTACCTCGCGAGGTAGTTACATAAATGAAAAAAATAGACATATAATAAAATGAAAACGAAATCAATTAAAGAAAATTTAAAAAAAAATTAAAAAAAAAACTGAAGGCTACCTCGCGAGGTAGACGGAGTAGTAGTTGGACTACCTCGCGAGGTACTTTAAACAATTGGAAAAAAAATAAAAAAGAAAAAATTTTAATAAAATAAAAAAAAAAACTGAATGCTACCTCGCGAGGTAGTCGCACTACCTCGCGAGGTAGGTACAAAAAGGAAAAAAATAGACATATAATAAAATGAAAACGAAATCAATTAAAGAAAATTTTAAAAAAATTTAAAACAAAATAAATAAAATAAAAATTGGACAAAAAATTGATTTGTACCTCACGAGGTAGTTGGACTACCACGCGAGGTACTTTAAACAATTGGAAAAAAAAAATTAAAAATTAAAAATTTTAATAAAATTAAAAAAAAAACTGAATGCTACCTCGCGAGGTAGTTCTAGTACCTCGCGAGGTAGTTACAAAAATGGAAAAAAATACTCATATAATAAAATGAAAACGAAATCAATTAAAGAAAATTTTAAAAAAATTTAAAACAAAATAAATAAAATAAAAATTGGACAAAAAATTGATTTGTACGTCACGAGGTAGTTGGACTACCTGGCGAGGTACTTTAAACAATTGGAAAAATAATAAAAAAGAAAAAATTTTAATAAAATTAAAAAAAAAACTGACTGCTACCTCGCGAGGTAGTCGAACTACCTCGTGAGGTAGGTACAAAAATGGAAAAAATACTCATATAATAAAATGAAAACGAAATCAATTAAAGAAAATTTTAAAAAAATTTAAAACAAAATAAATAAAATAAAAATTTTACAAAAAATTGATTTGGACCTCACGAGGTAGTTGGACTACCTCGCGAGGTACTTTAAACAATTGGAAAAAAAATAAAAAAGAAAAAATTTTATTAAAATTAAAAAAAAAAACTGTCCGCTACCTCGCGAGGTATTCCTAGTACCTCGCGAGGTAGGTACAAAAATGAAAAAAATACTCATATAATAAAATGAAAACGAAATCAATTAAAGAAAATTTTAAAAAAATTTAAAACAAAATAAATAAAATAAAAATTTTACAAAAAATTGATTTGGACCTCACGAGGTAGTTGGGCTACCTCGCGAGGTACTTTAAACAATTGGAAAAAAAATAAAAAATTTTATTAAAATTAAAAAAAAAACTGTCCGCTACCTCGCGAGGTAGTCCTAGTACCTCGCGAGGTAGTTACAAAAATGAAAAAAATAGGCATATAATAAAATCAAAACGAAATCAATTAAAGAAAATTTTAAAAAAATTTAAAACAAAATAAATAAAATAAAAATTGGACAAAAAATTGATTTGTACCTCACGAGGTAGTTGGACTACCTCGCGAGGTACTTTAAACAATTGGAAAAAAAATAAAAAAGAAAAAATTTTAATAAAATTAAAACAAAAACTGACTTCTACCTCGCGAGGTAGTGAGCGAGGTAGTCTCACTACCTCGCGAGGTAGTCTCACTACCTCGCGAGGTAGTTACAAAAATGAAAAAAATAGTCATATAATAAAATGAAAACGAAATCAATTAAAGAAAATTTTAAAAAAATTTAAAACAAAATAAATAAAATAAAAATTGGACAAAAAATTGATTTGTACCTCACGAGGTAGTTGGACTACCTCGCGAGGTACTTTAAACAATTGGAAAAAAAAATAAAAAAGAAAATTTTTTAATAAAATTAAAAAAAAAAACTAAATGCTACCTCGCGAGGTAGTTACAAAAATGAAAAAAATAGTCATATAATAAAATCAAAACGAAATCAATTAAAGAAAATTTTAAAAAAATTTACTCCTACCTCACGAGGTAGTGAAAATAACTCAAAACAAATTAATTAAAATAAAAATTTAACAAAAAAGTGACTGACCTCACGAGGTAGTAGGAGTACCTCGTGACCTACTACCTCGTGAGATACTTTAAAAAAAATAAAATAAAAAACGAAAAACATTTAATAAAATTAAATACAAAATGACTGCTACCTCGTGAGGTATCGATTTTTTTTTTAAAAAAATAAAAATATGATAAAATAAAAATGAAAACAATTTAAGAAAAAAAAATCTCTAATACCTCACGAGCCCACGAGGTAGTTACAAAAATTAAAAAAATGATAATATAATAAACCAAAAACTAAATCAATTTAAGAAAATTAAAAATAAAAATTCACATCCACTTCGCAAGGTGGATGGTCTACCTCGCGAGGCAGTTAAAATAATTCAAAAAAAAATTAAATAGAACAAAAACGATAAAAATTTAACAAAACTAAAAGGAAAAATTGACTGGTGTCTCAATCCAAGAGAGTAAGTGAAGGTGGGGTGATTCCAGAGGAGGATCAATCCACGGTTATTTCTTATTGGTATTGTTAATCTGTAATGTGTCACTGAATAATTATGTTATAGGAGTTTTGTAACTTTGTCATTAGATCCTTAAACTTTTTCTCAAGGGGAAAAAGTTCAGCTTTCTTTGTATTGTTAACTAGCAATAATTACTTCTCCCTTCAGTTGCCAAGGAAACTGTTATACATCTAAAATAACTGCCTGGTTGCAACCCAAAGTAGGTACATATATTCTTTATTTTCTCAACCGCCGGTGAAGAGAAGAAAGCATATACCGGAGGGTTGTGCATAGCGGCAAATGAGCACGATGCATAGCAACAGTAAAATCCACCCCATTTTGCTTCCCAATACACTTATTTTGAGATTATTTGATTTAATATCTTATATGATTCCTTAATTGCAAACCTCTGGCATATATCTTCTTGTTATCTCTCTTTATTCATCCTTAATACACAACATAATTAAATAGTTGATATTGGTTCTAATGTAAAATATATTTCCTATATTTATCAATATTTTCTTAATACTCCTTCATTCACGAATATGGAAAAAGCCACCAACAGGCAACAGGTTCTGCTTGGCCACCTCAAGCCTTCCTGCTCTGTCTATGGGAACGAACCATCCCTAACTCACTGTAATTGAGAAAACCAACTTGAATCCGGCTGAAGTCTTTATTATGAGCCTTGTAGCTAGTTTTTGCTGTTTTATAAAAACTTCCTTCTGGCAATCTGTATGGTCCAGAAACTGTACCTGTAAGGACAGTGAATATATATGCAATGCTCTTCTGGGATGCAGGCTGTTGCGGATGTAGCTGCATCTATAAGGGCTGATTCTATGACATTGGTAACTAACGCATCAGATTGTGCCTTTGCTCACTTTGTCTTACCTAGACATTGGTCTGGTTTAGAATCTATGACAATTAATCCAATGGCATGGGAAGGGTCAGTCAATCCTAAACTATGTCTCCCTCTCCTCTTTAATGAACCGGTTTCCCTATCAAGCAACTTGCTTAGGGAGAGCTAAACAGACCTGACTGTTCAAATATGATTTTGGACGGTCCAGATCTAATTTTTTTTTTTAAAGAAAAGAATAATAGTTAGAAGATTATCTATATTTTAGATTATATACCTATTAAAATATATTTTTAAAAAAAATATAGACTTTTAAAGACTCATATATGTATTGTCCAACACTTCCTACTAAGCAAATTGCTTGGTTGGGAAACCAGTCCTCCTTGTTGGCTCAGCACCTCATGATAGTATTTGACCTCAGTTCATCGAAACAGAACCTTGAAGGGGCCCCAAATTTCTGATATTATCCTACCTGCTTTAATTGATTTGGTAGAGAGCTTCGAAAAAGCCCAGAACGGCCTCCTTCCTATGGGTGTTACCTCTGAAAATGTTGCACACCTCTTTGGAGTGTCAAGGGAGGAACAAATCCTACAGCTGTATGCATGTTTGACATATCTATTGACACATCATTCTATTTTTATTATTTATTTTTGTAAATGTCTTATTTTTAGTTGGGAAAATTATAATAAAGGACCTAAAAAAATAATATTTATTAAGAAGGACCATAAAAATAGTAATTATTTTGAAGGATCAGAAATTCAGATTTCCATATTTTCTCTAATTAAATCAGAATTTGGAGAGATTGATGGATAATCACAAATAGAGACCAAATCAGAATCTGCTAAGTTAGCGTGTCTACTGTACCGAAATCGCACCTCCCAGTTATGATCAAGGTGACTTCCTTTTCCGTCTCTGTTTTTCTCTTGTGATATCAATCCGTGACTGGGGAAGGAAAGTATTTTTATGAAGAAGATTTAGCTGTTAATGACGCGACGACGCCATTGTTCTCATATGGGTCTTTATGGTGCAATTGGCCGGAGGTAGTAGTGACCATGCATGTTTGGGTTTGAAGTAACAAAGGAGGAGGAAGAGATGATCGGTGAAATACAGGAAGTCATGCTTTTTCTGATTAGATTTAAGTGATTCCTATCATATCACCTGTCAATCTTGGAAGTGGATGATGAATCCAAAAGAGTTGATTTGGAATTTTTTTTTATAAGAGAGATTCACAACAACCTCACATTCATTGATTGTTCCCTCTCCTTCTCGTCTAACCACCCACCATATATTTGAGTTTTTTCCTCAAACTAAGATTTATATCACAGGAGAAAAACAAATTTGGTGAAAATGTAGACGATTTCGGTGAAAATTCTTGATCATAACTGGGAGGCGATTTTGATGCAGCAGAGACACTAACTTAACAGATTCTGATTTGGTCTCTATTTGTGATTATCCATCAATCACTCCAAATTCTGATTTAATTAGAGAGAATATAGAAAATCTGGCTAAGGACAATTTAGTCTTTATATTTTAATGTTTTAATTTCTGATCCTTCAAAATAATTATCATTTTTACGATCATTCTTAAGAAATATTATTTTTCTTAGGTCCTTTATTATAATTTTCCCTTTTTAGTTTAATCACTCTTGTAATTTCTCAACAACGTGTTGGTAGGCTGAGTCTCACAGAAAGGCAGCTGCAGCCACTGCTTCCGGCAAATTTAAAGATGAAATGATCCCAGTTTCAACCAAGGTATATAAAATCAAACTTTTATTTGACTTGTTGAATAAGTGGTATATATATCATTGAGGTCACTGCTAATATGATATCATCAAACAAATATGATTCTTTGATCTAACTTTTCATTTGTCTCTTCTGTTAGTTCTCAAATTGGTTTTGATGATAACGGACAATTGTAAACACAAGAGAAGTTTGTCTTTGTAAGTTGAAAACTTACTGTCAAAGGCAAACTCGAGTTTTGGTTGAAAACTCGAGTTTTGGCCTGACAGTGAAATGCTCAAGTTTTTATAAAGAAAGACAAACTCGAGTTTTGTTTTAAAACTCGAGTTTTGGCCATACAGAGAGCATTCAAGATTTTCGCTAAACAAAGCAAACTCGAGTTTCGTTTGAAAACTCGAGTCTTGACAAGACAGAGAGCAATCAAGTTTTTCGATAAAACCAAAACTCCAGTTTCCATGGGAAACTCAAGTTTAGGCTCTTTTGAGTATTTTCTAAGATTTTCTAGAGTTCATGAAAACTCGAGTTTATGAAAACTCGAGTCAAGATTTGGAAACTCGAGTTTTGACCAGGCAGAGAGCACTGCCAATTTAGAACGTTTTGAAAACTCCAGTTTTGAGATTCTGGACTAAAACATGATTTCTCGATAAAAGTCCAAAACTCGAGTTAGTCACTTAATGACTCGAGTTTTTCACTGTTCACAAGACTTGTCCAAAATGCCAAATCACAATGCTCGACACTGAATTGAGAAAACTCGAGTTCCCGTTGAAAACTCGAGTTTCGGTCTTTGACAGAAAGAACGCTGGAGCATGAAAACTCGAGTTTGGATGAACTAACTCGAGTTTCCATCGCGAAGTTTGAATTTCGAAAAGAATGATTTAGCAAAACCTTCATGTTTGATCTCAATACCTTATATCATCTTTCATTACTACTCCTAACTATGTTTAATTAGTTTGTTAGTGAGTTTTAGATGATTTAGACAGGATTAAATGATGATTTGAGCAAAAGCAAAAAGCAAGTCAGAACATTAAATGCAAAACCCAGAAAAGTTGCATATTTTTGGTTAATCCGCCTGCACACGTTTGGAAAAACAGAAAGGATGTTTTCCACTTCCAGCATTAACTACTCCAACGGATTAATTCGTAGAGAGTCAACTCTGAACATCTATACAGCTGGATTAAGTGAAGATTAGAGAGAGAAGAAGACCCAAGCTTAATGTAATCAGCTCCCAACACCTCCAACGGTTATAATTGGGATTACAACGGTCAATTAATGATCTCTACCTATAAATAGAGATACATTCAATTCTTCTCAACATCCAATCCAACAGAACGAAAATCATCCAAGAGTCATTTATTCTTTGAGTTTTTCTGTGTAAAGTATCTTCTGATACATTCATACTTCAGTGTTTATCTTATCTACTCTAAAAGAGAGTTCGTTGATTGTAAATCATTTATTGCGAGTTATCTCAAGTCAAGGGGACTTAGAGATTGGGTTATTGATTACAACTTGTAAGGGGGAGTAAGTTCTAGAGAGAGAATTACTCTTGAGTGCAGAGTGTGTAATCAAGTGATATAGTGAGAAATCCCAGAGAGTCTGGGGACTGGATGTAGGTCAAGTTGTTGGACCGAACCAAGATAAATTCTTGTGTCTTGCTTCCCTTCTCTACACTCTGTCTTACCTTCATTTACTACTCGATAAACAGAGCATACGCAAAAATTTTCAAGAATCCCCAATTCACCCCCCTCTTGGTGATTCAAGCTCCATTTACATCTTCTTTTTCTTCATTTGGTTCCTGTGGTTTAGGTAATTCGCCGGGGCTGTTTGCGGATGAAAAGAAGTGTTGCAATGCAGAAGGGACTACCCATCCTTGGTATTGGTATATTCAAGTACATGAGTGGCAGCATAGAAAACATCATTTTAGCAAACTTTTATTTGCATTTTAATTTGTCAAACAAATTATGAATCAGGAAAGGACAATGTATTAATTAATTATTATACTTTGTGCCCTTTTCTCTTCTGAATTTATAGTTGAACCTTCTCTATATCTACAAGCACCCATATTGCAAACGCCTCCACGTTTACGGTTTGGACATAGTAGTCAAATTGTGACATGCATCACAAATCAGAAAATCATATATTTTGAACCTTGAATTGTAAAAACTTACTGAACTCAAGATATAGTAATATGTGAAAATTGCTTGAAATATACTCCATAACACAAGACATGGACAATATGTTATTAATATGCATAAGACAGTAATTTAACCCTAAGAGTTATACTTAAGATTTTGTTTAGTGATACTTAGATGGTGAGATTAGTGAGAAACAAAATTGTGCTTATATCTTGGCGTGTACGTAGGACTTTTGCTGTAGTAGGTGTGAATCCCGCCGTCATGGGTGTCGGCCCAGCTGCTGTAAAGGCTGCCTGGAGCTCAGCGACATGGATCTTTTCGAGATAAATGAGGTATTAAATAAATACGGTAATTCTTTAAATCCACTTTTTTGTTCATTTTTACGTTGACTCGCATAAGTAACAAGCATTTATCCAGGCATTTGCTTCCCAATTTGTATATTGTCGTAACAAGCTGGATCAAATGGATAACAAATGTTAACGGAGGTGCAATTGCCCTCCGGCATCCTTGGGCGCCACAGGTGTGTGGATCAGAAACTCAATCTTCCGTCCCACTTTGATTTTGGTAACTTGGACCATGGACAGTAAAAACTGAACACCTCCTGTCATTTGAGGATGTTAAGTTCATGATTATTCTATTGTAGCGACATTATTGCATGAAATGAAACGTCAGGGAAAGGACTGTCGATCAGTTTGGAGTGACATCTATGTGCATAGGTAGTAAAATTGCACTTACATTGAAGACCGGAAGTAGTATTAAAAAACAAGAAAATTAAAGACTATATAACTACTAACTTATCAACATCATCGTATATCATCAACCTTAGCAACCAATTTATGCATTCATCCACTTCTCCATAAACACACGGGCACACACACAGCATTTTACTTATTTCATTTCAAAACCTAATCTATACATGTATCCAAATCAGAGTGTGATAATAAAGTTCTATCCAAGAACGACAACTCATTTACACACTCAATACTTCCAAATCCACGTTACATTTGGGAGGAAAACATTAATGAAAACAACATTAACTTGTCACGTACGTTCTAATACCTGATTAAGTAGAATAAACAAGCTAATTAAGCAGGCTACATCAACTGAGTTATTAAGCTTTATGCGTGGCAAAAGCTCAAGCATGAGCGAAACTTGCCAGTAAATTTCTTGATAGAAAACACTTTGACTTTCTCAAGGAATCCTAGCTAGCCTTCTAATTAAAAGCAGCATCAGAAGATAAAATATCCATAAGCAGCTTTGGCATAAATTTTTTTAATCCAATGGCTGCACGCAGAGGCGGATCTACGTTGAATTTGGGATTTGGGATTTTTTTTTTAATTAATACATGTTTATTGAAAGGAAAACAAAGGTAGCTGCATGTTGGTGAGTTCGGTACCCCTTTCATGATTGTTTATATACCCTCAAACCCCTAAATCCCCCTACCACTCCCTTTAATAATTTTCTGAATCTGCTACTGGCTATACATCTGCATGCATGTGCCCTTTTTGCGAAAAGATCTGCCATAGCATTGACACCTCTACTTATCTATTGGATTTTCACTTGCCAATAGCGTTACATTTTCATTGGATACTGCATGTTTTTAATTGAATGGTTGTGATGAAACTGCATGCATGTGTATATCAGTATATATAGATGGAGGATCGGAGAGGGTGGATATTATTTAGCACAGCAGCATAAGTGATTCTGAGGAGGGATGCATCGTCCTATTTTATAGCCAATCCGTAATTGTAATGATCATCGCACACTGGAAATTCTTTACATGTTCCTGGGCAATATTGTCTGCTCTTCCCTGCATTTAATTTTTTTCATTCTCATTAATTATCACCAACATCCGTCAAAATATTCCTTAATTCAACACCATACACAAACACACATATGAATTAACTAATTCTCTTATGTATTCAATTTAATAATTAATTAATTATAAACAGGAGGCAACAAAATTAATTAATTATAAACAGTCTCACTCTCACCAAATTAAATGAGAGCAGAAGCATCATCACCATGGCTGCAGGCATCAGTTTGTTGGCAATGCTTGAGAAATGAGGGTACGCCATTTTCATTCGTCAGGCTTCTGATTCAAACAATCAATAAGTGTGTATATGTGCGTGTCGTGTGTGTCTATATATATATATATATATATATATATATATATATATATATATATATATATATATTTATTGATAAGTTAACTAACTTTAACTTTTCTTGATATGAAAAAATGAGGTAATTTGAACTTATAAATATGACCCAAGTGATATAGGTGTACACAGATCTGTTGAGTTATGTATATGCACACACATATAGATACTTTATGAATACCAACGGAGTTAGTACAAGTGGTAAGTGGCTTGTGTCGCTTAAGCAAGGTCTCGAGTTCGAGCTTTATGGATGCAGAAAAGCCCTGCTGGGAGTAAAGCTCTGGATACTGGATTGGCAACCAAAAAATACTTTATGAATGAAATTTTTGCATATTCTACTTTTGATAATTGTATTGAATTGTGAGACACGTAATTATGTGAAAGATTTGGCAAGCTTTTTCTAACTAAACTAACCAACTTTATATATATATCTTCTTATTCAAGAGTAGTTATGATCCTGTGATTATTGTTTTGCGGATTCCCCCACTCAATTCAATATATACAGTTATTTGACATACTCCCTTATAAGGCGCTTTTTAGAAGAATAGTCCATCAGTTTAGTTTAAAATATAAGTCATTTATGAGATAATCAATGCTCATTTTTCAGTTTTCTCCCTATAATTAATGCTACTTTTCAATTTTACCTACTATTAATTATTTTCAATTAAATTTTTCAATAAAGGTAAAAGTTGATTTTTTTTTTTTTCAATTTATGATGTATTTAATGAGTTAACTAATACTTCTTATTTCTCTTGAGTTAGTCAAAGTGCCATCTGTTGGTTTGGAGAAAGTATCTAATTTATATGAATTTTTATAAATATGATTGGCAAAAGTATCAACAAGTCATAATTAGATTGGTCTAAAATTTGTAAAGATCGAATTGACTTGTCCTGTATTCAAAAATTTTACAATACTTCCTCGATTCTTTTTTATAAGAAATATTTAATTGAATCTCATGATTTAAAATGTCAGTCAAGAATAATAAATGTGTTAAAATTGTAACCACTTTTTACTAAAACACCCTTATAATGATGAGGACATATGGAATAAGAAAGAATAAGGAAATTATTATAATAAAGATAAATTATAGATGAGAGAGAATTAGAAAATAAATATGGTGAAAGTAATAGGTCTGTGTGGGTTGTGAAAATTTATTATATTGTTAATAAATAGAGTAATTAAATAAAGGCAAAATGAGGAAATAAAACATTATTTAAATGTTTCTTATAAAATAGAACGGGTGTAAAACGTATTAAAAAGCAAGCAAATTAAAGACCTTACTAACTTGTATATGTCTCTAACTCAAAAAAGAGTAGCTAGCAACAAATCAAAATTATGGCAAAAAAATCAAAATGAAAATGACCCTCAACATCGTCATATATCATTGACTTCTCTAAGTCAATTTCTGCATTCATCGACTTCTCCACAAACATATCGTCCACACTCCACAACACACAAACACACAACATTCTCCAGCAAAATAACTTATTTCTCTTCAAAACCTAATAATCTACACACACACACACACATCCAAATCCCAGTGTCAAACTCATAATAAAGTTCTATCCAATAACGATTACTCATAATAACAAACTCAATATTTCCAAATCCACATGTTACATATATAGCTGGAAAAACATAAATGAAAACGACATTATTAACTTGTCACATTATAATCCCTGATTAACTAGAATAAGCAAGCTACATCAATGAGTTATTCGGCTTTATGGCAAAACCTCAAGCATGAGCGTAACTTGCCAGTAACTTTCTTCATGGAAAACACTAATTTGACTTTCTTGATGAATCCAAGCCTTCTAAAGGGACCAGAACGTAAGGGTTCCCTCACTGGTGGTCGAGGTGGTTGTTCTGGCTCTGTCACTTGTCGGGACGTCGTTGAAGACGTGGAAGAACTCGTCACCGATGAGTCATGCCGGTGGAAGGAGCCGGGACCAGCATGTAGCAGCGGACGACGAAGATAATGATTATTGGCTCCATGGTAATTAGGAGCATTGTTCATAAGTAAGTGATTTTGATTGCTACTATTATGCCAAGGGTTGTAACTAGCGTATGAAGGATAATTATTATAAGGATCATTATTAGCATGATAATAATTAGGATCATAAACAGGACCCATTTTTGCTAGTGGGGCATAATTATTGTTATTATTATTATTATTATTATTATTATTACCATCTCCCTGAAAAGTGATCCTCTTGAGGTCTGAATGTTTCCCACCCTTCTTTAGCTTCTGCAAAATTTGGCGTCGATCTGTTTTGCCTTTCACATAAGCATATCCCAACGTTGGATTGATGTCAAAAACTGGGTCTGCAAAAATTTCAAAGACACATAAATTTAATTTAATTTAGACAGAATATAATAATATAATTTACAATTTATATAATGTTGATCATAATATTTGAATATCAATAAATACGCACGATATCATATGAACACGAGTTAGCTATAGCCCAAAAAATATGGCAAAGTACCAAATATTTTTTTAAAAAAATTAAGCAAAATGATGAAACCACGTTCGATATGGTAATTTATATAAGCTTAACGTACTAACATGGATAACCTCTGGAATTCAACCGACAAGTATTGTCTATGATGGATTTCGGAATGTTTGAAATCCTAAGGTCTGAATTAAAGATCAGATTAACAAAACAACTAAAGTTCAAAACTTTGATAGATAGTTTTCCAGCCTAAAAAAAGAAGAACTTTGGTAGCTTAGGACAAGAAATTTAGACGATAAGTGGTGCGTATAAGAGGAAATACCTTCAAAGCTGCTCAAAATCTTAGTCAGAGACTTTTCCCAGCCATCGCTGGTATCGATTTCAAAGAAACACTCCTGAAAAAAAAAACAAAAAAGGTGAACCAAAATAGCGATTAGCATCAAGAACACGTTTAAAAGTTGTTGGTAAAGGGCAAAGGTTAAGAATGAGACCGTATTTTCAGAAGACATGGTTGACAAAGAAGAGAAAATATTTGTCTGAAGCTGTGAGTGGTAATTATAGAGCATAAATTTAAAAATTGTTAATGGAATTAGAGTTACTGTAATTTATGAAGGGCAATTAATATAGATTTCGTTTCTCACTCTCCTTTCCTTTTTTATAGGGAGCAGAATCTCAAATTTTCAATCAATTATTAATGCAGTCATCCATCATTTCGCATATTTATTGAATTTCCAAATATAGTGGAAAAGTTTTATGAGCTATTAGTCTCAAGGCCCTGACCAGTCTCATTGCCCAAAAAAAAAAGATTAGTCTGAAACTCTCTCTTTGCACACTCGTCACTAGTGTGTAATTAAATGCTTTTAGAAAAATTGAGAAAAACGAGTCAATGAGATATACACCGATTAGCAAACTAGCAATTACTTCATGCTATTAACTACTCTCCCTTCGGTCCTAATTATAAGACCCAGTTAATTTTTTTGGAGAAATTAAGGAAGCTAATTAAATTACTTTAGAATATTTTAATTTTTTCTTCAAACTAATTAGTTTAACTAATATATAATCTAAAGATATACAACATATGAAATGATTAAGTAACTTATTTAGCTTCTTTAATCTCTCCAACAAAAAGTCAACTAGATCTTATAATTAGGACCGGAGGTAGTAATTACTACTAACGGCCTGTTTGGTATGGGGAGGAGGTTGGAAGGAAATGGAAGATGATCAGTAAGTTGATTTGTTTGGTACACTTTTAACATCCAATCTTTTCGGGAAGGAAATGGAAGATGAGTAAGTTCATTTGTTTGATACACTTTTATCATCCAATCTTTTCGACAATCTTCCTTTAAAGGTGGAAAGATAAGTACCACAAAAAATCTTACTCTATTCTTATTTCTGGTTGACAATGAGATATTGATTGATACATACATTGTGAACTCTTTGGCAATAACAAAAGAATGAAGGAGTATTAAAAAAAAAAATGCTCCTTGAAAAAAAACAAAAAATAAATACCACAAAATAGATATACAATTATAAACTCCAAGAGAATTCATGCTAGCTGAACCAAACAAAGTAATTATTTATTGCCCCCAAAAAAAAATCCTTAAGACCTTAAAGTTAATACTCTCCATTGTCATTTTTATAAGATTTCAATTTTTGAATTGGTTTGATCATCTTTATAATATCTATTTTAGGAAGTACGACTATGTTCAGTAAGTTACGGCTTGAAATGTGTCACTGAGTATGTAATATATAATGGGATTCAAAATAATGTCACGTTGTCATTATGGTATCAACTAATCAATGATAAATAAGATCTACATTGACTTGCAGCCATTTAATCAATTTTAATGTTTTTTTTGTAGAATTTGCGATAAGGTAAATAAGATTGTACGGACCAACCAAAAAAAGAGAGAGAGAGAGAGAGAGAGAGAGAGACTGATTAAATTTCAAGAATTTTGCCCCTACAGAGCCTGTAACACTTCTCTATCATCCCCGATATAATCATCAATCCCCCAATTATGAATAATGCAAATCATCTATGAACAAAACTTCTATTCCAGTTTTTTTTTTTTTGGGGGGGGGGACTTTTTTGGGCCTATAACTTCACTATAGACGATCTTTCTTTTTATGAAGAAGGGCCAGAAAAACATTTTCAGGCCCAACAAGTAGTCTAGTGTAGTGATACGTGAGATGGCCCAAACGAGAAAAAAGAGAGCAGGCCATTTAAACGAACTAAACCTTAAAAAGAAGAGGGCTTTGGGTTAAAATGACTGATCCATAATCATAATAGAGAACCCTCGGCTTTGGGTTCAACTTTCAAAGGGATCAGACACTCTCATCAAAGGGAGGGGGTTCGATCCTGGAATTAGTTAAGGTTCTGAGGGAGACATTTTAGGTGATGTGAACTTGTGGAAACGCAGGTTGAGGTGGAGGCATGTGTACTCTCAGTCTTGTATGCCCTGGGGAGTAAAGCTATAGCGCCCTGTCCTTGGATTGTGGATGAACTCAACCCCTCTTCTAAAATTTTAATATATAAAAAAAAATCATAATAGAGAATGATGGTGATCCCTATGATATAGCAGAACATGGATTGAGTCTTTAATTGCACCCATCGAGTTGAATTTAATGAAGACTTTAGTGACCAAACCAAACATAATAATATAAGAGACCAATCGTTTCTTTTTAAATTACAACCGCAAGCAAGTAGGTTAAGAAGTAGAATTATTTGACCAAAAAAAAAAAGAAGTAGAATTAGACAACACTATTTATTGTGATTTTGAAATACTTCACCACATCCCAACTAAAATAACTCCAAACAAGCAAAAAGTTGTGTCAGTCAAACATCAAAATCCTGAATGTTCTCTTGAGCCATTCGAGCTAAATAGTCTACACATCTTAGTCATTCCCTATATACATGAATAATTTCAAGAATCCGATTTGATAGAATAATGGTTCTTACTTCTTGAATCTCTTCTTACAAAGGATATACCTATCCACAATCAATCAAAAATAAATGTATAGCTTCCAAAGAACTGGTATAAATCTTAATCCTACTTAGCCCCAACTACCTACAGAGTAGAAGGCCCATTTGGATAGCATAGATTGCAACAATAGTTAGGATAGCAGTGCAATAGTCATTTAAACCGCTTTCTTATGAAGCAAAGCAACACCCGGGTATTTTTCCAAATCAGAGACCAATACCCAACCATTGACTTGGTTTTTAAACAAACCAAATAAATATATTACAGGCAAGGATTTCATAAAGCATTGTCAGAAACATTTCAACGATGAAGTGGCATGTAAATATGTAATTACCTCCCGTTTAAGATTAACTTGTCGCATATTACTATATATGAATGGTTAGTATAATAGATAAACGTGGTTATATGATATATTAATTTTTTTTTTTTTTAATATTTAAAGAATTGAGTCAAGGGAGTGGGTTTATGGAGTTAGAAAAGAGACAGGGTGGATTGTTGAAGTTGGAGTTGAACCCAACGGAGGTACCGTACAGCCATGTGAGCACCTTCCCCATCGCCACCAATCACTGCGTGACCACATAATTTTATTTATTATTAATAATAAATAATATACAATAAAATAAATAGTTAAAGTAGTAGAATGAGGTTAATAAATTAAAAAAGGGAGTTATCAATGAAAAAAAAATAGAGTGGGTTCCTCCTCAATCAGCGCCCCGGGGGAGTTGGTGTGGCCATGTGATTCTGCCTCTGGGTCCCCCATTTCCCTTTTTATTCCTTTTTTTTCTTTCTTTTTTTGCCAGTTCTCCATCTATTTTCTTGATAAAAAATTATTCCTGCATGTCCTCAATATAAACTTTTTTTTAAAGGTTAAGGAAATTAAATAAATAAATTAATCATAATATATATTGTATATTTTTAGATTATATATTTATTTATAAGTCACACAGATTAGTTTGAAGGAAAAATAATAAATAAGTATAATTTTTACAAAAAAATCAACTATGTCTTATATTTAGGACATGATATGATATTATTTATATAATTACATCCACAAGCTAAATGAGAGCCCTCTTTTTGTTGGACCTGGCTTCTCTCCAATTCCCTTCCCATCCGCTTCCATCATTTTCTTTATTTGAGCCGTCGGATGAAGATCTGAACGGTGTAAATTTTTTTTTTGAATTTAAATTTTTACCGCATGCGGTAATTTATTAAAAAAAATTACACCGTCCAGATCTTCATCCGAAGGCTCAGATGAAGAAGAGGATGGAAGCGGATGGGAAGGGAAAAGGACTGAAGCCAGATCCCTTTTTGTTGGGGAGAAAAAAAATAAGGAACCATCTTACTTCTTAATTTGGTTGATAAGCAGAAATCTTTTATTATTGTTGGTTTGATGTAAAGGAAATGAAAATTAGTATTCTTTTAATGTAAGACATCAACTAACTACTCTCACAAACCAATAAGAACAGTTAAAGTCAATAAAGTTGTCCTACAATTTAAGTAACTTCCAATATTATTCCTACTAATTATATTAAATTCTAATATTATATTAATTATTACTCTCACCTACTCCCTCTGGTCCTTATTATAAGGCACCAACTAGCAAGTTTATTTGGTCCTTTTTATAAGGCACTTGCTTGTTCCCAATGAGTATTAATAATTTTTTTTAATGTCTTCCCATAATTAATAAGGGTAGTGGGTGAGAGTAATAATTAATATAATATTAGAGTTTAGTGCAATTAGTAGGGGTAATTTTGGAAATTACTTAGATTCTAGGACAACTTTATTAACTTTAACTACTTTTATTGGTTTGTGAGAAAAGTTAGTCGGTGCCTTTTAATAAGGATCAGAGGGAGTACTACCCTTATTAATTATGGGCATAAATGAAAAAAAATAATTAATGTACTTTGGAAACAAACAAGTGCATTATAAAAAAACCAAATATAATTGTTAATTGGTGCCTTATAATAAGGACCAAAGGAGTACCTTGATTTTATAAAGTTTCTTTCAAATTCTTAATATTATTATTTTTAAATGATAATTATTTATATCAAATCATTTTTATTTTTAAAAAGTCAAACTTAGTACATAAATAATAAATTATGTTTCGTTGATATCTAAAATTTTAATATCAACATTTTTTTTGCTAATTAACATATAGAGAACTGAAAAGAAATCTTATGAAAATAAATAACCAAAATGAAATATAGTGATTTTAAGCAACCAGATTACCCAAAATTAAATGACTTGTTAAAAAAAGAGGATGGATTAGGTTAATTGTGCTGAAAAAACAGAGTTATGGTTTGATTTTATTATATAAGTGAACGATAAACTTTGAATAGAAAGGTGTAAGAATTTTGAGTTCAAATTATGGTTGCAAATGAGTCCTGCCCTTATCAGTTATAGATCACATATTCCCAGTTTAGAATAAATATGAATAAAATAGTCGGTGATATATTTTTAATCAAATAAATATTACTAGTCCTTAAGTAATAAAGTGGGCCCAATTTAGAATTGCTGCCCAAATTTTCCGGGGAATCGTTGACAGCACAAGACATACAGCCGTGTGCGCGTTTGATTTATTAATTTTTATTATGTGGTTTTTAAATAAATAAAAAAATCGAAAGTCGTGTGTACAAGCTTTTGATCATTTTTAGAAATATATTAGTATTATCCAAATAAGAAGAAACAAACTGCCGCTCTATGGAAATTAAAAATGAGGAGAGCTAGAATATGAATAGGAAATCATAAAAATATTTGAACATTAACTAACATATGAATACGTTTTAGGGAGAAAAAAGAGAAAGAATTATCTTGAACTATATAGTATTGAACATTATATTGTGGTTTCAAAAGGAAGTGACATTTTCTTAATCAGTTTGTTACAATGTCGTTTCCGATAATTAGCGGAAGTGAGTTTTGCATTTTATTGGTTAACAAACGAACAGGCACAAGAAGATTATATATGTTACTTATCCTACAAGTGATCGATCGATGAATCCAATAATGAATCTGAAGTAGTTTTGAATTAAAAAGTAAAAAAATGAACGAATAAGAGTCCTAACCACAACACGAATAATCAATCACTTTGGATGCATGAGGAGAAGTCAAACATAATTAAGAGTGTGTCTAACGCAAATCGGATAATTATGGTGGCCACTTAGAGAAATCTGCTGGAAGAAGCAATTGTTTATATGACACAATCATTTACTTAACTTAACCAAATTTTCTATGTTTAGTTGCAAAAGTTACAATAATTCAGAGTAATGGTGAAGAGGAAGAAGACGGTAAGAGTAGATCAGAGGACCCGATAATTAACACACCCGTTTTAATGCATTAGATATTTTTTTGTTTGATGAAAGACTCATCCTTTTGTTAACGATATATGCCAATTAGTGGCATTGACGTACATGTTTATCATGCTCACGCTGTGTATAAAAAAAAGGCTCGTCATCAGTAATATACGTTGGATCAATAATTAATAGGAAGAGTTTATGAAACAAATTATTAGTAATTTATAATAAAAATAAACTTCGATCCTCTATACTTATTCTTACGTGGAGTAATGTAACTGAAAAGAGAAGCAGGTACATACTGTTGAATTAAATCATTAATTAAAGAAGATGCAAGCTTTTGCATGAAGGGAAGAAAAGAAAGGCAGAGAGAGATTGGGTATGAAAAGGAAAAGCAATCAAATTGAAGAGGGTCGGGGAGAGAATGAAAGAAAGACCACACAAAAATGGTGGTACCTAATTTTGGTGATGAGGTTGGTTGATCTATCACCCCCTTCCACATGGTCCTCACATGCATGCCCTTCTTCCTCACCATTATATATACTTTTTTAATATTATTGGACCATTTCTATTATATTATATATTTCAATCCATATCCATTCCCACACATGCATCTACGTTACATATTCCACCAAATTATAATAATTAATTATATCCTTCGTTTTATATATCTGTCTTCTTCATATTAAGTATTTGGAATATATATGTATATTTATCGCTCCTCCGTTCCGGTCCTTTATTTAGAGGGTGAATCTTGATCCTACAAATATACATGTCATATCAACTAGCTTAACTAATTTTTTTAATCTAATCAGATTAGGTAATTAAATATATATTATATTAAAGACTGACGATAATAATAAATCAGGCAAGAATGGTGAAGATATGGATTAGTATGAACAAGGGCTATATTGGAGGTTGATATGCTTGATTCTGAGTGTCAATGGCTTCCCATGTGCATGGGAACAATATAATTGGGGTCATCTATCTACTTTAGGCATTTGCTGTATTCCCTTGTTCCCATCTATACACTAGCTAACCCAACAACAAGTGCCCTTCCATTTAATTTTTCTGCCCCTAACCTCATCTGTGTTTGGATAACAAGTCTATTCTTGTCGCCTTCTTTTATTCTTAATCTACGCCTACACTTCTTTAATTTATTCATTACTTATATATACGTGTACACACCTATTGTTGTCGAACTCGCGAGTTGACTCTCTGAGTTTACCGTTTTTACGTTCTTAGCTTACTAAATCGAGTTAAGTCTCTAGTAAAATCATGTTAGTTGTAAACTCAGATAAACTCACGAGTTTACACATCGAATTTACCGTTTTTACGTTTGTAGCTTACAAAATTGTATTAAGTTTTTTCAATTTTGTCATCTTCAACGGCTTTATATATGAATTTTATAGAAATTTCTTTAATAAATATAGTAAATTATGAATGTTGATATATTTTAAATATAATCAATCAAATTATTGTTATTTTTATATTTAAATTATTTAATTATACACTGCTAATACATATTTAATGATAAAAGTAAACTCTTACGCGTTTACCGATACGAGTTTATGTCACTGTCACGAATTTGCTTAGACTCGTGAGTTTGACAACCTTACACACACCCATATATGTGCATTCTTGTCTCTGCGTATATACACACACGCGCGTAGATGACTTGTGTTACAATACAATGTGATGTTATTATCCAAGTAACAATTATCATTCTAATTTAATAACATTTCATTGCACTTATAAGTTATAACTCGAGAGGTTATTTAATTAAGGGGTTTAAACTTCTCATGTTGCATGAGAAGAAGAAAATTCCTACACACACATGAAATAGTGGGACCCACATATACATATAATGCTAATTATATATATATGTGGGTCCCACCATTTCATGTGTGTGTGGTATGAGAAAACACTTTGGTTCATTTTCGTATGGTAATTACATGATTTGATGTGGGCCTGTGTCAGTTCTCAGTACCACTCCCAATTAATTAAAGGGAGAATCCTTGCCAATACCCAATTAAGATCTAAAATTGTAAAAAGGGTCCCAACA
Organism: Acacia pycnantha; assembly: GCA_025563575.1. Lineage (NCBI taxonomy): Eukaryota > Viridiplantae > Streptophyta > Magnoliopsida > Fabales > Fabaceae > Acacia > Acacia pycnantha. The sequence continues at coordinate 78,804 of JAMWYP010000033.1, read as the reverse complement.
ACTTTCACATACCAAAAAGGGCCCTAGGGCCTTTTCTGAGATTTTTCATTAAAATTTAGTTGTTAATTTGACTGATTTAGTTGTTAACCGGGGCTGATATTGTTGTTAAAGTGACTGATTTAGTTGTTAAAATATTGTTGTTAATACGACTGATTTAGTTGTTAATGAGTATTTATTTTGTTGTCAATTTGGCTGTTTTAGTTGTTAACGTTTATATCCGAAAAAGGCTCTAGGACCCTTTTTAGTATGTGAAAGTTATTGGGGCCCTTTTTACAATTTTGGACCTTAATTGAACCTTGGCAAAGATTCTCCCTTAATTAAACAACATTGATGTCTGTCCCAACACAACAAAAAAAAAAAAAAAACCTAAGATTTATGGTCACAATGTAATTAATTACCGTATATACGGATATTAATTACCTCACACCAGTTTTGATGGTGATACTTGTGGGATTTCTTGTTTTTTTCTTTTCTTTTTGATACATGGGATTTTCTTTAGGAAAAATAATTTTAAAATTATAAAATCTCAACTTATGTATTTTTTTTTAAAAAAAAATGAGTTGTGAATTGCTTATTAAGTCCTGTAATTCTGTTATCAACTATTGATAATAACAACTCTGATTTGGGGTTTTGCAATTTTAAAATTATTTTCCTGTCATTTTCCCTTTACTTAAATTTTAAGAAAATTTGATGATAAATACTTAAACAATTGATTACATAAATTTAAATTTTTTTAAATACATATAATAAACTTAATGTCTTTCCCTTTTAATTTCTTGTACGTTTTCGGCACCTCTCTATCTTATCTTATCTCGTAATAAAACAATGCCCTGCACAAAGGTTAGACAAAATATTGAGACATTTCTCTAAAAGCTTAATCCATCTGATTTTGTCTCAGATATCCGATTTCATTTTAGCGACAAATACACATGTCCTTAATTAGCAATGGTAGGTAAGGTACGTTACAAAGAGATTACAAGAAATATTGAAATTTTACTTTAAAAGCTCAATATGTGTGTGTGTGTATATATATATCGATTTGGTAATATTGTAGAATTATATTTATAACTCTTTTAATCAATGATACCGTCATTTATTTCTAGCCTACTAGTGCAATTTAATTTATCGTAATTATGTCCTGTAACATTTATTGATGAGTAAAATAAATATATAGATCATAAATTTCAAATGATTAGTGCTTATTGGTCAAATTATTTTTTATAAACTATTGATCTGTTTAATTGTTATTGTTAGGTGATATATTGAAGTTTTTTTCTCACACACATACAAAACATTAGCAATTTCAACTATTAAAGCATGGCGTGCTAGCAAACTGCTAAGCCCTCCCATCACAAATTTAAGGGGTTGAGTTTCTCTCATAATCTTTCATAATCTCTAAATCACATCGTCTAGTCAATCACAATACTACTTTAACTTTTTTCTCATCTTCTCAATCAACGGCTCAAATGGGCTGATGAGGGAAAATGAGAGGAAAAAAATTAGGAGATGATCCTCTTCCAAATTTAAAATAGGGTTAAAGTGTAAAAATACACATGTGCTTTTTTCAGAGGAGCGCCCAGTAGCAAGTGCTTTTTTAGGTGCAAAAGTGACTATGTGGTTACAAAATATGAGCAAAGTCACGATGCAGTTAAGGAGTGGATGTTGACCGTTAAGTTGGAAGGTTTGACTTAAATATGTGACGTGGACGCTAACTAGAGTGTGTAGCAGACAAGTGGAATCTTAATGGCTGAGTATTTGATGACTTGGAAAAATAATGATTTTTTTTTTGAAAAAAATATAATTTATTTTTCTTTTCCCAAAATATAATATTAGCTTCTCATCTGAATCTTCTTCCCAAGATCATCGTATCTAGAAACAGAAGCTATGAAAAATAACTCAGACCTCACTTTCGGACGAAAATATGGGTGATTCATATACAAATCTGAAAAATATTGACGATGGTTAGGGGAGAACGAAAGATGGAAGCTTGTGAAGCCCGATCTAGGTTTTTGAGAGATTTTCTGGGTTTTAGGATTTGAACCCTCCATCCGAAATTCATCCAAATTCTAGGTTTTCAGTCCGTCACTTTTGTTCTGGTTCACGGTGCTATCGCGATACTGAAGGAAAGGGGTGCTGTGACTTCGCAATACCAGAATAAATACTGAAGGTGATGCCGAAAATTACAAAACCCAAGGTCAAAAATGGTGAATCCATGGAACAACAACAAAGGGATTTCCCTTCTCAAGGAAGATCAATGTCAAAATGAGGGTTTTCAGGGATTTTCCGCATCTAGGTGTATCCACCCTTTCTTCCTTCTTCGTATTTAGCTCTGAATGAAAGATCCTCCCCTCTCAATGGAACTGCTATTGAGACAGAATACAAGCATACAATCGCTTGCTTCGAATCAGGACATTCCCAGCGACAACTTCCTACTCTGCAAATAAAGAATTCGAAGAACTAAATCGTATGGATTTTCCCCCAAACCTCCGCTTCGCTTGCTTCGAATCAGGACATTCCCAGCGACAACTTCCTACTCTACAAATAAAGAATTCGAAGAACAAAATCGTATGGATTTCCCCCCAAACCTCCGCTTAGTAGCTCTGCTGAAGGGGGAGGAACAACCCACACGGTCAGGACCCCAACATTCGAAATCAGGTAGCTAGGGTTTTATTCCGAGGCCCCAGGTTGCAGACGAGATGAAGAATCGATCTGCCCAGGTTGGAGACAAGATTCAGATGAGAAGCTAATAGTTTGGGAAAAAGAAGCTAATATTATATTTTGGGAAAAGAAAAATAAATTATATTTTTTTCAGAAAAAAAAATCATTCTTTTTCCAAGTCATCAAATACTCAGCCATTAAGATTCCACTTGTCTGCTACATACTCCTAGTCAGCGTCCACATCACATATTTAAGTCAAATCTTCTAGCTTAACGGTCAACATCCATTCTCTTAACGGTTACTGTGACTTTTGCTCCTATTTTGTAACCACATAGTCACTTTTGCACCTAAAAAAACACTTGCTACTGGGCGCTCCTCTGACAAAAGCACATGTGTATTTTTGCACCTTAACCCTTTAAAATATACTTCTTTAATTTTATTTATAGAGGGAAAATATTTTTTGTCCTATTTATATATCCCGTCATTAAATTTTTCACATGAAAACAAAACAGTGTATATTAAATATGAAAAAAGTTATGGATTACTACCTCCGGTCCTAATTATAGGAACACTTTTGTAGTGCGATTTGCACTTGCACTACAAAAGTGTTCCTATAATTAGGACCGGAGTTAAACTTTAAGATAAATTTAATGAGATTTAATTAAGGTTGTTATTTTAGTAAAACATATTGGGAGTGATTTATAAATAGGGTTGCAAAAATAAAATGAAATATTTTAAAAATGTGAAATAATAGAATATGCATGCATAAAAGTATTTAAATTTATATATGGATGTGAATTTTTTGTTAAAAGTGAGAATGAATTGATTTAAAAGTAAAACACAGATATAGAGACAACATTGGTGAGAATTAATTGAAAATTTATATATGCATGCATAGGTGATTGATGTTGGGATTATGTTTAAACTTGATGGATTAAGAGTCAATTCAGGAATCAAAAAATGGTTAATAAACAAGGACGATGATCATTAATTAATGATCACACCCACTTGCGTGTGTGTTATATATATATATATATAGCAGAAAAAAGTTCCATACTACCTTTGGTTATTAATTATATTTCACTTGAAATAAAAGCAGGGTTATTAGGTTGGTGGTGCTGAAGTATTATTATATATTTGCTATTGATGAAGGGTTTAGAAAAATGAGAATCTTAGAAATGTGGAAATATATATAATTCAAGTAATAAACACTATTTTTTGGCCAGCTGGCAACAAATTGTGCTGGTTCATATGGACGATTCGAAATATGTATTTAAGTTGATATATGAAACAAACGTGACTATCCAACAGACTCAATAATTGATGCATTATGATTATATATTTATATCTGTTCGCAAGTTCCGTGGAACTAACTAACATTCTATAAATAATCATTATTTATTTCTGTTTCAACATGTATCTCCAGTTCACTACAAAAAAACATTGTATTATCCACGAAAAAAATTTTGTAGGTAATTTCCCATGGAATTCCGTGGGTAACTGACATTACCCCACGGAATTACGTGGGTAATTTCTGGGGAAACTTTCTGTTTGACTTATTCAATTTTTTTTGAGACGGAAATTTTCTGTGGGTACGGAATTCCTTAGATGATTTCCGATGGAATTTTTTCCGTGAGTAATTTGAATTTTTTTTGTAGTGATATAGAACAAATTAAAAAGGTTAAAAAATCGTGACAAAAAATTAAGGTCCAAACCTGAATAATAAAAAATTGTCAAAGTATATCAATTGGCACTTGACGATGATTAATCCAAAAATACTCCATCTAGTCATTAATATAAGATGTATTTAGAAAATTGCTCTTGATCCTAAATATAAGATATATTTTTTCATATTTGTCAATTTTTTTTTTTAAATTTACTCATATTGATTGATGCTCATTCAATAATAATCAAGGAGAAGAAGAATGAGAGAATTAATTAAAGAAGATGACTAGGGTGTTTTAGAAAAATATTCATATTAACTAATTTAACTGACTTTCTTAATATAATTAAATTATATAAACATGTCTTATATTATGAACTACTACCAAAAGGGAGTAATTCTTCTCTCTATAGTTTTGAACCAATTTCGCAGAAACCCAAATTCAATTTTCACGAAAGCAACCAAATGTTCCCTCCAAAACGTAGTTTTAAGTAAAAAGTGAAAGAGAGAAACAAATTAAAGAATCAGGTATGAAACAGTTAAAAACGTATAGAAGAAGCATAGTATTGTTTACATATTATAATACTGAAGGAGGGAGAGTGTATGGGTGACGTTTGTTGTTTGTAGTAACTAGTAAAGTGTATTTCTGACGTGACAGTTAGTTAGTTGACAGCCTTCTTATTCTTTGACCCCTTTTTGTTTTGCTTCATTACAAATATAGAAAAGAAAATTACTGATATATATATATATACACACACTCATCACTTTAACCCGCCACAATGAAAAAAAAAAAAGGTTAGTCTTCAATTTTATTGGTCTATATATATATTTACTCTTTTAGGAGCCCACCAGGGCACCCATGACCTTCTGCCAAAAGCAAAGTGTATATGAAATTCATTTCTTGATAAAAAGTTATAGGCTGCTTTTGGGTCAACCCCCCCCCCCCCCCACCCAATGCTCTGCATTAAACATTATTTTCTTGCTTTTTTGGATATATATATATATGTGTATTTTCTTTGATATAGTTCCGAATGAGACAAGAAAATATTTTGAACATTTGAATACATCAATTGTTATTTGAGCAAAAAAAATACATCAATTGTTTTGCACACGGTACAAATATTTTTAGTTTGAAGAAAAAAATAAAAATACTCTAAGCTAATTTAATTAGCTTCCTTAATATCTCCAAAAAAGTTAATTAGGTCTTATAATTAGGACCAAATGGAGTAATATTTGGACAATTGATTTTAGTTCTAAATATAAGATATAATTTTTCATATTTGTTTGCACCAAACATGGTTAAGTCATATAACGTAAATACGTGAGTCATTCGATTTCACGATCAATTTAAAACTTTAAGTCTTGTGCGTTGGAAAAAAGTTTAGAGCACTTGTTGCGGGAGAAGAATTTTAAGAATAAATAGGGCCAAACAGAGTATAAAAAGACTTTTAGCTAGGAAATTAAAGAGTAGTGAATCTAATTAGAGTAGATAGTAGAAAGGTGAGTGATGGTTGATAAAGAAGTTAGTTAATTAAAAAGAGAGAAGGAGATTGGGGCGCGATAGGTGTTCCAAGTTGGAACATACATGTCCATTCATGAGTAAAGTAAAGTAGAAGAGAACATTCTGAAGCAAATTTCAATTTGGAGGCAGTAAGTCACTGAACTGGTAAAGCTAAAGCCCCTAGTCATGGCCCCTCTTCTCTCCTAATCCTAATCAGTTAGTTATACAAGAGTTTTTTTTTTCACTTTCTTGTTTTACCTTTTTGGAAAGGGTAAAAACATACAAATATAATTATAAATTTTCATTTAAATAAACAAAAAGTGAAAACAGGAGGTCCCTACAAGATCTTTGATTGGCAAGTGACATTATGTGGTATCATGTAAAAACATGGCATCGTGTAAAATATAGAGTGTGCAAGCAAGCGAGGCGCATATATTCTCTCTATCTGGCTCTTTGTTATTGCGTGCATTTCAAGCCTCACATCAATTCCTTCATGCCTTCTTTGAGTTTTGTGGGTGGGCCCCCCATTCCTCTCTCATTCTGTTTACGTATGTTCATATTTGGATTAGAAGTAGAAGTTGTTGTTCCTACGTGATTTATGGTGTACGAAAAGTAAGTGAGTGAGATGAGTTTATCTCAACCTACATTATGAACATGATTTTATGTGGCAAGTCGGTCATGAGAGACTGGTTAAAAATTCTCTCAGAGCCAGAGGAGGCCTCACTAACGACAATCTCTGTCCCTTTCCTTGTAATAGTGAGGAAAATGTGCTCCACATCCTCAGGGACTATGCAAGAGCGAAAAATTTGTGGAAACATATTTTAAAACCTAACTATTTTTCTCAGTTTTTTGCAGGGAATTTGCAGGTCTGACTTAATTGGAATACTCATCACAATCCCGGGACAGGGAGATTTCAGACTTTCTCTTGGCCAAGAGTCTTTAGCTTGGGGTGCTGGATTCTCTGGACAACGAGATGCAAATTCTTATTCCAAGGAGTGGCCATAGAAACCAGGGAGATGTTACATTTTTGTAACTACCTTTTAATGGAAAGTATCACCAACCAAGCTCTTACTCACCAAATTTTCCAACCTGGCAGGTTCAATGAAGAGTCATGGACCCCTCCACCTGAGAATACGGTTCGCATTGATGTGGATGGTTGTCTTGATATGTTTTTGAAAGACCTTTCGATCTGTCATTTCTAATTTTTAGGCTTCTCTTTTGTATTTAGGGCCTGATTTTCATAATCTTGTCCCTTTCTCTTTCTCAAGCCTCGGCTTGCCTGTATTTCTCAAAAAAAAAAAAAAAAGCACGATGTACCTTTCCTTCCTAATATTGTTTCTCTTCCATTAATTAACATTTGTTAGACTCCACCTTAATTAGTCTATTAATTAAACTCACCGGCCGTGATTGAAGTTTTGCTCCTTTACTCAATCGCCAACCCCCTACAAAAAAGAAGAGGCTATATATATGTGTGTATGTATATGTATATCAATAATAATATTGTCAAATATGGTAGGTAGGTAGCTCATTTTCGTCTCGTAATATTTGACTTGTCATGATGTGTATGTTTGTAATATTAATTGAAGGGGGTGACTTGGATTGTGTGGTTGGCATGAGAATCATCATGGAGGATTGACGCAATAAAAGTGGAGTCCAAAGTAATATGAAGTGGATTGATGAGGATTTGAATTGTTGTGGGAGAGGCACATGCAATAGGATATGGTCATGTGAGGTTTGGATCGATAAAGAAGAAAGCTGTAAAGTGGGAGAGCTGGGTTAATATATAGTTGTTACCAGGAATCACGAGTGAGTTCATGTGTCTCTCGATCAATGTACTAAAAAGCTGCATGCACCAACAACCAAATCATCTCTCTCAATATGTCTGCTTCCCCCTAATATATATAACAAACGGAATAAATAAGTTGAAAAGAGTATTATCATATATATAGGAATGATGAAGAGTGGGTGAGAGAGAGAGAGAGAGAGAGAGAGAGAGAGAGAGAGAGATTGGGGAAAAAAAAGAAGGAATGATTGGGATGATTAAACTTGTCAATGACAAAAGTCAACAAGAGATTGATTCATAATTAATTAAAAAGCCCCCATGCCAAGAGAGAGCGGAACAACATAATGGGTGCATATTCAATAGTAATATACAACGAGGCTAGTATATTTGGCCAACTACATGAAATGAGTCATACCGCACCCTTATATTCTATCAACAATAACATATTTAAATATTTTATAAACTAAAACATCTTATTCAATAATTTAATTATCTAATATTTTCTTCGTTCTTCTTCTTTCTTTTTTCAAATGGTTTCATGTCACATGATCTATCCTTGTTACAAATATTTTTAAGGACTTTATATACGTGTGTGTGTGTATATCGAGATAGGTTATTCTGTCTACCTTTGCTTACCCCTCTCAATACTCTTAGATTATAATCTCATCTAACGGCAGAAATTTTAGAGATAAAATAAACTCTTTTATCCTTTCATCTCTCCCACTACCTCCCTCCCTTTCTCCCTCTTTTGTTGGCATGGATGAACACATCCCTTGCGAAAATATCTTCCCGAAGAACAGTTTGAAAACTTCTTTCTTCTTGAACATTAGCTTCAGAATTTGGGGAATGTATATTTATTATGGATAAAGATAAATATTAAGAATAATTTTCAAACAATTTAAGGTAGCTATACAAATGTTGATGAGGGAAAAAAAAAGGAAGATATGGAAAAGTCAGGAAGAATTGTGAGATTGGGGCGGCGCCAATCAAAGGTAAACAACCTCGAATCGAAAGCATGAATTCATTATTACTTGATTTCCGTTTACAGCCAGATTGAGAACCTTAAACCCTTTTTGTTCCGATTCTGCATCTTCTTTCCCACCATTCCCATAATTAAAGTTCAAATGGGATCCACTCTTGCCCTTCATTCGATTCCGATCTCATCTGCTCTGAACCGTCTCATTGTTTCGCTAATCCCTTACCCTAGCCACGTCTCATCTCCACCCGTGTTTGTTGTGTTGCTCTCTGATGTCCCTGCGATCCTTCTTCCTGATTTCACATCTTCTTCCTCCTGCCACTGTTACTTCTCTACAGCTCGCCGTCATACATTTTGGTCTAAGAAGGCGATCGACATCAGAGGAGAGAGAGAGAAGATCAGGTGGGAGGCGGTGAGAGAAAGGAAGGGGTAAAAGAGTTTATTTTATCTCTCAAATCTTCACCGTTAGATGAGATTATAATCTAAAGGTATTGAAAGAGGTAGGCAAAATAAGAGTAGATAGAATAACCTATCCCATATATATCCGGTTCAATAATAATGAGTACATATGTTTATAGTAGATAGGAGGGAGGGAAACATAGGAAGGGTGAGATCATGATAATGCTGGTGATGCACCCTTTTTTACTACTACATCCTCATTTTGTCCTTAGGCGTGGGGGCTACGCTATCATTTCCCCCACTCCCCCCATATCTCTCCCAGCTCCTTCCTTTTTTCCCCCCCTCAAAACCAGGTCTTGTATAAATCTGGGCATACATATATATTTGCTGATCTCACTCGCCTTAGCTTATATCACTTAATTAAATGCTCCCCATCGATACATATATCTATAATTAATAAATAAATAAAGGGAGTTTAATTGGTGTGTGTGTGATCTGACAGTTACAGTGATTCCAATACTCATGACTCGTACGTTCAATTCTACGTGAAATCTGAAACACTCTCTCCCTCCTTCACATTCTGCAACTTCACATGTTCCCATTCTCTCTACTACTGATTCACATATTCCTTTTCTGCGGCCATATATATATCTCCCCTCCTATATTCTTATATATATAATACCATTATTCAATATCTCTCTCTACTCACAATTAATCCACATTCATTCATCACCCTCATCAATTAAATTAATGTTATTTCCCACAAACATCAATCAAATTCAGAGTGGTCCTTCTTCAATAATTTTCTCACTGGATCCCTCTCAACAAAACTCCTCTCTTCCATCTCTCATTTCTTTTGCTCTTTCTTCCTTCATTTATATATCCTCCACCACATAACTCAATGAATTCCAGCCAAAAAAAACTAAAACAACCACTTATTCCTTTTTCTCTCACTCACCAAAACTTAAAAATGTAAACAAAAAAAATCTTTAATTTGCGTGCAGACAAAATAAAATGTGAAAATTCATAGATTATAAATAATTATATTAATTTTTTCGTTGTTCGTTGAGCTGGCCTCTTGGATAACATACACTTGATCGATATTCTTTTTCACTTGAAATATGAAACAGGCTGTAACATTAATTGAGTTGAATCCTGCTGGATGGAATGGAATAATAGTCTTCAAAGGCAAAGGCCGTGATTAGCGCCTCTCCTCGAATGTTTCTGCAGACTCCTTTTTTATTTATTAATATATATGCTTTTAAAACGTTCTTTCTCTATCCGTTGGATTTGCCGTAAAATCAGCAGGAAACCGTCATGTCTGTTTTCCTGTTTTCTCCCCTTCGTACTATTACGATCCCCAACTTATACACCACACTTTCCTCCGTAACGGCAATCTGACGTGGCCCCGTTACTCAGCTCCCCACGGCCACTAGTGCCAAACCGTTTTTGTTAGTTGGGCAATGAATGAATCTTAAAAGTTAAAATAAATAAATAAAGAAAGGGGGGGGGGGGAAAAAATTAAAGAAGCACATCCGCGGCACGTGAATGGCCGACTCTTCCACGTGCGAGAGAGCAGAAGTTAGGGGGGTTCGTTAAAAGCAGGTTACGGTTAAAATGGAGGGCGTTGGTTGGGGTAAATCTAACCAGAGGGGGTTAACATAACGACTTGGTTCATTGACGGCGTCAAGGGAGCGACTACGATACCAATACGGGCGGGGAGGGTGCAAACAAGAAAAACGATAAGTTGTTTAACGGCGTTAAAGTTTGGCTTTTTTTGATTTGTCTTCTCTCGATCTATAAATGGGCCATTATGTAGGAAGCTGCTTCTGCGAGTCCACTCTTCCCTATTCCTCTGCTAATTGTCTCTCCCTTTCGCTTTTTCATCTTTTGCTCTTTTTTCCCTTCTCGCCTTCTACATTCTCGGAACTAAGATTGACTCAGAGAAGGCGAAGCTCGAAGTGAGGGGAGCGGCAATGGCGGAGACTTGGAAATATGTCAATGTCTGCTTGCTGGTGCTCGTAACGTTGTTCATTGGAGCCACGGCCAGAGTACAGATCTCTGAATTCAGGTATGCTCTGCTTCTCTCCCTTCCTCTTCCTCTGTTTCTGTGTGTATCAGAGCTTGAAGAGCCGAAAACTTGTTACATTTCTGGCCTGCACCTTGGGGACTTAGTTAGATTTGCTCAGTTTTTGGAATCAAACCACATTGTTTTGTATTTCAAGGAAATTTAGCTGCGAATTGCTTCGGTAATAGCTTGTTGTACTAGATTTTTCTGGTTTTACCCTAAGCTCCTAATAATGTAGACTAGGATTCCATGAAACTGGTTTTTATTCTCCCTGTCACTTCTCCCTATATTGCGACTACTGACTACATTTAATGCAATTTCCGCCCTGCCCTTAATGGTTTTCTATTTTTCCTTCTCTGGATCACTATCTATAATTATTACTTCAAAAATGACTGAGAGAGACAGATGAATTAAGCTTTGTAGGTCAATGCCATGGCGTCATTGCATTTCATATTCACAGAGAGAGAGAGAGAGAGAGAAACAAATAGAGATCGTGACATTCTTTTACGTTTTTTTTTTTTGACTTTGTTTCCTCTCTACATCTTCTTCTTGCAGGAATGTTGGAGCACAGAAATTGGAGAGCTTAACCAACACGTCAATGGCGGCCAGGTTAGTAGCGTGATGAAACTACTACTCTTCCCCTCTCTCAACGTTTGAAAATAAGTAAAAAACGCACTGCTCGTAAGTTTTCCCACCCATCTCAGCCGTTCATTCTAGCCTAAATTTCCCATTGGGCCCTTGAAACGATGATGAACAAGCTTAACCGTTGAGATCCAGATCCCTGGACGTGGCTCGTTTATTCCGTTGTGGCGATTCTTCCGATTCCTACGGTCTCCTAACTGATCATTAACTGCCCTCACACCATTCCACAGAGGGATGGGTGTATTTTGGTAATTTCAGTCCGACACGATAAAATCCTGCCTGCCGTGTTTTCACTTTTGGCCACCGACGAGTCGCCTCGCTCTCTTCTCTCTAAGAAACGCTCTTAACGGTTTTCGGTTTTTACTGGAGACAAACTTTCAACCTCCGCCTTGAGCGTTGCGCCCCGGCACTACCTCTGTCTCCACAGTGTACTTCTTGTTTCCATGTTACCCTCGTAATTCTCTTCCCAATCCCTATGATCTAGGGACACGTGTCTATTCATTGGTATTTTTTGTCAGTAAAAATTATTTGTTTTAATAATTAATAACGCTCATGTTCGTGTCTCTCGGGCATTAAATGTTAAATAATATATTAGCAGCATTTTTGTTTCTGTTTTAAATTCAGTAGGTTGAGTGGATATCCCTTATGATACCTGTGTTGTGTTGGTTAATTGCAGAGCCAAACAAGCTGAGGAATTGAATGAACGTGCTGTGGCTGCTGCCCCAGAGGAGGTTGTTTCCCATACTGTAATGTGGGTCCCTATCTCTTGTATATTTATTTTATTTCATTTTTCACTTTCGCAAATATTTGAAGCAAAAAGAAAGCTACATGCATATGCCTATGTTATACATTTATGCGGGGTACGAACCAAAAGTAGTAGTAGTTTGATTATAATTGAACCTTTAGCTGAAATCGTAATGTAAGAAGTGGGGTGCCCCGGCCATGTTGGCCGTATTTATGTGCCCTCGTGATACTGAACCTAACACGCCAGTTTTTCTGTCACATTACTTTCCGTGGTTGGATGCACTTGAATTTATAACGATTTGCCCCCTTTTCATTTCTTCAAATTCTCTTTTCTGCCCTCCTCTGTCTTCCTGTTAGTTTTCTCACCTCATAGGTAAAACAGGGGTAAACGTGGACTGGAATCGGTTTTCTCTTACCTGTTCTGCTGCATCATCTTTGACCACCCCCACTTACTCTGCCTGCTTTAATCACATGCCCATTCTGAAATCTGTGTTTCATGCCCGTCACTCTTTTGCATGTCCTTTCCCTTTTATCCCACAGATTCGTAAGTGGCCATGAAGAGGGGACCTTATTTAAAAATGTTGTATATACACGTACAATATGCAATGTATTATTTTATTTCCCTGGGTTTTATTTGTTCAAGTGAATCCGTTCTTAATCTTGTCCAAAGAACAGCAATGTATCTGTTCGATTCCGTAGATTGTGACTGAAATAGCATCGTGGCAACTTCGTTGTAAAAAATGACAAAAAACGAATATTGACCATATCTTCTATGGCCCTGTCCCTAAATGAGGTCAAGATTTTTAGCCGTTATACTTGTGAAAATCATTTTTGTCTTCTCTAGTCAACGAGATTATTGATGTCATTCTTTGTCTGCACATTTCAGCCTGCAATTTCTTAGTTGTTATACATCTTCTTGTATGATTTAACTTATAAGCTCAGAACCAATGTGATAATATATTCTCAGTGATTGACGGAAATTGGAAAACGATGTGTTTGATATGGCAGGACGATCCGAAACAGCACTGAAAGAAGAAAGTTGGGATTTTTCTCCTGCGGAACCGGTAATCCCATTGATGACTGCTGGCGTTGCGACCCCAACTGGCAACGTAACAGGAAGCACCTCGCAGACTGCGGCATTGGATTTGGTAGGAACGCCATTGGTGGTCGTGACGGTCGCTTTTATGTCGTCACTGACTCCGGAGACGATGACCCAGTCAACCCAAAGCCCGGCACTCTGCGGCACGCAGTGATCCAGGACAGGCCGCTCTGGATTGTATTCAAGCGTGACATGGTGATACAATTGAAGCAGGAACTCCTTGTCAATAGCTTCAAGACGATTGATGGGCGAGGAGCAAATGTGCACATTGCTAATGGAGGCTGCATCACTATCCAGTATGTGACAAACGTGATAATCCACGGTCTTCACATCCATGACTGCAAACCCACAGGCAACGCAATGGTGAGAAGCTCCCCAACACACTATGGTTGGAGGACAATGGCGGACGGTGACGCCATTTCCATATTTGGATCCAGTCACTTATGGGTCGACCACAATTCCCTCTCTCACTGTGCTGATGGCCTCGTCGATGCTATCATGGGCTCTACAGCCATTACAATCTCCAACAACCACTTCACCCACCACAATGAGGTGCGTTCATTTGCATGCACTTCCTAATTTCCTTCCCTGTTTCAGCTAGTTTTAACTACTCAATTTTAAATAATAATGCCCCTTTGTTGGAATTCAGGTGATTCTGCTGGGGCACAGTGACTCCTACACGAGGGACAAGCAAATGCAAGTGACCATCGCTTACAACCACTTTGGAGAGGGACTCATCCAGAGGATGCCAAGGTAATTAACAACATTGAATATATACCACCACTCTCATATTGAAACTTTGTTGGTCATCCAGAGTATGAAATAAGATAGTGTGATGGATAATAATGCAGGTGCAGGCACGGGTATTTCCACGTAGTGAACAACGACTACACTCACTGGGAGATGTATGCGATTGGAGGAGTGCAAACCCCACCATCAACAGCCAGGGGAATAGATATAATGCTCCCCTCAACGCCTTCGCCAAGGAGGTGACAAAGCGAGTGGAGACTGCAGAAAGCCAGTGGCACGGATGGAACTGGAGGTCGGAGGGAGATCTGATGCTGAACGGTGCTTATTTCACCCCCTCCGGCGCCGGAGCTTCAGCCAGCTATGCCAGAGCCTCCAGCTTAGGAGCTAAGTCCTCTGCCATGGTTGGCACCATGACGTCCAATGCAGGTGCACTTGGCTGCAAAAGAGGCGGTCAGTGCTAGCACCATCCATCCATCAAAACAACAATTAGCCCCCATTTTTATTTTACCATATTTTAGCAGCAAGCAAGTTGTGTAAGTCCATTGTTTTGCAACCTCACAGGGTCTTGTGTTCTTGACAAGTGTACATTTATTACACGCGTCAACTTGTTGTGGCACCCCCGTTTTTTTTTGTTTTTCACATTGTGTGTATCTACTATCCAGTATTGGTCAACCTCAGCGGCTCGTCCTGCTCCAGCCCTAACAAACAATGCCAATGAAGGAGCAGGAGCAGAAGCGTGCTCCACTGTTTCTTCTTCTTCCGTCCATCCCAGCTCACTCCACCGACATTTACCCCACTCCATTTCCATTACATTGAGGCAGCGTCAAATCATGATCCTTCTATACTGTCAAGTCTTTTTCATTTTCTATAGGATTTGGAATGAAATCAGATTTTTCACCTTTTATCTCTCTTGCCATTTTGTTTATTTGTGGTTCTTATGGTGTTAAATGTCAATTCAATTATATACTACAAGCAAAAGCACGATTTGTCAAACTCGAGTTATCGAAAAACTCTATTAAGGACGATGATGATGAATGATGGAAAAGCAAAAGCAGGGGTCTTTTTGTTCCCCTTTTCACCTTTTTTAAACTTTCTTGATCTGTTTTAATATTTTGTTCATTGTCAATGAAGCGATCTTGGCCTTTTGGTTGTGCAGTTGTAGTTGTACATCATTAATCTCATCTGCCAATGCTGGTTTCTCTACCACCAAAGAGTGATTCTTTCATGTGCACACCTGGACCCCCCAACATGCACACACACACTCATCATCTTTCCAATTAACATGATGACCCCTTTTTACTCACAATGTCCCTGTCCCCTCCTCCCTTCATGTTTCCAATTGAAGTCAAGTAATCTTTTGTAAAAGAGTAAATTAACTTGTCCCTTTAAAGGCGTGTTAGGTGTAAACACAACTCAATTAACTTTTTTTTTTTTCATATTTCGCTTTTGTCAAGAAAGTAATTGACTCATAGTGCTATTCTTATGAGAGTAATAATTTCTACAGGTTATGCCTAAGCAACAGACCTCATAGGTCAATAAGGAATTGATTCCTAAATGGGAATCACGACAAGTCATTTGTTTGCAGTAGAATTGAAGTTGGAGTGTTGGATAGAGGGAAATGACACGTCGTTGTTGGAGGAAGGAAGTAAATGCGAATGGAGAGAGGAAAGGCAAAGGCACATGTTGAGATGGCGAAGCCATGTGAGATAGGTCCCATTTGGCATGTGAGGAGTTTCACTTTCACTTCAAAAATCAAAAGCAAATGTATATGATATGGCTTCTGTGCTGTTAGGCCCCCCATTATCCTCCGATCATGAAGAGCTTCTAAGTAGAGTATCAAATACGTTCACACTGCCATTAAATGCACAGGTTACTGTCATTGAGCAGATGCACAAGTTACTGCCATTGAAAAGGAAAAACTAAGTAAAAATTGGGGTGTGAATGCAACCATTTGTGCAGATTAAGCTGTTATGCTGGTATGAGGTTATAAGTAGAAAGGTTGGGCACCGACAAAAATTGGGGGTGTAGTTAGGGAGGTACGTACATTGAAGTGACCAAATGAATGAGAGAACCAAAGAAGGCATGTGGTTATTTTATGAGGTGTAAGAATTTAAGTGGGTGGTTCCACTAATTAGTAATTGCTTTCCATGACAAGCAAAGTTGCAGTGGTGCCCAGTTGCATCCTCTCTTTCCATAAAGGTATAACAAACACAGCATTTTCAAGATGCTTCATTAATTAACAACTTCATCATCATCAATAACATGCTCTAATCATTATTAGTATTACCTCTAAGCTTGATCTTGCCAATCACCTTCCTTCCCTTGAAATTCTCATGCACAACACTTACTATTATTTGTTTTTCAGCTCAGTGCCAATCTCATCATCATTTATTTAACCCACCATATTGTGCAGATTTTTTTTTTTCCCCAGTACCATACACAGGAGGAGGGGGGGGGGGGGAATCAAGTGCCATATGTTCCTATTAGTAAATAATAAAATATAGACAAAAATAATGTTCTTTGGACCATGGAGGAGAAAGATGGTTGACACTCGCAAAATATTTGAAAATGACAGTCCCTACGTAAATGGGGGCTCCTCTTAATTTATAGTAATTTGTCATTTATTTATTTATTTTCATTCTTTTTCGGGGTTTTCAACGTATACACGTCTCTATCATCAGCAAGAAGAAAACAAAATAAATCCAAAAAACAGATAATATTAATATAAATATAATATCACAAAGAGCAAGTCACTGTAAAGTGTAAATTATAGACATGTTTTGCTAGCTTTGACCAATTTAAAAGCTATGCCCAAAAGGTCTATATCTACCTATAATCAGTTCTCCCTCGTTCTGCAGAGGAGCTCTAATTGAAAACATAATATTTTTAAACTAAGAAAGAGTCAAAATTTTCCTAAGAAAATTTAAAATTGTAGCTCAGATTTTATATTCATAATCACCTATGTATAAAAAAGGAAAAAAAGCACAGTATTGGTTACATGATCTGACATATTCAGCAATGCAATAATGGATTTAGTGATAACACCAACTATTCCAAGTGGGTTCACCTCAAACGTCATATCATCAGGGTAAAATACAATAATAGATTTTATTTTTGGGACAACGATGAAATAATGGATTTAAAAATACCAATTGGAGGTGAAAGATGATGAATTAGGTTATGAATTTTTTTAAAATGAAAGTATCTGGCTATAATTGAAAATTGGGGTTCACTCTTATTCTCCAGGAACAAAAATCAGTATTATGAAAAGGATGAGATTGAAAAAGTTACCCTCCTGTTTCATTCTCTTCCTTTATCTCTAGAATTTACAAGCAACAGATAAAAGCCAACATGATTTCCCCTTTCCATTCCACTGATTTCCATTCATTCAAACAAATTCCAAGTACCATCAAAATGTCAACCAAGAATTTCACCCCAAAAAAATGTCAACCAAGAAGCAATTATCCTTTCACTAGCAGAAGGCTATAAAACGTTGTGCCTATAGAATCTACTCCATAGCAGCAGCAAAAAAGCTCTTAGACATTGTCAATCTGAAAAGTGTATCCAGCTTCAGCAAAATGTGACTTCACCATATCAAGAGCTTTAAAACGGTGCGAAATTTTGTTCTTTTCTTCCTTTGGCATCTCTGCATAACTATGCATAGAACAAACAAAGCCAATTAGATTCCATTGATGATCATGGAATACGAATAATATAATAGCAAAGGTTAGAATTACGTTTGCTCATAGCCATCAGGTTGAAAAATTGGATCCCATCCAAAATCATTGGGTCCCCTTGCAGGAACAATCTTCCCCTAGCATTCCAGCCAGAATTATGAATTAGTCCATCATTTACATTAGCTCCTTTCACTAGATGTAAAGAATATATAAACACATTGACTTCTGGCACACAGCGAGGAAAATTTAAGGAAATACCATGGTTTTTCCGATAAAAGTCTGAGTTCGCAACCAGGCTCAACAGCAAAGGAAAATGCACACAATGCATAAGCTGATTTATCATCATAAGCCATCAACAAGTTGTTGAGACCTGGAAAATGAATTGAAGGAGTGGTAAATCAGAACTCTTGAGACAGCCTTCCCAAAAAATCATAGAATTGAAAATAAATGCGCACATTAAACAGTTAAGGCAATACCTTCGTGACCAATCTTCTGCAGGAACCATTTGCTGCAGGATTCATCCAACCAATCAATTAATGATAATCAGTTATGATACAAAAAAGATGATGCATCCTAGTAATAACAAATTTAAATTATCGGTAGCTTATAATCAATTGAGAATAAAAAATCCTAGGAAAAAAAACTTTATAGGGAGAGTTGTTTGACTTTGTGAAAAGAAAAATCATTTTCAATTTTTGACAGCACAAATAACAGAAATGCATAGTAGTAATCTCTGAACTTTTCAAGCTGCATCTTAGTTTAAAAACTACCCACTAGGCACTAGCTTATTTGACAAGAATGTCAAAGACATCCGAAGAAGATTGCATAGAAATGGAAGATAAAACAACACTTAAAGATATGCATTTTATAAACTGCAAAGGGATTTGGGGAGACAATAAATCCAACCAAGGAAGAACCAATGCATTGCACTGTACATTTGAAGGTTACAAATCATGCTAGAAGCAATATTTAATCATGATTTGAACTTTAAGTCAACACCAAAATACCAAAATAGATTTTGTTCCATTGAAACGTATGTCTTGAGAAAATGTATAATCAATATCAAGTTCCAGTCCCGTCTTGAGGTCTAAGATCAGTTATATCTCTTCCTTGGCTTCCAACAAGATACACTAGGATCAAAGAAATATTGATTGAAAGGAACAGAAACAATATAATAAAATAGTCTCCTGGCTACTACGGAGATCTTTTATAGTGCTATAAGTTTGCTTTGATAACAGTCCAACTTGAATGAGCTATATCATTGAGTACAGTAACATTTAAGATTTTCGCCCACCACAACTTAGCTTTGTGATTAACAAAGTCAAATATAAGTGAATTTTGTTTGATCTTGATTTAGCCCTGAAAAGAACATAAACTTTGTTTGAATTCTGACATAAAAGTATAAAACAGTGAGACATTGTATTTAAGCTTGCGTCATTTACTACCAAAAGCTAATGAAGAACTTGTGTCATTTTCTATTCTCAATCATGGTATTTCATGATGCACGTCATTTTTAAAATTTTAAAAGGACTGGCACTTAGGCCAACACTTAATAAGAGCTATAATTTAGAAAGAAAGAAGAGTTTACCCGAAGAGTCACATTAAAAATTGATACAGAACTTACATGTAAGGCCCTGCAACAATTTCAAACATGCAAAAAGACCCAGAGTCAAGTTTGGTAGATTCAAATACAATACATAACATGATGAAGAATAAGAATATGACATCTACCTGGGAGGCCCTTTAAGGCATTGAAACAGAGGCAAGTGTCTTCTACAAGTACAGGTCCATTAACCTTGCCATACATTGAAAAATATAAAATGAAACAGGAGAAAAAAATTGAATGAAAACAAAGAAATACAGCTTAAAATCAAACAAGTTCTTGTGTGTATAAGACAACAAAGTAACTAAGTACCTGAGCAGCAGCCAATCGAGCCTTCTCTTTAGAGATCTCTTCAGGCTCACCTTGCAACTCTGGCACTGTAAAATGAATCAGAAAAATCAGGCGTGCAGGAGAACTGTAAGGAAAATTTTAAAAGTGGACAGAAATCTTACAGTCTAGCTTGAGAGACTTAAAAGGAACGGACTGGCCCAAGATAGTGCGTACTTCTTCAAGCTTTTTGGCATTGCCGGTGACAAAAGTAACTGGCTGTGACAGTACTCGCCCTGAAGCTTTGGCCATTGCAGCAGCTGCCATTACCCGAGGTGTCTGGTTTTGTCTTCTCTGGCAGGAGGCAGAATAACTAGAATATAATGAAATCAAGGATCCCTAATACAAAATAGTCTTTATGCATATATATATTCTAAGGATGGTTTCGGACAATATGCCTGATCTTCTGCAAAACAGCAAGTAGCAACCAGGCTAAAATTCCTAAAACACTTGATTAAAACTATGTTTTTCAAAAACACATCCCAATCTCAATATCTTAAAGTTGAAGGGGACTTCAACCTCACCTTTAAAACCCAATTCTTAAAGTCATTAAGCATCTCAATGGACACTTCCCTCGTTTTCTATACTTTGAAATCAGATCTAAATGCATAGGGAGAACGTCATTGTGATAAAGACTATGTAAAGTGTATTTAAAAGCTACTCAACAATCAACTTGTTCTTAAAGTGAGAGCCTGAAACACCAGCAGACCAAAATCTAAGTACCAACAGAAACAGGACAAGCTGTCACCATTGTCAAAACAATGTCCTTCCAATTTGATTATGGATAATCAGAAATCTCCAAGCACCGCATCGATAAAATGCAAGGAAATGCATTAGAAGTTTTGATAAAAAAAAGGATCCGAAGTCTAACAGTCGATAGTACAAAGAAGTCCAAAACATTGAATATGCAATGAGTGAAAAGCAAGGGGTCTTTCATATAAACTCGAATTCTTCTACCTTAACAATTAATACTGAGAAATGTGGTGAAATACATAAACTAAAGACGAATCAATTCAGTGACTAACCACGATAAATGATTTTAGAATCACAGCCAAAGCAGAGTTCACAGAAGAGTAACTTTTTTTATCCGCAGTGTCTCTCTATAGTAATAGAAACAAAAGAAAAGGATGACGATGAGCCACATACCGCAGACGTAAAAGGCTCAATACAGAAGCAGTTGCTGTTATGGTAGCCAGTGGAGGAGCGACGGCGACGTGGCAGGGCGGTTCTCCGTGAAATGTGAACACAGCGTCACTGAAATTCTGAGAAGAAAGAAACGGGGTTTCTATTTAAGAAAAAAGTTTTTTTTTTTTGCTACATAAGAAAAAAGTTGTATCTGACCCGGCCAGGCATGCCTCCAGAACCTGTTTTTTTTTTAAATATATAAACGGTTTTTAGTCCGAAACAAATCATTACCTGGCCTGTGGGTTAAATAAGGCTGGGCATCTGAATTGGGCCCATTTTTGTTTTTTAAAAAACTGTTTTTTGGGTTTGAGCTCAAGCAAAATCCATAATAGCTTGAAAAGCATTCTACTTGAATATGCCAAATTTTTAAGGTTAATATTCTGGTCCTTTAAATTTGCCATCATTTTAGTTATGTTCCATTAAATTTTAAATCATTAGTTTTAGTTCTGGTAGGAGTAAAATGGTTCAAAACTTTATTGAGTTACATGCAGGCGGACCCAGAAAAATACTTAAGGGGCACTAATGGTGGGGATTTTTTTTTAATGGAAAGTTTTAAATGCACTAAAAAATAAAATAATATAAAAAAAAAAAAAGAATATCAAAAAAATATTCATGAAATCAAGTGAATACTAATGATGTAATAAGATATGCAATTATTTTACAAACCTGTCATTTAGAAAAGTAAGACTAAGTACTGTTAGAAATGTAGCTACATAAATTACAATGAAGGGTGGACACTCAATAAGTTCAAGTACATATATTTTAATAGCAAAAGTATATTACAATAAAAATAATTATAATGTCATTCTTCTAGGCCTTATTTTTTGGAATTCCATCATAATTTCCTTATTATCAATGCTATCAAATACATCTTTTTCAATATAAGGCACTAAACAATTATTTAACCATTTATCCCCAATTCAATTACAAAGTGTAGTCTTGATATATTAAGGGTGACACTTAATTTAAAGGTGGACAATCATTCAAACATGTATTATTATTATTATTATTAAAAAAAACAAATTCAAGGGGGTACTTGCCCCCCAACTCACAACGTGGGTCCGCCCATGGTTACATTGACCAATATTTAAACAAAATGAAACTTAAGAAACCAAAACTAAAAAGACAAATATGAGGAACCTGATATTAATGATACTTTTTGTTCTGGCGTAGAACCAGAACCCTAGCCCTGATGGGGCTAGGATGTTGATGTTGATTGGGACTTGACCTAGGAGCGATTCCTAGGGCCTACGTACCCTGAAGAGGGATCAAAGTCCACGTAGTTCGAGGATTAGATGAGGCGTTTAGCCAAAGGGGGTGGTCGTATGCTCTGTGGCGGTTGTATGTGAATAGCCGGAGCGTAGGCCGTGTAGAAGATGATGTACCTTTAGGGTTAACCCGCTATATATAGAGGCTACCTTAGGTTTAGGGTTTGAGCTGTGGGCTTCATGCCTCAAAGCCCAAGTGATGTGGCGTCATATCGTGCCATGTGGATTGCCCCTTGTTGGGCCATACAATGAGAATATGGGCCTTATATAAATCCATGTAACGATTGCCCCATTTCGGTAGTTCAAGGTTTTGGGCTGCAGGGGTGTATGATGTCTGGATAAGTCATCAGAGGTGTTGCCCATCTCTGACGTCTACGTCGGGCTAGGACTTGTTGAGCCCATTTCCACGTGTGCGTGGTAATGTTGCAGGTCTGATGAGTCGGGGTGACATCCTGCGTCTCGTGACGTGCCATGTTGGCGTCCTATGGCTTGAGGACTCGTGGTGAATACCGATGTCCAAAAGGGCGGCGAGGTAATAACCTCCGGTCCTAAGAGTGCCGCGGTAGAGCAGAGCGACCTAAGGGTCAGAGGTGGTAACCTCCGGCCCTAGGAATGCCGTGGTCTTGCTTAGGGGTTGGCTCAGGGTGGCGGGCGCTGTGGGCGAGGCAGCCCCTTCAAGCTAGAAGTTCTTTTCTTTTATTCTTCCTTTTCCTTTTGTTTCGGCGTAGGATGCCGGTTTTGTGTGTACTTTTGAACAATTAACCTTATGAATGAAAATTCAAGTAATTGGTCCATTGTGTACTTTTAACTTTATGCATAAAGCGCACATAGTCAAGTTCTAGACCGGGCCGGGGTCTTTAAATAATTAGAGTCCGCTTAGTACTCTTACGGTGTCGAAACCGGAGTGCATGAGTAGGGGTGTCTAAATATACCACGCTACGAGGTTCGGAGTCGTTATCAGGGATTTTAACCGGGGTAAGGGCAAATTGTCACATGCTCATTCGTGGTCGTCGTCGGGACACACTTTGACCAAGTGGACCTGATCGGGGTCGGTATGACTATTCGCCTTCTTACTTAGGTGTCAATTTCGATGCATCAAAATATATACAGAGTGCATGGGCCTCGGTGTCGATTACGGGCGTATGGACCTCGGTGTCGGTCTGCTTATTCGGCGAATCATTTAAGCACTCTTAGAATTGAACATTCGGTTAATAAACCCTTTATTAATTCTAGAGATGATTAGCTTTGTAAAGTGACAATTCGGACATGAGGTGTCGTTGCGGCGTTTCGGCTACGACTAGGCCTAGCTATAATAGATCCTTAGCTTGTCGCCGTTCCTTGTCCTCTTGATTTGTTTCCTAGCCCGGTAGGCTCCTCTGTTGATTTTTTCCTTAATCCGGTAGGGGCCGTCCCAATTTGCGGCCAATTTGCCATCTCTGGCTTTTTTGTTACTGACGTCGGCCCTTCGTAGGACTAGGTCTCCCGATCGAATACCACAGGCACGACCTTTCTGTTGTGTTTGGCCGTAATGAGTTGTTTGGCCGCCATGTCTAGGCAGTGTGCCGTGGTTCATCTTTGCTTCCGTCAAGACTTTACGTTGAGCAGAGTTTTAGCGGGATCGGTGTAGCCGAATCGCGTTCTTCTATTTTTGGAGGTGGATTCCATCCAATTTAATACGGCACCCTTGCGCCCGGTGATGGGAGGGTACCAATAGCTCAAAGGAAACACGGGTGATATGTGGATTCGAAGAAATATGTAATGAACAATAACATATAAAGAAAAAGGTACATTGCCTCCACGAATAAGATCTTGTACCTCGCGATTTATGCAAACTTTAGCATTGACGATGACGGTTGTCATCTCGAAACAATCCCGATTGATGCACGTATTAAGTGTAACAGAGGTCCGTTACGGGTGTCGTGACCGAATTTGTTTCTCCATTTGTGGGTGTCGTAACCCTTAACTCGTTTGTCCATTATGGGTGTCGTAACCATGGACTCGTTTATCAGTTCTGTTGCCCCAGGCCGGTAGTTCGAGTCTTTGAGCTGCCAGGGATGTGTTGATTTACCAACCCGGATCAGATTGTTCGTGATTGTCGGGATTGCTTGCGTCTTGACCCAAGATTCGGGTTTTAACTTAACACCAAGATTCAGGGTTTACATACTCTAACAGAGATTCGAGGTTGAGATACTCGAACAGAGATTAGGGTTTATTATTTCTCGGATTCATACATGTAAATAGACTTGGTGGGATTGCGGTGCAACACGGGCAGAGTTTTAACCAGATTCGGTGTAACAGGGTTCGTCTTCAAAACTTTGGCGGGCCGGGATTTTAACCAGATTCGGTGTAACCGGGTATGCCTTCAAATTTACTCGGAGCCGGGATTTTAACCAGATTCGGTGTAGCAGGATCCGTTTTAAAACTTTGCGAGCGGTGTCCTAACCAGATTTGGTGTAGCTTAGGGTATGCCTTCAAATTTACTCGGGCGGGATTTTAACAGATTCGGTGTAGCAGGGTATGCCTTCAAATTTACTCGGGCCGGATTTTAACCGATTCGGTGTAGCAGGATCCGTTTTCAAAACTTTGGCGAGTAGGGGTCCTAACGATTTGGTGTATGCAGGGTATGCCTTCAAATTTACTCGGAGCGGGATTTTAACCAGTTCGGTGTAGCAGGGTATGCCTTCAAATTTACTCGAGTCGGGATTTTAACCGATTCGGTGTAGCAGTGTCCGTTTTCAAAACTTTGGCGAGAGCGGGGTCCTAACCAGATTTGGTGTAGCAGGGGTACGCCAAGGAGGAGGATGAGAATCCTACTCAAATTTGGGTTCCAAAGGAGAAAAGATGACTCACGTCTGGGTTCCCGAAGAGAGGATGAGAATCTGCTCAAATCGGGTTTCCAAGAAGAAAGGATGAGAATCCTATCAAATTTGGGTTCCAAAGAGAAAAGGTGACTCACATCTGGGTTACCCAAAAGAGAGGATGAGAATCCTGCTCAAATCTGGGTTCCCAAGAAGAGAGGATGAGAATCCTATCAAATTTGGGTTCCAAAGGAGAAAAGATTACTCACATCTGGGTTCCCCAGAAGAGAGGATGAGAATCCTGCTCAAATCTGGGTTCTCAAGAAGAGAGGATGAGAATCCTATCAAATTTGGGTTCCAAAGAGAACAGATGACTCACATCACGGGTTCCCGAGAAGAGAGGATGAGAATCTGCTCAAATCACGGGTTCTCAAGAAGAGAGGATGAGAATCCTATCAAATTTGGGTTCCAAAGGAGAAAAGATGACTCACATCTGGGTTCCCAAGAAGAGAGGATGAGAATCTGCTCAAATCCGGGTTCCAAAGGAGAAAGATGACTCCTGGCTGGGTTCCCCAGAAGAGAGGATGAGAATCCTGCTCAAATCTGGGTTCCCAAGAAGAGAGGATGAGAATCCTACTCAAAAATCCGGGTTCCCAAGGAGGGAGGATGAGAATCCTGCATACTATCTTCTCATCATGTGAATTCATGAAGAAACAGAAAAAGATAGGGCATCTAAATTTATACCAGAATTGAAAAGTCTGGGTTCCCAGGAGAGAGGATGACGATCCTTGAGGAGGGAGGATGAGAGTCCTACCTACTATCTTCTCATCATGTGAATTCATGAAGAAACAGAAAAAAGAAAACCCATGGTGGAGATGCAGGGGATGAGAATCCTTGAGGAGAGAGGATGAGAATCCTTCATTACACATTGCTCAATTTCCCAACTTCAACTTATCCAATGAGAGGAGAGAGGATGACGATCCTTGAGGAGAGAGGATGAGAATCTTTCATTCCACATTGCTCAATTTCCCAACTTATCCAATGAGAGGAGAGAGGATGAGAATCCTTGAGGAGAGAGGATGAGAATCCTTTATTCCACATTGCTCAATTTCCGACTTATCCAATGAGAGGAGAGAGGATGACGATCCTTGAGGAGAGAGGATGAGAATCCTTCATTCCACATTGCTCAATTTACCAACTTATCCAATGAGAGGAGAGAGGATGAGACTCCTTAAGGAGAGAGGATGAGACTCCTTCATTCCACATTGCTCAATTGCCAACTTATCCAATGAGAGGAGAGAGGATGACGATCCTTGAGGAGAGAGGATGAGACTCCTTCATTCCACATTGCTCAATTGCCAACTTATCCAATGAGAGGAGAGAGGATGACGATCCTTGAGGAGAGAGGATGAGAATCCTTCATTCCACATTGCTCAATTTACCAACTTATCCAATGAGAGGAGAGAGGATGAGACTCCTTCATTCCATATTGCTCAATTGCCAACTTATCCAATGAGAGGAGAGAGGATGGCGATCCTTGAGGAGAGAGGATGAGACTCCTTCATTCCACATTGCTCAATTGCCAACTTATCCAATGAGAGGAGAGAGGATGACGATCCTTGAGGAGAGAGGATGAGACTCCTTCATTCCACATTGCTCAATTGCGGCTTATCGTACACTTATCCAATGAGAGGAGAGAGGATGACGATCCTTGAGGAGAGAGGATGAGAATCCTTCGTTCCACATTGCTCAATTTACCAACTTATCCAATGAGAGGAGAGAGGATGACGATCCTTAAGGAGAGAGGATGAGACTCCTTCATTCCACATTGCTCAATTGCCAACTTATCCAATGAGAGGAGAGAGGATGACGATCCTTGAGGAGAGAGGATGAGACTCCTTCATTCCACATTGCTCAATTGCCAACTTATCCAATGAGAGGAGAGAGGATGACGATCCTTGAGGAGAGAGGATGAGACTCCTTCATTCCACATTGCTCAATTTGCCAACTTATCTTATACCGCACCCTCTCTTAAAAGAATTCCCAAGAGATCCTGGTGATCCTTCCAACTATCTTCTCGTCATGTAGAGACATGGAGAGTTAAAAGAAAACCCATGTGAAGAAGCTCAAAACCAAAGTCGTTGCTCAAACAACAATGGTTTCTCTGAATCCCTTCAGAGGCTGCTACGATTCTTGATTTTGCTGCTGTGGATTTTCGAGAACTGCCGTGCAAAGGCATCGGCTGCTTACGGTATTGACCATCGTTGGTCGTAGGAATCGAAATTTACGGTCCCCGCGGACGGCGCCACTGTTACGGCGTAGAACCAGAACCCTAGCCACGATGGGGCTAGGATGTTGATGTTGATTGGGACTTGACCTAGGAGCGATTCCTAGGGCCTACGTACCACGAAGAGGGATCAAAGTCCACGTAGTTCGAGGATTAGATGAGGCGTTTAGCCAAAGGGGTGGTCGTATGCTCTGTGTGGCTGTATGTGAATAGCGGAGCGTAGGCCGTGTAGAAGATGATGTACCTTTAGGGTTAACCCGCTATATATAGAGGCTACCTTAGGTTTAGGGTTTGAGCTGTGGGCTTCTATGCCTCAAAGCCCAAGTGATGTGGCGTCATATCGTGCCATGTGGATTGCCCCTTGTTGGGCCATACAGCAGAATATGGGCCTTATATAAATCCGTAACAGTTGCCCCCCCATTGATCCCTCTTCAGGGTACGTAGGCCCTAGGAATCGCTCCTAGGTCAAGTCTCAACCAACATCAACACCCTAGCCCCTCAGGGCTAGACAATCTGTGTTCTACACCGAGAATAGTGGCGCCCGGCCAGTGGGGGCCAGATAAATTTCGATTCCGTGACCAACGATGGTCAATACCGAAGCGGCGATCGAGATGCCTTTGCACGGCAGTTCACGAAAATCCACGGACAAAAAATCAAGAATCGTAGTAGGCTTTGCTTCACATGGGTTTTCTTGTAACTCTCCATGGGTCCACATGACGAGAAGATAGTAGGCGGGATTGTCATCCTCTTTCCTTGGAAACCCGAGTTATTATCCTCTTTCTGAGGAACTCGGGATCCTCCCTCCTTTCTCCTTGGGAACCCGGATGTGTTCATCTTTTAATTCTTCATGGGTCTACATGACGAGAAGATAGTAGGCGGGATTGTCATCCTCTTTCCTTGGAAACCCGAGTTATTATCCTTTTCCTTGGGAACCCAGGGATCCTCCCTCCTTTCTCAGTGGGAACCCAGATTTGAGCCATCTTTTCTCCTTTTGGGAACCCAAATTGAGCAATGTGGAATGAAGGATTAGATGCCTTATTCTCATGGGTTTTCTTTTGTTTCTTCATGAATTCACATGATGAGAAAATAGTAGGCAGGATTCTCATCCTCCCTCCTCAAGGATCGTCATCCTCTCTCCTAGAAACCCAGACTTTTCAATTCTAGTATAAATCTAGATGCCCTATTCTCATGGGTTTTCTTTTGTTTCTTCATGAATTCACATGATGAGAAAATAATAGGCGGGATTCTCATCCTCCTCCCTCGAGGATCGTCATCCTCTCTCCTACTCATTGGATAAGTTGGGAAATTGAGCAATGTGGAATGAAGGATTCTCATCCTCTCTCCTCAAGGATCGTCATCCTCTCTCTCTCTCATTGGATAAGTTGGGAAATTGAGCAATGTGGAATGAAGGATTCTCATCCTCTCCCCTCGAGGATCGTCATCCTCTCTCACAGGAACCCGGACTTTGGTATAAATTTAGATGACTGAAAGTTTGGCGGCGGAACCGAGGTCAAACACGGGATTGCTTTCTGGATTTCACGGTGGCATGCTCGGGAAAAGTCGAGACCTAATCGGAAACGCGGCGGGGACCTAAATGAAATCTCCAAAGGTTTCATTAAAGGACTTAAGTGCAAATCTTAAAAGGTTTTGCATAGGGACCTAAGCGCAAACCTTGAAAGGTTTCATAAAGAGACCTAACGAAATCTCAAGTGGGTTTCATAAAGGGACCTAAAAAAATCTCAAAAGATTTCATAAAAGGACCTAAACGAAAATCTCAAAAGGTTTCGTACAGGGGACCTAAGTGAAAATCTCAAAAGGTTTCGTATAGGGACCTAAGTGAAACTCTTAAAAGGTTTCGTACGAGGGACCTAAGTGAAAATCTTAAAAGGTTTCATCTGAGTGACCTAAGTGGAACTCCTAAAAGGTTTTGCGAGAGGACCGAAATGCGAATTTTATTTACGCAGCGTCAAAAAGTTTGGAAGCAAAATTCGGACCCCAGGTTACACCATATTTGGTTTAAACCCCGACTCATGAATTTTAAGGGCGGACCAGGTTACACGAACTGGTTAACATCCCAGACAACTCAAAGACTTGAACTACCAAGGTGGAGACATTGAGTGGATAACGAAATGGGCACGTTGAGCGATTTGCCTGGCATGATAAGTATTTCCCATTTGTTGTGATTTGCTTACATGTTATTAAATGCAGGAATATAGACCAGACAATTAGCCCGGATAAATTGCTACGAAAGCAAATTAAGCTGGATGGACGAAATCCAAGCCACGAAAGCCAGGTGTCACACGCAATCATGGCAAAATCAGAGGGTACTCCCCAAGAGTCGCGCGGTGGTCACATCAACCACCCCGGATCGTCACTCAAGGCGTCGGTCGTCATCATGACACTCCACGAGACGCGGGACGCGCCCTGGCTCATCGGACATTGCAACGTTACCATGTACCCAAGGAAATGAGTTCAACAAGTCCTGGCAGCGCAAGCGTCGGGAGATGGGCAACACCTCGGATGACTTATCCAGGACATCATACACCCGCGGTCAAAACCTTGAACTACGGGGTGAGAGGCATCTGTTACGGATTTTATATAAGGCCCATTAGCGATGCGGCCCAATAACGAGGGATCTATCATGATCGCCAGCAGTTAGATAAGATCATAACCAACCTACAATCAAGGAGATAATCAAGGGAATCTCTACACCAAATCGGGACCCACAACCTAAGGTAACCTCTATATATAGATGGTTAACCTAACAGTACACATCTTCTATCTCTACGCTCTCTCAATTGCATATCTGCTTACGAGCACACACCCCACGCCCTTTGGCTAACAACCATCCAGTATCCTCGAACTACGTGGACTTTGATCCCTCTTCAGGGTACGTAGGCCCTAGGAATCGCTCCTAGGTCAAGTCTCAACCAACATCAACACCCTAGCCCCTCAGGGCTAGACAATCTGTGTTCTACACCAGAACACTTTTTAAATAAAATTAAGAACCATATATATTCTGATTAAAGACTGATACCATTATATGTAAAAAGTCATATATTTGTTATGTCATTAAAAATTTCAATTATATTTATAAACTATATATTTAACTATTATGCTCCTGCTTCAGAAATTCATGCACCTTCTTATTTTCAGAATAGTTTTTTTTTTTTTTTTATAAACTTTCTGAATACTAAATAAAAAGTACTACCTTGGTCCTAATTATAGGGCAATATTTGATAGTGTTTTTGTCCTAATTATAGGACAAAATTCTAATTTTTGTTAATTTATTCATAAAATATCTCTATTGATACTTTTTCGATAACAATTTAATAATGTACCTATATATTCTATGAGCTATTTTTTATGCTTTCTGTAAAAACTTTAAGTTCACCTTAACTACTCTTTCTATTTTTGGAATTTCAGGACAGTTAATTAAAGCTGGGGAAGAAAGTAATGCAAATTATAAATGGAGTCATATATTTACATTATTACTTGGTCTCGTTTCATCTATTTCTAGTGGAACCAGCTACTGCCTTATAAGGGCTGCAGCAAAAGCTTCTGATCAGCCCCTGTAAGATCACAAAGTTGTTTTCTGGTGTTCATTGTCATCTCTTAAATAAGGGCATTTAAAAAAAAAATTAATTAATTTAACTTATATCCTTAATCCCTTTAAATTTTGATGAATATGTTTTATAATTAGGACTGAAAGAAATAGTAATCCATATATGAATTAATAAAAAAAAAATGGGGTGATACCTAAAAGGAAGTTATACATGGATCGATGTGAGGAAGATGCCAAAACTGAAACAGACATTGTGGGCGTTTTTACAGTTATGGTTTTTTCTTAATATGAACAATTTTTTTTTTTAGAAAAATTCTAAATAAATACTATTTGAATTTGCAAAACCCCAGAAATCTGTTGAATTTGTAAAAAAACTGAGAGGTATAAAGGACCTATGAATGATATGCAAATTCAGGTGAAATTACCCAACCTTTAATTTTAAATAAAATAAAAAAAAAACCCTCCAACCCCCACCACCGCCGGCCAACGGGGTTAGAGGGGTTTTTTTTTAAACTAAGGGTAAAAGGGTAATTTCACACAAATTTGCATATCCCTCATAGGTCCTTTATACCTCTTAGTCTTTTTACAAATTCAACAGACTTCTGGGAGTTTTACAAATTCAAATGGTATTTATTTGAAATTTTCCCTTTCTTTTTTCCCCCTCAAAATTTAAGTTACTTTTTTTTCTGCCTTTATTAAATACATATTTTTATATCAGTTATTCCCTACTCACAATTGATTCCCTTTCATTTAATCATTTATTATTTATTCTCTCCTATATTTTATGTCTTTTTCATAAATAGTGATATATTTAGAAGAAACATAACATTTTTTTACATATTTATAGTTTTTACTAATTTTAACTTTCGGTTCATTTTGCACAATAAAAAAAGTTGCTTATTAAAAAGACATAAAGGGTTATTATATATAAAAATCATTAGTATTTTCCTCCTGTTTTTCTTGTACCGCTTTGCGAGTACTGGACACATACACACATGTATATATTTAACCAAAATATATATTTCCATTCATAATGACAACCAAGAATCACAAACCACATTGGGAAGGGACGAAGGTTCTTTCAATTCAAGCGCATAGAACTTTGAACCACCGACGAAAAGAAACAGAAGACATTCTAGGGGTCAAGACTCATCTGTTACCAGTTTTTGCTCATATACGTTTACATAATACATACTCGGATACTCCCTCATGCATTTGATATAAAACATACTTAATAAATTGATTTTGATCCTAAATCTAATATATAACTTTTATATTTATCAATTTTTTTTTTTCTAATTTATCCATGTACATATTCTCTCAATAATAACTAAAGAATAGAAAGAATGAAGGAATTAAAGAAGTTGATTGAATATTCTAAAAAATATTTTATATTAATTAACTCAACTAACTTACTTATTCTAATCAAATTAGTTAAATATGTCTTACACACTCTTCACCCCTATTAAAGACGGAAGGATTGCAAATTATACACAATATTTTTTTTTTTTTTTTGTAGAGGCTCTTTTCACTTGGCCATTGCTCTCCTTTTCCTGTTTAACCGGAGGCAAAATCTCAACTTTTCCCGATCACCTGTTCATGCAGCCATGGACCACTTGCCATTTTCATGAGTCTTCTGCATGAAGGCAACGGTACTTGTATTAGTATCTATTCACAGAAACAAAAGAGGATGCAAAATCCTATGATATAGACTAAACCAAAGAAGACACAGATATTTGGAAAATGAGGCAAATCTTTGTGTTTTTCTTCTCTGTCACCACCACTCTCTTGTGTTGTTGTACCCTTGCTTTCTCTTATAACCATGAAGCTTATCTGCTTTATTCATGGCTTCACAGCTCACCCTCTTCACATTTCTCTAACTGGAACATTAGTGACTCAAACGCATGTAACTGGACCTCCATAACTTGTTCTCCTCAAGGTTTTGTCACAGAAATTAATATTCTCTCTGTCCCTCTTCACTTGCCTCTACCTTACAATCTCTCTTCCTTTCGCTTCCTTACTAAACTTGTCATGTCAGATGCAAATCTCACCGGAAGTATCACTTCTGATATTGGTGCTTGTTCTTCCCTTACTGTCATTGATCTTAGCCATAATAGTCTCACTGGTTCTATTCCTTCGAGTGTTGGGAAGCTGCCAAATCTCAAGACTTTGGCCTTAAACTCCAACTTCCTCAGCGGAGAAATCCCAAATGAGCTAAGTAATTGCATTGGCCTAGAATCTATCATCCTTTCAAATAATCAGCTAAGTGGAAAAATCCCACCTTTGCTGGGAAAATTATCAAAACTAGAGATTTTTAGAGCAGGAAGGAACAGACTCATTACTGGGAATATACCACATGAGCTGGGAAATTGCACTAATTTGATTTCTTTGGGGTTGACTGAAACCAGCATATCAGGCTCTTTGCCTGCTTCATTGGGTAGGCTTAGAAAGCTTCAAAGGTTGTCACTTTGTGATACTATGCTTTCAGGTGAGATTCCATCAGAGATAGGTAATTGCTCTGAGCTTGTTGAGTTGAGGCTATGCACAAATAAACTGTCAGGTTCTGTTCCATCTGATTTAGGGAAGCTGCAAAAGCTGCAAATTTTGAATTTATGGGATAATTTTATTACTGGGGCTATTCCTGAAGAGATTGGTAACTGTACAAGCTTGACAACACTTGAGCTTTCAATGAATTCTTTGTCTGGGACTATCCCTTTGTCTGTAGGTAAGCTTGTGAAGCTTGAAAATTTTTTGGTTGCTCAAAACAATATCTCTGGTTTTATGCCTTCAACTCTTTCAAATGCCTCAAACCTGCAAATATTGGAACTTTACCTGAACCAAATCTCAGGGTTGATCCCACCTGAGCTTGGGAGATTGCAAAAGCTCACTCAGTTCTATGCTTGGGGCAACCAGCTTGAAGGAACCATACCTTCTACTTTAGCCAACCTCAGTAACCTCCAAAAGCTTGATTTGTCTTGGAACTCATTTATTGGAAGCATTCCAAAGGCCTGTTTTTGCTACAAAACCTCACAGAGTTTGAGTTAATTTTCACTGATATGTCAGGTGCAATTCCAACTGAGATAGGAAGTTGCAGCTCTCTTGAAAGGCTTAGTCTTAGAAACAATAGAATTTATGGTGAAATTCCAAAGACAATTGGTGGTTTAAAAAACTTAATCTTTTGTGATATCTCCGATAACTGCCTTTACGGGTCATTGCCGGAGGAGATTGGTGGTTGCTCAAGGCTGGAAATGATAAACCTTAGCAACAATGACTTAGAAGGTCCACTTCCGGAGTCATTATCAACACTACCCAATCTTTCAGTTTTGAATGCATCTAATAATAAATTTGAAGGTCAAATACCTACAAGCTTAGGTCATGATCTTTCTTCCCTAATTAATCTCCTACTTAGCAGAAACAAGTTCTCTGGAACCATTCCTCAATCACTTGGTCTATGTTCAAAGCTCCAAATGCTTGATCTTAGTAGCAATGAACTCATGGGGAGCATACCAAAAGAGTTAGGTGATATAAAAACTCTTGCAGTTGTTCTTAACCTTAGTCACAACTCTCTTAAAGGACCAATTCCTTCTGAAATCTCTAAACTAGACATGCTCTCAGTGATTGACATTTCACATAACAATTTGGAAGGAAATTTACAGCCTCTTTCTCACCTTGCGAGTCTTGTTTCTCTCAATATCTCTTACAATAACTTCAATGGCCATCTTCCTGACACTAGGATTTTTAGACACCTATCACCACAAGAAATTATGGGAAACAGGGGTCTCTGTTCTAGGATTCAGGATTCTTGCTTTTTTAATGGTTCACGCAGGAAACGATTGACTGAAAACATAAACTCTACCATTCTTAAACTGGTCATTGGGCTGCTGGTACTGTTGATAATGATATTTGTTGTTATAATAATCATTTCAGCTAACAGGGCAAGAACTAACAGAGACAATAATAATCATTCAGAGATGGGAAACACATGGACATGGCAATTCACTCCATTTCAGAGGTTAAATTTCTCAGTTGAGCTGGTGCTTAGAAGCTTAAAAGACGAAAACATAATAGGAAAAGGAAGCTCAGGAGTCGTTCATCGTGTCGATATTGGTAATAATGAAGCCATAGCCGTGAAGAAATTGTGGCCAGCTCCAATGGCTTCTAGTGTTATTGGAGGAGAAAATGATGACAAGAGAGGAGCACGCAACTCTTTCTCGAGAGAGCTGAAAATCCTCGGCTTAATCCGACATAGGAACATTGTGAGACTCCTAGGATGTTGTTGGAGTGACAACATGAGATTGCTTATGTATGAATACATGCCAAATGGGAGTTTAGGAAGTCTACTTCATGAGAGGGATGAGAATTCTTGTTTGGAATGGGAAGTTAGGTACAAAATCTTGTTAGGTGCTGCACAAGGCCTTGAATATCTTCACCATGATAGTGAACCTGCAATAGTCCACAGAGACATCAAACCTAGTAACATCCTTATTGGTCCTGAATTTGAAGCTTGCGTTGCTGATTTTGGCTTGGCTAAGTTTGTTGACGATTGTGGTTTCGGCGAGTCATCCAATATAGTTGCTGGTTCTTGGGGATATATCGCTCCTGGTCAGTCTACTTTACACTTGAATTCATTAATGTTTTTCCTTATCTTACCTTTCTTCATTGAATTAAACTTCGTTTTCATTCAGCATAATATAAGTTTTAATTGTTATCTAGTGTTTGCATGGCACATATGTTTCCATAAATTAAGAGGCATAAGATAACATCAATTTGGGTCATAAATTGTACAGGTTTCTGGTTTTGTATCCTTTCCATGGAAATTTTTGGTTATCATACCAAATATAATTTTTTTAAATACCATGAAATTAAATCCAAGATACATGAGATTCTAAAACCGAAGTGTTCCTAACAGTTCCATTTACTATAAATTAATGTGGAAAAATCATTATGAGGTCATAGAGAAATCATCATAAAGTTCTACAATAAGTAATCAATAAGCAATGAGAAGTTTCAGTGCAAGAAATAACAAGTCCGTGCTGCCCATTTGTTATTATCACTTTTTAATGATTACAACATTCCTTCCTTGGAACCTCAACGTGGTTTTAATTCCTTAATAATTTCTGAATCTAATTGGTTTATGTCTTTCAGAGTATGACTATAAGATGAAGATTACAGAGAAGAGTGATGTTTATAGTTTTGGAGTAGTGATGTTGGAAGTGCTGACGGGTAAGAAACCAATTGATCCAAGCATACCAGAAGGGTTACACATTAAAGAATGGGTGAGAGAAAAGAGGGGACAAGTATCAGAAATCCTAGACCCAGCATTACAAGGTGCAGCAGAATCAGAAATAAAAGAAATGAAGGAAGCAATAGGGATTGCCCTATTGTGCTTAAATTATGCCCCAAATCAAAGACCTACAATGAGGGATGTGGCAAGCATGATCAAGGAAATTAAACAAGTAAGCGAGGCTGAATATGCAGATTTTGATACCCTCTTAAAGGACTCTCCTTCACCACTTACTGGGCCTTCTGCTGCACAATCTTCCAATGATTCACCTGCAACACCAAGCTTGTACCTTAAAAGCAACAAACCTTGCCCCTCCGCATCCTCTCCAAGACGTTCATCTTTTTCCATTGTTGAATTGGGTTAGTATGCATATTTGCTTTGAAAGTTTTCACTGATGAATAATGTTGCCCCGAAAGTTTTTCTATGTTTAATATTGCTCAAGAAGTGTTAAAATGAAGCAATATTACTTATTACCATTAGTTAATGATTAACGTCAATTGTTTAACAGTCAACTATAGTTTTTAACTGTATGGAGCAACATTGCTACCTTTTGAAACTTTCGTGATGACATTGAACCTAAAAAAACTTATGGGGCAACATTGTTCCTCGATGAAAACTTTCAGGACAAATTTAATTTGTACCTTAACCCTTGTCAAATTTGGCTAGGTTATAATGAATCTTTATGTGTATTGTTGTGTCTTCATTTCTTGTTCTTAAATTTGTAAAATGAGTGAATATAATGAAGTAGACATGTATGCTTCAGGAAGATTTATATCGTTGTAGGATGGCTTTTTCTCCAAGAGGATTACTAGATTGTTGCATGTTCTTGTACTTAGTTTTCTTACGAGTTATGGCACTAAAAAAAAGTATGATACGGCTCGTTGATGTTTTGGATTTTTTATGCAGCCTAGTTTTCTAAGCAAGAACATTATCGATGTTGTGGTCGATCATAATTAAGGTAGTGAACAAATAACTCATCATCGACTGATGGAAAGATCAGTCGTTTAGAAGATCACGCCTTTATTACCATTTGAATAATTAATCTGAAAGACAATTATGAAGTTAATCGGAGTGGTCTGTTTGGTAATTTTCCTATTGATTCTCGAGAGAATACAGTTGACATCAGTTATACGTTTTTCTTTGACCAAATAAAATTATATACTACATGCAAGCTTCGTAATCATTAATGTTTTATCATAAAAATTCATGTAGTCGATTGCATTCTTTTTTAACAACGGTTCACATATTTATGAATTGCCATATTTGTTTTAAATGTTCTCTGTAATAGTGTTTGAATAGCAGTTTTTTTGCCAACATTTGAATAGCAGTTTATATCGCCTTAAATATTTTATTCATTTCCAAAATTTGGTTCTTCTTATCATATTTATTCAGTTAATAACAACACATACACTTCAAACTATATTTAAAAAAAATGAAATTAGATTACGAAGTAAATTCCCCGGGGACAAGCAATTTTGATTATAATAACTCTTATTAAACATCAATAGTATATATCCTCGTTAATTATGATACATTTAAAATGTGATGCTAATTAAATTAATGTAAAAGAACTGATTAAATAGCTCACGGCATCATTATTAATTAATTAAACAGTATATATATATGAATAATAACAAGGGGTCATGAGGTCATCTATTATATTGTAAATATGTGTGTGGTGTTGATGGTACTCCCTCCTTTACACAACATAAAACAGTAATATAAGTAACTTGTAGAATGATAGTGTTTATTTATCAATTTTACCCCATAATTTATATTTAAATGTAACTTGTTTCATATTTTCCTCTCTTTCTCAAAACCTCAATCAAAACCATTTGATTTTGATAGTTAATTATTATTTATAAAAACAAATAGGAGAGTGTCATTTTTTTTTTCCGATTGCCCATCCGGTATCTAGAGTTTCGCTCTGACTAATCCAGATCTAACTTGGGTTGCGCACCTAGCTATGGTAGGTGAGTCTCACAGCAGGGCTTTTCTGCATTCACAAGGCTTAAACTTGAGACATTGCTTAAACGACACAAGCCGCTTACCACTTATGTCAACCTCCGTTGGTAGAGTATCATTTTTTAATTCTAGTAAATTAGTTGAGAGTGACTTACATTGTGAATCAAATTGATAACTAGGAAAGATAATTAAGATGCATACGTCGGTTTTATTAATTATGGGACTTATTATTATTGCACGCATGTTTCTACTTACTTTCATGGTTTATTGTGAATTGCGTTGTTGGACCAAAATAATCATGACCACTGGACGGCCACAGTGGTGTATGTTGGTGATTAATTCTATGTTGGTCATGAATAAATATGAATAATCACTAATAAAGATTAATCGAAGGCGTTTTGGCTGTTTTGTTTAATTAAATACGAGCCTTTGGGTGAATACCGAAAGTGACTTACAACGTTTTGTAACATACGGACGTCTATTCAAAACTTGCAACGCCACTTACATAAACGTCTCCCTAAAAATGAACATCAAAAAGTCAAAAAAAAAAAAACAGATCATTAAAAATGTTTTCTGTAGTACCATAAGTCATCTTTGAGGGAAAGTTACCCTTAATTGGCGCCCCAATAACACACGAATTTGATCCATAAGTTAGATAATCATATGAGAAATTGGGGTGTTACACAAAATTAACATGAACATGAACATTCAACCCAACCCAGAACATTCAACCATGAACATTCAACCCAGAAAAACAAACAACCCAACCCAGAACATTCAACCCAGAAAAACAAACGCAGCATCAGCATAAGCAAGAACACCAAGAACATCAAGAACCTCTGCTTTTTCAAAAAAACCAAAATACCCCCAATCTAAAAACAAACGCAGCATAGCAAGAACACTAAGAACACGAGAAAAATTAATGACGAACACCAAGAACACATCAACTAGGAGATGGACAAACAACGAATTGCTTTCAAGTTTTTCCCTCAAGAAAATGAAAAATCCATTCGAACCAATGAAGACCGAAGAAGGATGAGCAAATTTCAGAAGAAGATAAATTCATTTCCATTCGGGCGATTTGCTTCAGAAACGGAAACCTATGAGCATTCACTTTCAAAAACGGCGATAAAACAGAGCGATTTGCTTCTTCACTGTTCAGATCGGGCTTGTGGGGACGAAGGGAGAGGGGGTTCAGATCGGGCTTGTGGGGGTTCAGATCGAGCTTGGCGAGTTCAGGAGCGAGTCAGATCGAGAGCTGGGGAGGTCAGGTCGCGAGGTTCAGGTCGACAGGGGGGAAATTTTTTTAGATAAGTCAAAAAATATATTCTTTTCCCAAGTCATCCATTAATCAGCTGCCACTTGTTTGCAACACACACCCAGTCAGCGTCCACGTCATATGTTTAAGTCAAACATTCAAACTTAATGGTCAACATCCACCCCCTTAACGGTCAATGTGACTTTTACTCCACTTTTGTAACCACATAGTCACTTTTGCACCTAAAAAAAGTATTTACTACTGGGCGCACTTTTGACAAAAATACATGTCTATTTTTACACCTTAACCCTTTATTAATTATGGAACTTATTATTATTGCACGCATGTTTCTACTTACTTTCATGGTTTATTGTGAATTGCGTTGTCGGACCAAAATAATCATGACCACTGGACGGCTACAGTGGTGTATGTTGGTGATTAATTCTATGTTGGTCATGAGTAAATATGAATAATCACTAATAAAGATTAATCGAAGGCGTTTTGGCTGTTTTGTTTAATTAAATACGAGCCTTTGGGTGAATACCGAAAGTGACTTACAACGTTTTGTAACATACGGACGTCTATTCAAAACTTGCAACACCACTTACATAGACGTCTCCTTGAAAATGAACATCAAAGAGTCCAAAAAAAAAAAGAAGATCATTAAAAATGTTTTTTGTAGTAGTACAGTATAAGTTTATGTGAATACAGAAAACACCTTTGAGGGAAAGTTACCCTTAATTGGCGCCCCAATAACACACGA
This sequence comes from Acacia pycnantha, assembly GCA_025563575.1. Lineage (NCBI taxonomy): Eukaryota > Viridiplantae > Streptophyta > Magnoliopsida > Fabales > Fabaceae > Acacia > Acacia pycnantha. The sequence goes on along the minus strand of JAMWYP010000033.1, from coordinate 38,541 downwards.
ATTTGATCCATAAGTTAGATAATCATATGAGAAAAATGAGTGAATCGCACCATTCAAAAGATAATGATATAATATTTTTTTTTTTGGCCCACGGGTATTACAATTTATTTAGAAGCATTTATTTAGGGCATATATATATATAGAGAGAGAGAGAGAGAGAGAGTTGATGATGATGAAGAAGTTTGCATGGGATAATGGGGGGAATGAATCATATCAAGAGGAACAGCAACACTCGGCATGTTGTTCAACAATGCACTCGCCTGTTTTAAAGCCAATGGATCTGCAATATCTATCACACCTTTGCATTTGGAAACACGGCCCTGGGCAATATGTTGTGCTCTTCCCTGCATTTTTATCATTCAAAAACTAATTAAAACTTCCATTATTTTATTTAGGAATATAATTAGGATTTGTTCCTCTTATTAAAATATTATTTATATATATTTATTCTCCCTCTTCCTTCTTTCTTTGTCATTTTATTATTATTTTTTGAACATATAGAACCAGGTTATTTTATGAAGATATTTCACCTACACATTGGGTGTGTGTCAGTGTGTGTGTGTGTGTATATATTATAATACCGAATGAGAAGAGCAGCACATTGGATGTGTGTGTGTGTGTGTACATAGCAACAAACAATCGGATGAAACAGACACATACCGAATGAGAAGAGCAGCAGCATCACCATGGCTGCGAGGATGAACTTGCAGACGGAAATGGCGGATGAGAAATGAGGGAAGAAAGCCATTTCTATCTCTTCAAATCCGATATCTCTTTGCTTGTACTTAAGTATTTGCCAAACTCATGCATGTATTTATACACCCACACACAAATACGTTATTATATATGTGTTTAATTTTCAGTAAAATATTCTGCTTTTTGACCGACCATTTCATTAAAGCTCAAGATTTTGAGGGATAACGCAAAGTAAACTAATTGTGTGAGCAGATTCTTGGGACGGGGGCTTCCTTTCTATAACTAATTTTTTTGACCCAATTAATCTATTAATAACTGATTCTCCATAATTGCACATGATGGACCTTCTTAATTAATTCACTCCATGAATATTGCCATAAGAGCGGTTATTTCCCAGAAGGAACAGCATTTCAAATGTACACGTTAAGGCGATCAATAGGCATATAAGAAGGGCGCAAAGCCAAGCCGAATTTAAAATTTATATTTAACATTGCAATATTATATTATTGGCTAAAGTATACGTTTAGTATTTTATGTTTGCATCGAGATTTATTTTAGTATCTTAATTTTAAAAAATATATTTTTTATCCTTTAAACTTAACACCGTTAGTTTTAATTAACGGAAAATGCCGACTCAAATTATTTTGATCCTAATTAGCTGCCACATCATCTCAATTTTTTATATTACAAATTCATATTTTAATTAAAATAATAATAATATTATTAAAAAAATCTCAAATTTTAATTACTTTTTTGTAATGGCCACACTTTTCCCGCATGAAATTACCTGGCCTCATCCTGCCGCCAACACCTTCATTCATCCATTAAGGAAGTTTGTTAGCAGTTTCTTCTGCTTCAGCCTCTTCGATCAGGTCAAAGAAGCAAACGAACTATGCTGAAAAAGGTTATGAAGATGGAATTAAGGTCTAGAAAGTGAGGCTTAGCTAGCAACGAAGATCGAGGTCGCTGGGAAACTAACTGGATAGTGGATACAACCGGGTAATGGTTTAAAATAGTGTGAGTTAGTATTTTCCGTTAAATAAAATTAACAATAATAAATTTAGAGGAGTAAAAGTGTATTTTTTAAACTTAAAGGACTAAATATATACTTTAGTCTATATTATTTGACTAACATATGTTAACTTGACTGGTTGTACTCTTTGTAATTTTGGGGTTTCGGGCCTCTAATGCTCCTTGTGAATGTGATGTCCCAACCTCCCAAAAGTTTTGTTCTAATTTCTTGTGATCATTAAATTCTATATAAAATGAGATATATTTTGATATCTTATGGACAAAAAATAGTGAATTTATTAATTTTTTTTATGATTTTTCAAAGAAAAATACTCTAAGATTGTGCATTATTTATTTATTTATTTTCAAAAATCATAAAAATTCAAAACTTCACCAGTTTTTATCTGTGAGATATCAAAACGTCACTCATTTTATGTAGTATCCAATATAATGATCACAATATTCAAGAACAAAACAATTGGGAAGTTATAAAATTTTGAGGGACATTAGAAAGGTACATAAGAGCAAGGGCGGGCACAGGGGGCGAGGGGTGCTCCCCAATTTTTTTTTTTTTTTTTAATATAAGCATCAGTCATTCAATTGTTTCATATATATATATTAATTGAGAATCTGAGATATAACCATCAGTCACCATATCACATCCCACCATTCATTTTCTTTTAGATATATTAAAAAAATATAATAATAAAGAGGTGGGGCCCACAACCTTTACTATATAACCATTAACCAACCCCACTTGTTTCACTCTTTTCCGAAAACGCCTTCTCTCTTCTTCCTCTCACTGGTGGCTGATCTGATTTTTTTTTAATAGCTTACGATAAATTTTGAGAGTTAATAAGATATTTATAATCACTTCTTTTCATTTAATTTTTTTTATGAAATTTATTATACATAATTTTATCTTTCTAATGATACTACTTTTATATTGATTAGAGAATATTTTAGGGTTAGGATTTTGGACAAGTTTTGAGTTTTGTTAAAAGATGGCTATGAGAATATAGATAATGACTAATAATTAGTTTTAATCGGTTTACTTTTATTATTAATAATATTTTTAAAATCATATTGGTCATGAAATAATTCAGGTTCTTTAATTTGTACTCCCTCTGATTTTTATTATAAGGCACCAACTAACAATTCTCACAAACCAATAAAAACAGTTAGAGTAAATACCCTTTCTCGTCCCTGACAAAAAACACATACCCTATTTTGGTCCCTGACAAAAAAACCGACTCTTATTCGTCCTTTTTATGGGACTAAAAATGACCTTTTGAAAATTTGTGAGGGATCAAAATGTCCACCAATCGACCCTTATTCGTCCTTTTTATGGACTAAAAAGGACTTTTTTTTTGTCAGGGACCAAAATGGGGTCCGTGTTTTTTGTCAGGGACCAGAAAGAGTATTTACTCAAACAGTTAAAATCAATAAAGTTACCCTACAATTTAAGTAATTTTCTATATTACCCCTACTAATTGCATAAAACTCTAATATCATATTAATTATTACTCTCACCCACTACCCTTATTAATTAGGGGCATAAATGGGAAAACATAATTAATACTCCTTGGAAACAAACAAGTGCCTTATAAAAAGGACCAAATACACTTACTAGTTAGTGTCTTATAATAATGACCAGAGGGAATAGGTGATTATTATGGGGAAGAGTGCTACCATTGATACTTGTTTTAAGAAAAAGAATAGTGAGTCTTTACCCTTGTCTACTCCTAATGTTGAATTGTCAAATACTGAGAGTCTGAGACTCCTTCTTCAAAGTCTCATAAAATTGAAAATAAAGAGGTAGTTAAAGAAGTTGGTCTTACTTCATTGGAAAGAGATCCTGCATTGCGCCATCCAATATGGAAATATCATTTAAATCAACAAGATGAAATTCATCATGCTTATCTTAAACTTGGTCCATTTTAATGTAAGCTTCAAAATTATCCTTTTTTTGGGCCAAAGAAGAATCAACATCATTTTTGCTTTTCTTGGTTTGATTTGTTTCCATCTTGGTTAGAATATTCTCCAATTATAGAAATTGTTTTGAGTTTTAGTACGAATTCAATTATAGATGAGTTAAGCAATATGAAAGCACGTAGAGTAAAAGTCATGTGAAGTAATCTTAATTTTGTGATAGATTTCTTTCAATTTTTTGTATATTAGATTTTTATCGTATTTCAAGTACTTTTATTTATGATAAAACATTTTTTATTTCCATCCCCATCAATAAAATTCTTGGGTCCGCCCTTGCATTGCATTAGAGGCCTCTAGCTCGTAATTTTGTGGAGGTGTTATCGGTTGTTTCTCTTACAAACAAAACTAAAAATCTAAAAACCAGTATCAGAAGATAAAATATCCATAAGTAAGTAACTCTTGACTGAGAATTTGCAATCCAATAGTTGTTGTCTTCTAGTGCCCTTTTGGCGATAACATTTTTCATAGCTTTGACATCTCTACTTATCTGTTAGATTTCCACTAGCCAAAAGCAATACATTATTATTGAATGTCTTTACTTTAAAGGTTGAGATGGGTTTGCTGGAGCAAAAGGAAAAGAATCGTGAAACTGCATGCATGTGGTATCACGAATTATAAATATGGATAATCATTGATCTATAAAGAAACCAGTTTGCATGTTTAGTATTATAAATTATTCCAAAATGGACAGATAAAGCTATATATGCTTCATATTTGTACTAACCAGGAAAGGATACATTAACTAAATAAGAAGATTAATACATTATAATATAGTTTATTTATTATATATGAAACTTCATGCATGTATACATATAGATGGAGTAGAAGAAGCTGGGATTATTTAACACAGCAGCAGAATTGATATTGAGGAGGGGCGCATCGTCCTGTTATGTAGCCAATCAGTTTGCAAAAATCATGGCAAACTGGAAAGTCTTTACACTTTCCTGGGCAATATTGTGTGCTCTTCCCTGCATTAAATAAATATTTTTTTCATTCTCATTATTAATTATCACCAACATCCATCAAACTAGGTTCTTTAAATAAACACCATATGGATTATTAGCTCAAATTAATTATAAACAGTTTCACACTTACCAAATGAGAGCAGAAGCATCATCACCATGGCTGCAAGCATCAGTTTGTTGGCAATGCTTGAGAGATGAGGGTACGCCATTTTCGTTCGTAAAGCTTCTGATTACACACACATATGTAGATACTTTATGGATGAATTTTGTGCATATATATTCTACTTTTGACAACTAAATATGTGAGAGATCTGGCAACTTTTTATAACCACACTAACTAACTTTATCAATATACGGGCGATATTAATTGGTATATTAATTGAGGATTCGTTTATCAATCTCTTATTCAAGAGTACTCCCTCCCTCTAGTTCTTATTATAAGACACAAAGTCACAAACTAATAAGTAATAAGTGTATTTAGTTCTTTTTATAAGGCACTTGTTTGTTTCCAAAGAGTATTAAATTTTTCATATATGCCTATAATTAATAAGGGTAGTGGGTGAGAGTAACAATTAATATGATAATAGAGTTTAGTGTAATTAGTAGGAGTAATATTAAAAATTACTTAAATTTTAGAACAAATTTAATAACTTTAATTGTTTTTATTGGTTTGTGAGAATTATTAGTTAGTACCTTATAATAAGGATTAGAGGGAGTAGTTATGATGTTGTGGTTGCCTCGCGGTTCTGGCGCACTCACTTCAATATTATATGGTTATTTGACTTACCCCTTCATATCCATAATATAGGGTACTTTAAATAATTTACGGGTAAAAGAAGTGATAGTTAACTCATTAAATGAGCTATAAATTGATTTTTTTTTCACTGTTACCCTTTTTGAAGAATATGTTTGAAAATTTAATAAATGGATATTAATTCCAGGAAGAAAACTAAAAAATGAGAATTAATTATCTTACAAAGACTTATATTTTAGATAAAGCTATTCTTCTAGAAGCGTCCTACCTCGTGGACCGGAGGAAGTATTTATATAAACTTTCATCAATATGATTGGCGAAAGTATCACCAAGTCATAAGATTGTTCTAAAAATTTGTGTGAAGATTGAATTGTCTAGTCCGTGTTAAAAAATGTTACTCTCCTCGTTATTAATAATATAATATCTATTTATTTAATTTGATTATATTAAGGAAGTTGGATGAGTTAATTAATATGACAAATTTGTTCTAAAACACTATAATCATCTTCCTGAACTCCCTCAATCTCTCCCTTGCGCACTTAATTATTATTGAAGGAGTATCAATAGAAATAAATTAAAAAAAGATTGACAAATATGAAAAATAGTCCACTCTTACATTTAAAATCAAGATCAATTCCCCAATTAGGTCATACATTAAGGACAAGAGGGAACAATATGTCCTCCCTTTATTCCTTTTTACAAGAGTCTAATAATTGAATCATGTATTAATTAATACTAAAAAGTAATAAATGTGTGAAAAATATACTTCTTTTTTTGAGGTATGCTCTCATTTGTTAGAGGGCAAGTTAGATAAAGAAATAAAGTAGTAATAAGAGAAAGTATGAAAGAGAATGTGTGATTGAAAAAAGATGAGGAGAGAGAAAAATTAATTAAGGGCAAATATGGTAAAAACATATCAAATTTTCAAACAATCCTCAATGGGACATTATAAAAAAGACCAAGGTAATTCAAATTTCAAACTCTTTTAAAAAACAAGTATTTACACTCTACACGTTGCACGAGATGAATATAATTCAATGTAAAATTAAAAATATATATAAACTCCCACCTAAAAAGAAAATCATAAAAAGAGAATAATACAGTCAAATATAGAAATAAACTACATTACCCTAAATTAAGGGATGTGTTGCTGGAGGTGGGATTTCACCATATGTATATATATGCATAAAATATGGACCTAGTCAATATTACATTACGAGATTGAAGTTCAACGCAACAAATCTGTATATGCATTTATAAAATAGTTGAAATTATTATATTAAACATGTTTTGTTTAAAGATTAAATTACTAATATGAAATTAACTGTTGATTGAATATGAAATTTACCGTTAAGCCCAAAGTTAATATGATTATTGATATAATTTATTAATAGTATAATTTATTGCACTAATAACTTAATCAATAGAGATTATGAAATTAAAATGATTAAAGATCCCCACAAATGGAAGATAAAGTTTTTGGGTATTTTTGATCTTTTATAGCCTCTTTAGTCTTTATGTTGATTAGGTGTTTATGATTTATGATTCATGATTTGACGTCTTTTTTTCAAATTCAATAAAATTTAATTCATAATTTAATGTCTACTTTTAGATTCAATTTACTTTATTACTTTATCATCAAACCTCAATAATAAAAACTGTGAATTAAATGAGAATAATAACTCAATAAATTTCAAATAACTTAGAAACGGAATGCATAATTTTAGTTTATTATTGATGAGATCAAACTTTCTCGAGTAAAGGAAAATTGTCTATATTAGGAAATAATTTGTAAAGATTTTTAAAAAAAGAAAATTACTTTAACTTGTATTAATTGAATAAGTGTGAATATAATTACGCATGGATTAATCTAATGATGTGATTACCCTACCCGTTTTTATTTAAATAGGGTTTTAAGTGGATATTACAAGATTTCAGATATAAAGTTGATTGATACTAGATGGGATATATAGCTAGCATATGGAAAACATATTATTAAAAAGCAAGAAAATTAAAGACCATATAAGCATTATTGTCAAACTCGCGAGTTGACTCTCCGAGTTTACGTTTTTACGTTTCTATCATACTAAATCGAGTCAAGTTTCTAGTAAACTCGTGTCAGCTATAAACTCATATAAACTCACGAGTTTACACACTGAATTTACCGGTTTTACGTTTGTAACTTACAAAATTGTGTGTTAACTTTTTTTCATTTTTGTGATCCTCAATGACTTTATATATAAATTTTATAGAAATTTCTTTATTAAATATAATAAATTATAAATGTTGATATATTTAATTTCAATTATTTGGATTCAAAATATATTTAAATCAAATTATTGTCATTTTTATATTTTAATTATTTAATTATACACGGTTAATACATGTTTAATGATAAAAGTAAATTCTTACGAGTTTACCGATTCGAGTTCATGATACGAGTTTACATCACTATCACGAGTTGGCTTAGACTCGTGAGTTTAACAACCTTGCATATAAGTATATAACTACTAACTTGTCAACATCATCATATATTCATATATCATCAACCTTAGCAAACAATTAATGCATTCATCCACTATACTTCTACATAAACACACACACACACACACACAGCTTTTAACTTATTTCTCTTCAAAACCTAATCTATACAAATATCCAAATCACCGTATCATAATAAAGTTCTATCCGATAACGATAACTCATTAAGTAGAATAAACAAGCTCAGCAAGCTACATCAACTGAGTTATTCGGCTTTATGCTTGGCATCAAAAACTCAAGCATGATCCTATCAAAAAAAACTCAAGCACGAGCGAAACTTGCCAGTAAATTTCTTGATAGAAAAATAATTATAAAGACAAATAATCATCAACCTTTGGGTTGATCCATAAACCTCCTATAACAGGTAATCACCATAATAATTCATAAAGAATTGATAACTTTAGTGACTAACAAATCAACGATACTCTTACCATAATATTTGAAATTAAATTAATTCATAAAAAATTGACCACTTTGGTGATTAATAAATCCATCATACTTAATTCAAAAACTTTAAATATTTAGCATTTATACAATTGTTATTCACAATATTTAAAAACATAACATCATAGCCACAAAATCATCCATAATTATAAAGTTATTAAGGCTATATATATATAATTGCATTTCTACCAATACATGAAACCATGCATGCTTATACCAAGAGAAATAATAATACTATGAAAAATTAGAGCACATTTATCTCTACATGTAACATTCCGTTTTTCAAAAGCAGTATAAATTTTTTTTTTTCATCAGAGTAGAGCAACGGAGCAATTGAGTAACTGATACTTGTATTTAGAATGCCGTGAGTCTGGCTAATTACAACAGCGATACAGAAACCGCGTGGTTCAAAAGTATATAACAAAAGCTGGAACAACAGAAAGGAAGTCTTCAGTCGGGTCTTCTACTCGGGCTGCTTGCCTCTCTCCTCGATCCTCCGGAACCTGAAGCTATGTTAAGGGCTGGAGTCCATGCATCGAACCCCAGGTAACGGTTAACCTCATATTTACATATACAGTATATAAACACAACAAACGAATCATCCCTAACCAACGTGAATGTACCGCTCCCAGCGAATGCAGATATACCACTCCCGGTGAATCGGGACATACCACTCCCGGTGAACACAAATATACCACTCCCGGTGCATGCATATGTTCAATCATCCTCTAACAACACTATATACTCAAACAACATAACAACTCTACTCATACAATCCACCAAACAATATACACGCATACCATAAATATCAGAGTTAGTGTTACTAGTACGCGAACGTACCTTCGTTGACGTTTTACGGTATTTCGGCACGACGGTTGGTCAAAACGTAATCAGGGATATCCTATCAACATAACAACGTACTTGTTAAGGATCTATTATTACGACGGACATTTTTAGTCAAAATGACCATTTTACCCTCGACCCCTAATCGACGAATTTCGCCAAAGACTTCGTTACTTTGACCTTAATCTTCCAAAATTTCAACATAACTCCTCTTCCAACATAATTTTCAAAACATAAATCATATTAATTAATGATTCACATCATAACAGGCATTTTAGGTAAAAATTACCATTTTGCCCTGATGCCCCTAATCGGCGGATTTCGCCGAGCTTCGCTTTTTAACTCTAATCTTCCAAAATTTTGCCAGAACTTCGACCCCATCATGATTTTCTAAATAATGACTAAAATACCCCTATCATATGATATCTAATCATACTTGGAAGATTAAAGACTAAACTAGCATTTCTACTCTAACTACCGAAAGAACTACGAAAGCTTAAGTACCGAAAAACTTACCCAGAGCTTCGCTGTAAATTTTCCTCCAGAGCTCCTCTCTCTAACTTCTCTCTAGAATTTGAAATAGGCAAGAAGGAATGGTGTGAAAAACCAAAGAGAAGGGGGGGTATTTATAGGTGAAGGTGTAGGATTTCGTCCGTCGGATCAACTTTGTGAGAATCGATCTGGACCGTTGAATCTTAAACTTTTTCAACAAGTTTTCCCTCTTCCCATTCTGCTCTTGGACGTCCTCCATGCCTCAAAAGTCAAGGGTTTGGCCAATGGGAGGTGGCCAAGTGTCACCTTCCAGAAGCTACCGGATGAATTTCCCGATCGGTACCGATTCGCGTAATTTCGGAAAAATCTCAAAATTATGGATTTACAACTTTGAAGCCATTTCCTCACTCATTAGAAATGTCCAAGTTAACCTAAATTTTGATTCCATATAGGGCTCCAACTGTCAGTCTGAAGTTCCTCGAAAAACGTGTCCGTACGCGTCCGGTTACGAAACGAATTTCTGGAATTATCAACTTCTGGACAAAAATTCACTGATTCCAAATATGTCCAGATAATTTCAAACTCATTTCTAGATGATGTTGAGTTAGAATTTATTTTCTTCGGATCCAAAAATGTGCCTATCTGCATTTTTCCCTATTTTGTTTTATTAGGAAAATGCACAATCGGCTTCAGAATTAACTTCCGGAAAAGCCTAACGGAAGATAAAAATCCACTGATCAATATTTTACCTTGACTTTGGAAATCTCATTCCTAGATCTCTAGATAGGATCCGATTCCTATTTATTTGATCACTATTCACTAAATTTAATTATAATATATAATAATACAACTTTACAAGAAATATCATGATATTTTTAACTTGATCTTATCTTCATTTCCTTTGCAACAATTCGGCTGGATCCTAATTATTATTAATTAATATTTATTTTTTAATTAATTAATTAATTAATTAATTATTTACTTATTTACATTTTCCCAAAAATTCCACAAAATCCCTAATTGGCTCATTCTTGTATTTAGGCTTAAAAATACCTAAACTCATCCATTTTTCTCAAAAATTTCCAATTAATTAGCAAATATGTTTTTACTAATTCTTGGCCAAAAACCACTAATTTTAGGGTCTTACATAATTATCTTTGAATTTCCTTCGATTAAGCTTAAGTAATTAGCCAATAATTACCTAATTACTTTCTTATCAATAGTTGATAATTTTCTTAATTAGCATGCATCATTACCTCATAACTTTTGTATTGACATCTTTGTTTTCATGTCTTCTGCATTATCTTAGCATTTACGGGGGTATTTCGGTCATTACCTTACTTTTGAGTATTCTTCTACAATTTCTCCAAGTTTGTAACTTAATAAATTACCTAAATTAGGGGCAATATCCTTCCCTATTTCAATTTGATATTTACTTGCCTCTCTTATAGCTTTCACAGGTATTTATAACCCATAATGTGTTTAGGGATCTATTTGCAAATTTTCAACCGCTTTAGGGACCTATTTGCAAATTATCTAATTTCAAGAGAAATTACCCTAACAACAAGGTAAACTTAATACAAGGTGTTTGAGACCTCATATTCACCTATTTTCAATAGGTATATTTCCCAATTTTTGATATTTACCCTAAGTGTGATTTTTAGTGTATTACACTACACCAGATAAATGATTAAATTTTCATATCACTGTCATATGCTTGTCACAAAAATAGTTGATAATTCACAAAATTTGCATTCAATAGCATATAACAAAGCTTTAGTTTGATTTAATCATATCACATGGCAATTTCATAATTTTTTATTCATTGATCATGGTAACAAATCCTTCTTGATAAATTAGATAGTGGCTAAGATATTCACAAATGTCACTAGATTTATTAAAACAAAATATTGTTTCAACTTCCAACTATTATAACGTTAAATACAACAAATCCCCACTTTTATTCTGCCATATTAATTTAAAAAGATTCGCAAGATTTTAGGAGAGATTATAAGAGATAAGAAATTATCAAACAAATTAATATCTCCATTGATTATAGGAGATTTTATGACTTTTAATAAATCTCATCATTTAACTGTTAAATATATTTAATTTCTACAACTAAAAACCAAATAATAAAATAACAAGCATGAACCCAATAATGATCTGATTATCGTATTAAAATTTCATCTCCGTACAATATCTAATGTAATTCAAAATGTTAATTAATAAAACCAATAAAATCTCTTGATGAAACTAAGGCATAAGATATACATTATCTTCACTTTATTAATTAAATATTCATCAAATCCTCATCAAAATAAGGAGAGATAGTAGGAGATTTATTAACTACCCTATCAATCAAAACTAATATATTTATCAACTAAAGATAATCAAATTTTCAACGGATGTAAATTCATCGTGCAAGTAATCAATAATAACATATTGATTACTATGGGCACATCCTTACTAGAAATGCGGCACATCAAAGATTGAAAAGCTATAACCGCATTATTTTAAATTTTTAATACCGTTTCATTTAAACAATCCATGCGTATCCTGGAGGTGAAGACATGACTGTATGTGAAATACACCGTTTCACAAAAAAAGAAAAGAAAAAAAGAAATGATGCCTAATACCGCTTTTGGGTTTTCAACTGAACGCAATGTTTGGTCCTTCTTCAACCTTCAGCCGGGTCGTACCAGACCCGTATGGATCCGTGGGTTGGGTCCTTCAGACCCGACTCCTCTTTCTTCTATAACCGTCGTTTCTGACGTCTGTTTTCAGGTTCTTAGTATCTATCTCTTTGTTTTTTACAGATCTATGTAATGACACCTATTTTGTAGCCTAAAACTCACTGTTTTCTCATGATCCAATTTCAAAAACTAAAGACGGCCGAATATGATATTGTTCATATTGGCTTCCATTCTGTTTCTATATTATTCTTTGGTCTGTGACCTTCTTTTCTTGTCCTATAAATAATTTTACTATTTTCATAGGCTAAGAATCTTTTTTTTTTTTAACTGACCCAAACTTAATAGTTAACTACGTCAGTTTCGGTTTTTCATAGAGGAGAGAGTATCCTACAGTTTTGCATTGCAAATTCTTCGGCCATTTAAACAGCATATTTTATGTAAAACATACAGAGGCATATAAAATCTCCAGATTTATAAAAAAAATCGGGAAGGTATGCAACCCAAAACATATAAATCTGGAAAAGAATATTAATGGGTCAACAGGCAATCATAGACATAGAAATTCAAGATGTATTCGATCCGTGGTAGTTGCCTCTATAATTGAAGTATGTGTTTCAATTTCAAACACACACATAAACCATAAGATAAATGCATCCGGGGGGAAAAGTTAAACCACGCCGGTATATATTTATCAGATCGCAGAAACATGTACAAACAAATTAAAAATCTGTACCAAATTTCATCTACCTTATGTTTCTTTGTACTTAAATTAAGAAACATATAAGCAATCCAAAGAATTAAGAAACTCAGGCATCTAGTTATCAATAAGGATATATATATATATCGAGCCTATGTGCATAAATATAATTTTAGAAACTCTAACTACTCAAAATCAAGAATATAAAATTTAAGAACTGAACACAGATTCAACACAAAATTGTCTTAAGATTGTGGTAGAAAATGCTTTAAAAGTAGGTTTTCATAAGGGTCAGAATCTGTGTAGTCAATATGCATAATCTGTAAATATACAATATTTCTACACTAAGAAGAAAACCAGTAAAAACTCACAAGATTGCCGAAAATGATAATGAACTTTGATGAAATCCGAGCCCAACATATATATGTTGTCTCTTTAAGACAATTTGTTCCCTCTATTTGGAGGCCCAAGGTTAATGAAGAATTGTCTCCTAGGATAGAGCGGATTTTTCATCTTCAGGATGATAGCACTCTCAATCAAAAGCCTAAGCGAACAGAACGAATTTGCTTTTAGAATCACACGGATGGGACTTATGGCATATATAATGTATTAAACTATATGTAAGAGAGCGTAGTGTTAGAAAAATGAGTTAATTTTTCTGTCACACGCACATCTATTTATAGACGACGAAACAATCAGATGGAGTCCCATCGGCAAAGCGACATGATCGGCGGTGACGAACCGACGCGACAAAATCCAACAATCCCATCCCAGTGTCAAACTCATAATAAAGTTCAATCCAATAACGATTACTCATATTAACAAACTCAATATTTCCAAATCCACATGTTATATTTGGCTGGAAAAACATAAATGAAAACGACGTTATTAACTGGTCACATTATAATCCCTGATTAAATAGAATAAGCAAGCTACATCAATGAGTTATTCGGCTTTATGGCAAAACCTCAAGCATGAGCGTAACTTGCCAGTAACTTTCTTCATGGAAAACCCTAATTTGACTTTCTTGATGAATCCAAGCCTTCTAAAGGGACCAAAACGTAATGGTTCCCTCACTGGTGGACGAGGTGGTTGTTCTGGCTCTGTCACTTGTCGGGACGTCGTTGAAGAAGTGGAAGAACTCGGCACCGATGAGTCATGCCGGTGGAAGGAGCTGGGACGACCGGCATGTGGCGGACAAGGAAGATAATGATTGGCTCCACCATGATAATTAGGCCAAGGTTGGGGTATAGTTGTTCTTGTTTTTGTTCTTGTTGTTCTTGTTCTCGCTGTCACCGCTGCTGCCGCCGCTGCCGCTGCCGCTGACATCTCCCTGAAAAGTGATCCTCTTGTGATCCTCGATCTTGAGGTCTGAATGTTTCCCACCCTTCTTTAGCTTCTTCAAAAATTGGTGTCGATCTGTTTTGCCTTTCACATAAGCATATCCCAACGTTGGATTGATGTCAAAAACTGGGTCTGCAAAAATTTCAAAGCCACACAAATTAAATTTTAGACAGAATATATATAATAATTTACGATTAGATGTGATGTATATATTCTGCACAATGCACTACTATGAAAATATAAGGATAAATTATATTTTCTAGATTCTTTCATCTATTTATATGATGTTGATCATAATATTTGAATATCAATAAATAAGCACGAGATCATATGAACACAAGTTAGCTATGGCTCAAAAAATATGGCAATTGGACCAAATATTTAAAAAAAAAAAAAATTAAGCAAAATGGTGAAACCACGTCGTACGATCTAGTAATTTATATAAGCTTAACGTACTAACATATGGATAACCTCTGGAATTCAACCGACAAGTATGTCTATGATGGATTTCGGAATGTTTGAAATCCTGAGGTCTGAATTAAAGATCAGATTAACAAAACAACTTGTTCTGTCTAGATTGATACCAAGTGGCCCTTAAGCTTTGGACTTATGCCTCAGGTCTAAGGTTCGAGTCACTGGGGAGGCACTCTTAGGAATTAATTTCCCATGGGACAAAACCCCTAGAGGAGGGGACAATACCCCCAGTGGGGGCTGGCCACCACGCAGGCGTCGGAGCTAGGCTCCGGGGGGTTCCGATGGGAACCCCGGTGGTGGGCCGTTATATCATGCTATTAACTACTACTACTACTATAAGTATTTTGTCCCCCTTGCTTTCTCAGCATCTATGTTGTTCTACCATATTCTCTTATACTCTCTCTTGTCCTAAATATAAAATAAAGTTAACTATTTTTAAAAAGGTTAGGGAAACTAATCAAGTTACTTTAAATTATTTTTATTTTTTAAAACTAATTTATTTGACTAATAAACTCATATAATCTAGGAAGAATCTCAAATAAAGACGGTTGAAATAGGAAAATCCTATATAAGACCGGTAAACTCAACAAATCTTAAATTGAGTCAATGACCCAATCTAGAAAATTTAAATGTTGGTTATTTTCCAATAATACCCCTCATAGCCAATATTTCCACCTCCACCCAAAGGCGGACCTAGGTTAATGGTTGGGGGGGCAAGTGCCCCCCAAAAATTTGAGATTTTTCTTAAAAAAAAAAAATCAAGTTAATGGAGTTAGAATTAATAACTTGAATATAATGGTTTCAAATTTTCATTAGCATTAGCATTATTTATCTACTTTCCTTGAATTAATACATGTTTGAATGATTGTTCACCCTTAATATATCAAGATTGCACTTCGTAATCGGATGGGGATGAATGGTTGAATGATTGTTTAGTACCTTATATTGAAAAATATGTATTTGATAGCATTGATAATAAGGCAATTATGATAGAATTCCAAAACATAAGGCCTAAAGGATGGCAATGTAATTATTTTTATTATAATATAATATACTTTTTTTTATTAAAATATATGTACTTGAACTTATTGAGTGTCCACCCTTCATTGTAATTTATGTAGCTGTATTTCTAACATTATTTAGCCTTGCCACTACTACAAAAAAGCTTTTTTGCGTCCTATTTTTACGCTTTTACGTCCTATTTTGAGTGGACGCCTATTTGGGAGGCGCAAAAAGTGGAAGCTTAAGGCGTCTAATTTTTTTCTTAGACGCCATATCCTTTTTTTAAAAAAAAAAAAAAAACCCAAACCACGTTGGGAGCTGCCAAATAATAATTCCAGATCTACATCCCAGATTCAATTAGATCCAAAATCGAAAATCAAATGGTGTTTCCTTAATAATGAAATCAACTCAAATCAAAAAATTAAACAGATCTACATTACAACAACAAATCGATTCAACAAGATCAACTCGAAATTTTTTTTTAAAAAAATCCAGAGGTGAGAAGGAGAAGTCGAACAGATCTGGAGTAAGTCAAACAAATCTGGAGAAGTCGAAAAAATCTGGAGAAGTCGAACAGATCTGGAGTAAGTCGAACACATACGAATCCAGCTCGAGCAGTTGGAAAAATCAAACAGATCTGGAAAAGTTAAATAGATCAGGAAAAGTCGAACAAGCCAACCAGATCCGAAAAAGTCGAAGCTTGCCTACAGTAGAAAGTTGTAGATCTGGAAAATCGAAAGCAAGAACGAGGTTGAAAATGAAGGGACGACGGTGATTCTGTCATCGATCTTGTGGAGAAGGTTGAAAATGAAGGTCAGCCATGGAGGTTGGGGGAAAGAGGAAGAAAACGAAGTGGAAGAAGGTCTCCGAGACGTTCGCGATGTGTGGAGAAGAAGGTTGCCGGTGGTTGCAGTGGGTGGGTGCGACGAAGGTAGAGGCGAGAGAGAAGGGGAACGTCGCGCGTGCGTTTTTGTGTTGGGGGCTGGGGATCTGCGTTTTTTATGTGTGCTGGGGGGAGATTTTTGACGTCTAAGTCTCCCACTTAGACGCCAAAAATGACACTTTTGGCCCAAAAAGTTGACTTTTGGCGTCTAAATTCTTGAATTAGACACCAAAAGTGACACTTTTGGCGTCTAAGTGGGAAACTTAGATGCCAAAAGTCAATTTTTCACACATATAATTACAAAAATGCCACCGCCTTTATTTTTTACTTCCTATTTTTAAAATAGGACGCCAATTGGGGAAGTAAAAGCTATATTTTGTAGTAGTGTGATTTTCTAAATGACAAGTTTGTAAAATAATTTCCTCTTTTATTACATCATCAATATTCACTTGATTTCATAAATATTTTTTTGATATATATTTTTTTCTTGTTTATATTCTTTTGTTTTTTAATGTATTTAAAACTTTCCTTAAAAAAAAAATTTCGGGGGCGCTGCTCCCGAACCCCCGAATCCCCTCACCAATTGTGCCCCCCTTCCGTAATTTCCTGGGTCCGCCACTGCCTCCACCTACTCCACTGGATGGTTTATCCCAACCCATAAACACGTCGCGGAGATATTCCTCTCAAGCTGAGTCTAAAGGCCAAGGGAAGGCTCATCTCGGTCCAAGATTATCAACTCACTCCAGGTGAGATCAATGAGTTCCAAACTTCCAATCGAATGATTCGTCCCAACACTTATTTCTCGTTGGCGACTTCGCTAACTCCTCTGTTCCTTGTGAATCACAAAGACTGTAGATTGCAACACTTTTATCAAGTGTTAGGCCATTGAAATTATTAAGACACTCAAAAAACGGGATTTGTTCAATGTTTCAAGATGTTCTTGCCTACTATGATTTGGGCACGGATCATACAGGATTTGGAACTCATTGATCTCATCTGGAGTGAGTTGTTGATAATCTTGGACCAAGATGTGCCTTCCCTTGGCCTTTAGACTTGGCTTGAGAGGAATATCAGGTATGTATCCACGTTACGTTTACGGGTTGGGACGAACCAGTGGAGCAGGTGGAGGTGGAAACATTGGCTATAAGGGGTATTATTGGAAAATAACCAATATTGAAATATTCTAGATTGGGTCATTGACTCAATTTAAGATTTGTTGAATTTACCGATCTTATATATAGGATTTTCCAATTTCAACCACCTTTATTTGGGATTCTCCTTAGATTATAGGGATATAATCTAAGAATACACAACATATAATATGATTAAATAATTTATTTAGCCTCCTTAATCTCCCCTAAAAAAAGTCAATTATGTCCTATATTTAGGACTGGAGAGAGTAATTAACCTTGAAACTTATTTGCTTTATAATGCCTGGCTTCACTACGTACGTGCGTCCGGATGTGATCTCCTCATAGTTTTGTCACGCAAATATTAATGTAGTTTCTATCCCTCTTGCCCTCTTATTCTCGTACTGAAGAGAATCTCTTTGAATTTTCCCAAATGGTAACACGATAATTGATTATTTCCTTATTATCTTTGTTCAAGAATCACTCTCATCCTATGATTTTTTAAACAATACTGATAAAAATATTTCAGTCGTTGAAAGAGAAATAATCGCTCGTGGATTTCCAGGTTTTCCTTCTAATTACGTATTTCAGAGTCATTCCTGGCTTAAACAATTATTATCACATTGCCTGAAAACTATTTTTAATTCTCATTATAATTGATTAGCTGATAGAGAAATTTTCATAAATGCTCAATGCATGCTTCCTTAAAAGACCAGTCACTCAAAAAAGAAATATAACTCATTTTTTTCTTGGTAGCGTCTAATAACTAGACCAAGAGTTATATAATATCCTGATAACTGTCCAGGAATGTATAAAACATGAACTGGGTCATTTAAACGTAACACAGTAATTTGCGAGCGGCAACAATCATATAATAAAATTAGAATCTAAATAGAACTCCACTCGCGTACTATTTTCTGAATCAAACCTTTTTTTTCTAGAAAAAAGAATGAATGCATTATAAAAAGAAGTGAGAATTCCCATGAATGAATGAATGAATGAGATTGACATTGACACATGACAACCTTAAATTTGGTCAGTGTGGAAGGTGAGATTTTGAATCCCAAGAATTTGCCTTCTCGAGATCTCCAGAGACCATTAACAATACTATTTACTACTCCCACCAACTGTCCCCTCCACCCTCTTCTTCAACTCCTCAGTTAATGTTATATATATATAAGACACTAGAGACGATCCCTTTGCATGCAAATCTCTTACTGATGAGACTATAGTGAAGGAGCTAGCCAGCTATCTCTGAAAATGGCAAAATGCGGTCGTCCTTCCCTCCCAGTTACGATCCTTCTCTTACTATTCATACTGCATGCAACTGCACGTAAGGTACCTGGCAATACGAGGCATGATGAAACTAATAATCAAGGAGAAGGGAAGATTCTGGTGCATGCAAGTGCACCGGCGCTTGCTGAGTCCCCTATGGCCACCGGTATTGCTGACAAGAAGCACTTTATCGTCGGTGGAGTAGGTGGCTTCGCTGGGATGGGTGGCTTTGCCGGTGTTGGGGGTATTATGCCCAAGTTTGGTATCGGCGGTGGCCTAGGCAAGTTCGGTGGCATTGGTGGGTTCATCGGTGGCCATAAGGGTTTTGGCGGCGGTATTGGTGGCCTGGGTGGTGGTGGTCCTGGAGGCGGCCTTGGTGGACTTGGAGGTGGAGCTGGAGGCTTAGGTGGACTAGGTGGTGGCGCAGGAGGCTTAGGTGGAGCTGGTGGAGTTGGGGGCGTAGGTGGAGCTGGTGGGATCGGTGGCGGCTTAGGTGGAGGAGCTGGCGGCGGGGGTTACCATCCTTATCTTCCATTGCATCCTTAATTGATTATCTCCATATAGCTTGGTGATTGAGTCTGTGGGGTTAGCATATTTGTGGTTATTAGGGTTTTTGGGCTTTACATTTGCCATGCATGCATGTCTTGTTAAATTTCAGCTGGGAGTTATTTTACAAGTGTCTGTTTTGGGTCTGATTAGTTTTGGTTTCACGTATGAATGGCAGATCATTAAGAAAATGTAGTGACTAGTAGTAGTAATTTTCTATTCTGTTATTTGAGTTTGCCAAATTTTAATGTGTTTCAGACTGATGAGTGCAATGGAAGTCTCGTTGTTTTTTCTTGTTATAATCCCCCTGGGGACATGTACTTTTTAAATAATTACGATTTCTTTAATTATCTTACGACACAAATATAGTAACAAGAACTAGATAAATATAACAATAATTGGCTCCATTTTTCAAATAAAAAATCTACTATTTATTATATGGGAGAATCCCAGATAAATACTATATGAAATTTAAAAATCCTCAAAGGTCATTAACATTTGTATATAAAGAACATAAATGTGATAGAGATCAAATTGAGATTTTAAAATGTTATAAAGAACATAAAGAACAGTATTTTGCACCTAATTTTTAACTACGTAGTCACTTTTGCACCTTAAAAAAACACTTGCGGCTAGACGCTCCTCTAACCAAAACACATGTGTATTATACACTTTAAACCATAAATATAATATGGAGCTTTCTTTAGCAATGAATTTAAGTTCAACTCAAAGTATAGAATAGGAGTATTACACTGTAATAACTCGTATGTTTCAGATATTTGAGAATTAAAAAGAATAATAAATTAAATTAAATTAATTAAATTATAATATTTTAAGATGATTATATATTTACTACTTATTGCAACTGAGCGTTAAAGTGAAACTTGTTTGATGGTATTGATATACTCAAATGTTTTGAGTTCAGGGTTTGAATGCGGGGTGTGATTTTTATTTTTACCAAAATACCCTGTATGTGTTTAAAAACAAAGAAACCCCAAGTCCCCAGCCTTATTCGATCTTGTCGGCTCTCCCGCTGCCATCGCTTGTGACCGTCGTCCGACCAACCACTGTCGGTGTCTTTTCTCTCTGCCCCAAATCGCTGAAACTACTGTTCCGGTTTCCTCTCCAGTGACGGGAGTTGGACAGAGCTGAGAGACCGGAAGAGCTATTCATACTGTCGACCGCTTCTCTGTTCTTCTTGTGAGTCGACTTTCTTGATTGGACCAGAGGAAGAGGGAAGTCGAATCCCATTTGCAATTATAAATTCCAGACAAGGTAAGTTGCCCAGTTTATTTTCCCTGCTTTAATTAGTGAGTTTTAAAGAATATTTAGTTGTTTTGGATTTGCTGATTTATGCCTTAAGTGTTGGAATAAATTCTTAGATTTAAAATCTATATGAAGATACTGTCTGATAGTTCCTCAAGATAAAAGGGGTCTTAGTTATATAAATTATTACTTGAGGCATTTAAATAGTGGCTTTAGACCTCGTATAGAAACTGAAATTTTTAATGATTGTTTCGAACTATTTGATCATGTTTTAAAGTTTTAAAGTGATGTTTGGAACAATTTGGAAAAATTTTCCAGCATAAAAGTATGGTTGTTTGGATTTCTTTTAAGGTTAGGAACTGTTTAAAAGTTTATTAGGTGTATGGTACAAGTGTTGTATTAGTTTGGAAGCAGTGGGCTCAAATTATTGAATTCAGAGGGATGAAAACCTATTGCTTAGCATTTGGAATATTAGACTAGTAGTTTACATTATTAGAAATAGTTGACTTATGATATGAATGAGACCCATGTTAACTATCTTTTATAGACATATAAATGTTAGGATTTGATTTGAAAATTAAGTTGCTTGCTCTTATGGTAGTATTTGGAATGTATTTAACTTGTATGCTAAAATGTCTAAGAGTGATAGATGCTTAGGATTATTGTTCTATTTATGATTTTGTTAATGGTATTATGAGTATTATTTAATATTTGTATATAAGTTTAAGTCTATAAGGAATGTGAGTCCACTCATATTCCGTGCCGGTCACCCCTTACTTTTCAGGGTGTGACATACACTGGTTATACTCTTTTCTTTTTCCACCACTGCCTTTCAGTAGAAAAAAATGATTATTTGAAGCTTTGCGGAATTCTCTTTTCATATGTTATTGTTTTGGAGTCTTTAAGAATAAAATATTTATAAATTTAGTCATTTAGACATAATTCTTTTTTGTTAAACACATGTATCCTCTTCTAAGCAAAAAAAAAAACACATATCCTCTTATTGGAGGTAATCATGTTTGAGGTATTGTTGGGCATTAAATGTGGATACCATTCTCAACGGAGATTCGAACCTTGGTTCGCCAAATTGTAAGGGACTAACCTTTTCACTAGAACCAACTCTAGTTGGTATCTATACATAATTTTTCCTAAAAGTAAATCAGAGTAAAATGTTCAAAACCAAGAAAAAAAGACCAAATCCTTTTTTTTTTTTTTTGGTGGTACATAAGACCGAAACCTTTATTTGACTTGCAGGATGAGGTTAGCCAGATCAAATATGTTTTAAAGAATGAGCCAGTTCATAATGACCCCTTTATGGTGGGCTCCGACCCAAATGAGTTTTCTTTTTCTTTTTAATTTTCAATTCACCTCTTTCAATCTCCAGGACCCTCAATTTTAATCGTTGCCCACTTGCCTGTGATTTTAGCCGCCGCCGCCACCACCGCCACCTTCGTCCCATGGTGAGAACCTAGTGTTTCCAATTCCTTCAGGTACACTCCCTCTCTCATCTGCAAATATAACGTCAAAAGCAAATTCTCTCTATCTTTGCCAGTAATTTAATTTGGTTTGGCACGAGGAAGATTGATGATTTTTATCTCATAATCAATGAGCCCCATTCGTAGATTTCAGTTAATTTCTTGAATTTGTTGAATTTTCATGATTCATTGTGAATCTGTTTGGCTTTTGGTGGAAAACCAGAAAGATGCTTCTAAAAGTTTGATGCTTTTAAAGGACAACGAATGGATTTGTTGAATACACAACGGAATATTTAATCACATGACCTTCTGGAATCAGAGTTTTAATCCTCTCCTTATTGTGATTGCTAATTAGTTCATTCATGTGTATCTCTGCAGTCTAATTCATGAACAACATGATAGATAAAAACCTGCTTGAATACCACTCGACCCCCTCAAACATCAGTATATTATATGTTTTTAGCTTTGATTACAGCAAGACATGCTTGTTAGATAATAATACAATGTTTTGCATTTTTATTAGGTGTGGTCTGATTTGAACTAAATAATATGCTTCTAGACAAGAATGCTCAAAAAGAAACCCTTTATGATGTTCTTAATGTGAAGGAAGATGCAAGCTACGAAGAGATTCGTGCCAGTTACCGCAATGCTATACTCAATTTACATCCTGATAAATTATTGAAGACATCTGATCAGATGTCAAGCACTCATCAAACTTCAGGAGACAGATTCCTCACTGTACAGAAGGCATGGGAAATTCTCAGCAATTCAACCTCTCGTTCAGTATACGACAATGAGCTGCGTGGTTCAAGGCAGGATGCATTGGCTGCAGATGTTGCAGAAGATGTAAGATTGCAGGATATGATTGTTGAAGAAGCAATGGATTTCTCTTACCAGTGCAGGTGTGGTGATTACTTCTCCATAGACTCTACAGAATTGGAGAAAATGGGGTATTCATTGTTGAGGGATGGTAGTGAGATTTCTTTACGTACTGTTGATAGTTTTGCCAGCTTCTGTTATTCTTCCATGTGGATCTTGTTCTCTGAAAGTTCGTCTACTAATCAACATTGATGGTAGCAATTGAATTCCTTTACATTGTGATTTGTGTGATTCTTGCCCACATTCTGTGCCTGTTGCGGCATGTTGAAAGATCTTCTACAGTAAATGCAGAATGATTTATAAGAAAGATATGGCCTAGTGAGAATCTAATAGGTTTTAGATGTGTCGGTCTTGCCTCCCATAGACTGAAAAATTCAGGACCATGGAATTCACAAAGAAAATCATTGTAATCTACCCCTAAGCATTCATGATTCGGTCATGTTTATATGAAATAAAATGAAACACTTGCCTAGTTTGATATTTTTCCTATCCTTGGCTTACTGCCCAATCCATATGGTCTAATTTGGATCTAAAATGAGAAAAGACATAATAGGTTAGGCCCTCGCCTCTAAAACAAGGTAGGAAACAAATTATCATATGGAAGGGCTACTTTCCAAAGCATATTTATTTATTTATTGAAGGAGGCCAAATCAGCCCTGTGGATAGAACCCTTAACCTCCCCTGTTCAAAAAGACTAATCTGCCATTAGGGCTCTGCACCAAGTGCTCAAATCATATTTATGAAGACAAACAATACTCCTTGTCAGCGTCATAGCCAGATAATACAGTAGAGGATGAAAATACAACGATTTTCAAGAAGCATTATGACTCTCAACTCTATCTTATAAAAAAGGTGGCCCAGTGCACAAAGCTTTCAACTCTATTATGTATGTGAAAGTGTTAAAGAGAAAATAGGTTTCACATTGACCTAGTCGTGTGCTCAGGAGTTTTGCCTCTTTCTCGACTAGTTTTTGGTGATGATAATTGGGAAGAAAACAGACAAGGGTGATGGTTGTTCCTGCAATTCAAGTCATAACAAAGAAGTGGTCAAATGATCCTTAATATAAATAAACAATGCTCGGTGTAAGTAGGATAAGATAATGATTAGGTAGGTGATTGTTCGTACCTTAGGGACTAGAAAAGATAAGATATTCGCAAGCCCGCGTTTAGACAGAGATAGTGGATCTATTCATCACTTTATTCCCTTGAAAATGACCATCCAATATAATTCATTTTATACCAAATTGTGTTGCTGCCACTTGATCCTCATCCTCAATATATAGTTGTGTCAGTCATTTTGGGAACATCATTTCTATGTCTCAATCAGTCTATTCCAACTTCATAATTGCTTCATGTATATGTGCTTGTCCTCTCACTGTGGGTCTGTTTTTGTTGCAGATCATCGTGTTTATACAAGATAGAGGACTTTTTGACCAAAATAAATTAAAAAAAAAAAAAAAGAATTTACCAGATTAAATCACATTCGAAACTATTTACCAAAGTAAAGCAGTTGGTGACGTTGATGGCGTAAGAAATCCCAACGGGACTGTGTTTCTTTTTATGAATGGCGTGGGAAATCCTCACGCCATTAAACTAGCTGTATAGCCTATAATATCAGATGTGCTATAAATGTAAATTAAGTGATAAACTTTAGATCGCTTGGTGGTAAATATTCAATGGTCATGTCTCAGGTGGTAAGAAGAAAATGATAATGCCCCATAGAACGAATAATATACATTACAAGTTTTGACTGACAATAATCTTCCACTGAGATGAGAGTATTTGATTATTCTTCCTTACGACAAAAAAAAAAAAATCTAATCTTTCTACGGTGCTTAGTTTGTTGCTTTCATATTGTTATCCCTTAAACTTTTATCATGTTTTTTAATATTTTTAATATTTTAAGTAAATGTCTGCCATATACCTTCTCATGAAGAAATCTTGAGGGCAAAAGAAGAAACGAATATTGAGGAATAATGACCTTTTTTAATCATCTATTAATTATGAGACTGCAAAAGAAAAGCAGAAGAAATTAGAGTGAGATCTGCAGAATTCTGCATGGTTCATTTAATGTAAAGCTATGCTTTTGGGAAAAGAATAAAATGTAAGACTTAGAAGAGTAGTGTAGGAGCAAGCACGAGAGATGGAAACAGAGCAACGTGTTATTGTACTTTTGAAAGATATGTTTCGAATCCTTTCGCTGTTGCGCAGGAGATGAGAAATGCTATCACATTTTCTGAGCTTGCTTTCTCTCTCCAGACCAATTGCTCCTCTTTGGTCGCTTTCAACAGTTCTGGTTGGGTTATTCTCTTACGAACAGTCCAAGCAAAAAATAAACCTTTAGTCTGTCAATGTCATTCATGGATCTATTTCCAGAGTCAACTTGTACAGCATTTTCAAGGGGTTCACAGTTTTAACTACAAGTATTTTCGATCTTCCCCTGTTGGGTTATCAATTCTCCTTCTTTTCCTTCAGTTCTCAATCGCTTCATGTGTTAATAGTCTCTCATTCATGCATGCTTCTTAATTTGTATTCTCTAAATTTCCTTGTTTTTACTCCTAGGCTGTATTTTTCTTGTGACGTTAATTTTTCTTTTTATTAATATTATTTGATCATTCAAAAAAAAAAAAAAACGCAAGTGTGATTTCTTAACTTGAGGCATCCCCTTTATTGCTCTCAACGCCACATGAATATTGTTTATTATCCCTGCGAATTTTCTATATTTTATATGAATATTGATGATATTTATGTTTATCATTTAGGTAAAGAGAAGTAAAAGTAAAGGCAAACTTTTACCTTTAAATATAGAATATATTTAGTTATTGCATTCCTCCACCTGAAAATCCTTTCCAACCAAAGTCGATACAACTTGTACGAGAGAAAAAAATTGATCACTTTTAAAGAGAGGTAAAATTAAAGGCAAATTTACCTTGTAATATAGGACATTTATTTATTTATTTATTATTTGATCAAGGCCTAATTTCAAGACATAGAATATTAGATTATAAATATCACTTCTCTATATATATTTAAAGGTATGTTTGAATTAGCGTTAGAAAATCATGTTTACGTAAGTCAAGACAAAATTTATCTCACAAACTTTTCTTGTATACTTGTAAATCACGTTGAAAAAAGCAGTTTCTATCGCTAATCCAAACAGACACTAAGAGCCCGTTTGATACGGGGAAGATTTGAAGAGGGAAATGAAGATTTTGAGGGATGAGAGAAGATGAATTGTTTAGTAGGAAGAAATGAAGGGGTGGCGGTTGGTAAAGAATTAGAAAATACATATTTTACCCCCAAAAGTAATTAATTCAAAATGAAAAGGAAAAATAGATGATTTCTAAAATATTTTTTTTAAAAATATCTTCTTATCAAGTTTAAATTTGTCTAAAATATTCTCCCATCAAGTTCAAATTTGTTTAAAATATTTTCCTGCTAAGTTCGAATTTGTCTAAAATACTCTTTCGTCAAGTTTGAACTTATCGCATAAATTCGAATTTAATTCTATTTTCTTGTATTATTTAAAAAATATTTTATGAGACGTAAATATGTCCGAAAATGTCACTATTCACGTGGAAACTTGGGTTTCCACAAATTTTGGTGGGATCTTATCTTCTCACCTTTAAGGGTGTGTTTGGTTTGAGGTGAGGGGATGGGAGAGAAGGGAAAATGATCCACTCCCCTCATTTGGTTTAAAATTTTGGAGGGGAGAGGAGCCAAAATCTTAAACTACCCTCCCCCTCCCCTCTCAAACCACACAAAGGATTTTTTTTTCCTCTCTCATTCCCTCTAACAAACTAAATAAGGTAATATACCCTTCTCTTCCCCCCTCCCCTCACTCATGTCCCCTCTTATCCATTTCCCTTAAACCAAACACACTCTAAAAGTTGGTGGGCAAGAAAACTTGAGTTTCCGAAAAGCTTGGACACAAAAATATACAAAACAAGGGAACTTAGCCCCAAGTCTTGAGTATTGCATCTTACGCGAATACGTGTTAGTTAAAGTTAGTCAAAGAGTCAAAGTTAACCATGTGGTTTCACGTGACAAGTTACAGATTATGCAATTTGCCATAAATAGTTAAATACATCGTACCTGACTCTTTCGATTGAATAAAAGATCCATTGATTACTTCCTATTCTACTATATATTTTTTTGGCATTAAATGATTTTCTCTTCTTTTCAGTGAATGCACTTTAATTTATGAAATTTGAAATTGTATTATTTTCCTTATAAGATAAAGTTACTAATCACCTCAACTAATAACTTGTTAGTATTTTAGGGCTTATTTAGTGATTTTGTAAGTCTCAAGTCTAAAACTTCATATAGGCATTGTTACACTAAAGTAGCTTGTTGTTAACGATTTAAATTCTTTCTTATTATGGAGCAAGATAAATACATGAAGAAATTTGGAATTACCAAATCTACATTGCATCTCACCCAAAAAAAACATAAGAGAAGTACAACCAAAACATTAAAATAAATACATAATATAAGGGAAAGAAGGAAAATAAATGGACTATTAATGTTAAAATCTTATACAATAAGTGAGTCTACATTATCAACTCATAATTACAAGATTCCAACTTAATATATACTTGCACGATTGAATGAATGAGGGTCACTCTTGGTTTAGCATTAAAAAAGGCATGAGAAAAATATTTTCTATAATATTTTTTTAATTATTTTTTAAAGTTGTCAATCTGCTTGTATTTGCAAGATGATATTTTTTACACACAAAAAGCTATTTATGACAATCTCATGTCATGGAATTAACCATCGTGCCTATTTTTTAACTCATTAACGTTACTAAATAATGGGTATTGACACGAAGAATCCGCCTACCTAATATTCTTTATGGTCTTAATTATAGGACGATATCATTTAGGAGTTTGTTTTGATTCTAATTATAAGACAACATTCTATTTTTTGTCAATTTCTTCATAAAATACCCTATTGATATGAATGAGGGATTATGTTAAATCAATAAGTTAATTGAAGTGCAAAACTTATATAAGAGCATTTTAGAAAATGAGTAAAATTAACTAATTTAACATCTATCCTTAATCCCTCCAAAATCGGTTAAATATGTCTTATAATTAGGAGTGGAATGACTATATTAATATGGTTATTCTTTAACGCCTATGCGTTATTTTATTTATAAGAAATGGAGATATTGTAATGAATCATGATATCATACATGCATATTATAAAAGACTTTCCAATAATGATGTTTTTCCAAAATAACAATAACTCATGAAAGAAACGAATACAAGTGCGAAAAATGGTTAGATATGAAGATTTATAAAAGAGAAACACAACGATAACGTGGAACAGAAATAAAAGGGAAGTAAATGGCGTATAAGAAGTCGCAGGCTCAAACGTTAAAACAGAGAAGAGGATTAGCAGAAAAAGAGACGACAAAGATGAAGTTTGGAGCGAGAATATGTGTAGTGGTCGGGCTAGCCACATTCATAATAGCGATAACGACCATAGTAGAACCATCAGAATACCTGTTCGGGGCAGAGTACGAGGTTCGAGTCATCAATGGTTTCACGAACAACTCGTCGCTGCCACTGGTGATATGGTGTTCCAACGACGAAGACGATATCGGAGGCAGAGCACTTCAGGAACACGACGACTTCAGCTGGAAGATGAAGACCCGTTTCTGGAGCAACAACCTCATGAAGTGTACCATGAAATATGACCAAACCAGAAAGAAGTTCGACGCTTTTAAGGCTTCCAGAGACGCCCATCGCTGTGGCCCCTTCAAGATCTGTACTTGGCTCGTCTCTGAAAATGGTTTCTACTTCAGCAACGATCTAGTCAATTGGTGCAAGGACTTCGAATGGTGATCACTGTTCATCTCCGACATAAAATGTTTTCTATATATATGTGTGTGTGTTATAAACTAAGCCAGCCAACAATAAATTGCAAGGTTTTGTTCTGATGAGTCTCCTTTAGTTTTGTTCCCCTGTAACTTTATGTGACAATTTCTGCGGTGCTCTATTTTTGCATTGGTGGAAAGTTAAGGTTTTGACTTTGTTTGATCCATCGTACAGAAATGTCTGGTTTTGAAGCTTGCTCTGTTTTCAGACATGCTCTGTCATGTTTCTTATTTGCCTCTCGGTGAAGGAATCACAGAAATAGATTCTCCACGATCGAATAACGTGTTTAAATTTATGTTGAAACCAATAGATTCAACGTTAAATCAAGCACTCACTAAGTTGTCGTAAAATCAAATTGATTCACCCGGCGCAGCAGCAGACAGAGTGAGAAAAATTATTCAGATCATATCATATCATGATCGCCACATGTATATATTTAAGGGCACTTAATCATTTCTTAAAAAGTTTACCGTTTTTGTACTTTCTATTTCATTCAAATTTCACTGTTAAGAATCAAGCACATCAATAATGAGCAAACGAAACGATTAAACGAAGGATTTAGCAAATTAAAGTGAGGTTCAAGAATTTGTGTGTGTTGGTGAGCGTGGCGTGGGGAAAGCGAGGTAATACAAACAAGACACAAAACAAATCTTAGTCCACAAACCTAATGATTGAACAGAATGCGTTCTGTGGAAAACCCTCGTAGTGGGCAAAAGCAAATGATAATAAATAGAGAGCCAAAACAATAATACTCAAGAATAAACAAGTGGATGGCTCTCACACAAGTTGGCCAACTCAACAGTAGAATATATGACAATGTTGATACATGGGGTATACTTAAACTATATATTTATAAGGACATTACATCTTTTTGATTGTTTATGTATAAAATAAAATTCATGTTGTTGAGATATCAGATATGCGAGCACAGATAGAATGTCTGTCAGGCTCAAAATTATTAGTTAATAACAAATGGGGGTGTTGTGGTATTTATTTATTAGAGAGAAGATATTTACTGAAAGTGGAAATCTTGGAGGGGCTTATCAACGTATCGTTTGAAAGGTACAATGCCACATAAAGTAATAAGCTTCATAATTTGGAGGGATTAATTTCTATTAGCACCCCTTTTAACCAATATTATTGCTAATTGCTGAGAATTATTATGCAGTCCTTTCAGTTTGTTATCTATTTTCTAAATAAAAAATTAGTTCCCTTTTAAACTGTCATTGTTGACAAGGCAGACACTAATAGCATAAGGTTAAAGGCAAGGTCAAATCCGTGACCATACACCCACTTACCCGGAAGCTTTCATGTCACTAAGTTAATTATAGAGTCATTGACATTGTTTGTGCTTCTTGGTTTTCAATATACATAGAATGTTAACTAACACTGTTATAGGTTTTGTTGGTAAAGATTCAACTTATATATATATCTTCCTTAAGAATGTAAGTTTAAATCTTGTTATTATATAAAACGCCATATAAGGTGATCGTCTTTATTTTAGTGGGCATTTGAATTATCTTAAAATTAATGATTTTGCATTTGTACGAGGTAAGTATGTGAGAAGAATTTTGTCTGATAGGGCGCAAAAGAGTTTTTTTTTTCTTCCAAGTGAACTTGTGAGATTTGTGCATGATATATGGGGAAGTTTATGATTTATGGATGGAAAAATGAGGGGAAACGAGAAATGGTTGGAACTGTGGAGAAGACTTGTGACCCCAGGTTGAATCATTTTGAAATATAATGATTGGCTGGTTTCATATGTTCGAGAGTTCTTCATAGATCAATCGTGGGATACAGTTCTGATCAATGTTTGAACTGTACTTGCATTTGTATATATATACAACTAAGTGGGACACTTGTTATTTTGTTGCCGACACTTTTGACATAACAAAAAACAAAGGACTTTAATTTAGCCATACAAAAACCCATATCCTCTTCAATAATTTGAAAAGAACCAAATTAGGTATAGTGGAACCTACTTTCTTTTTGCATATAAATGACCATCTTTTTTGTATAAATTGGTGCCCTTAGCTTCTTCGTTATTTTCTTTTCACAAGTGTCCAAAGAATATACATTCACATATCCATAGTGACATGAAGTGCTACATTTTCAAATAGTAGAGATGAGGAGCTAAAATCAAAGTGCTACATTTTTATTAGGGATGTCCATGGACTAGACCAGATCAGGTTGGGGGTCAATCCGAGGTCAGGTCCAGGAGGAACCTCGGGCTGGACAGTCAGCCCGATGTCTGGTCCGGTCTAGCACCAGCCCGAGCTCGGGTTGGACCAGACCGGTCCAATGGACTGCCTGGACTGGTCCAGGACTTGTTTCATCATTTTTTTTTAGTTTTTTTCCACTTCTTTGGACCAATAATTAAACATGCAAACATCTTAAATCCAATCATACACATATAAGAATCTCCAACAACATTGAACAAAAATACAAAATAACAACATTCTATCGTCCAGACCGAAGAAGAAGGGAAGAAGAAGAAGACTGAAAAGGGAAGAAGACTCCGGATATTTTTTCGGCCAAAGAAAAAGACTCATTGATGAGTGATGAATAATCGTAAAGAAGTAAAGAAGACAGTAAAGAAGAGAATGACAAAGGGTTAGGTTAAGTTGTGATTTTTTTAAAAAAATATATATAATATATATTTCGGGCTAGACCGGACCAGTCCAGGGGGTCTTAGCCCCTGGACCGAAGCTAAGTCCAGTCTGACCCGAGCAAACCAGTCTGATCCGCCTCAGATGGTCCCAGACCATTTTTTTTATTTCAAATACTGGGTCGAGTCGGAACGGGTCAGACCGGACCATCTAGACTACCGAGTTTTTTGGACATCCCTAATTTTTATGCAACACCGTTATATGTGTGAAAGTTAAGGACTACGTATTCTTTTGGCAAAGGCAAGGGGGAAGCCAAATCAACCTGTCAAATAATGTCTCTACCCCTTAATATAAAAGCTAACTAAATAATTTGAGGAGATTAGTGAGGTTTGTTATTTGTAACAAATATAAGTTGGTTTTCTTAAAATATCATATATATTTCAACATGACTATATTTTGTTAGAAACTTCTTAATATGTGCAATCAATAGAGATATTCTAGAAAAAAAAATTATAAATTTAGGAGACAAAGTTGATTGAGGTTTTATATTTAAGATCAAATACAATTCATAACTAACTCTTATACTACCTCCGTATAAGACTTAGTTGACTTTTTTTGAGAAATTAATAAGTAAACTAAATAAGTTACTTAATCATATTATACGTTGTATATATGATTAAATTATATATCGGTTTATAAGTCACACAAATTAGTTTGGATAAAAAAACGATAAATATATAATACTTATAATTATTTTAATTAGTTTTCTTGGTCTTCCCAAGGAAGTCAATTGAATCTTATATTTAGGATCATAAATAGTATTAAGGATGGGAAGGTAGTATGCTATAGAGTTTAATATTTCAATATGAAGAATGAAATGGAAATGGTGTCAAGTGAAGTTATTAATGAAGGGACAAACATTTTGCCAACATGTATTTTGATAGAAATTAAGATGATTGGTTATAGGGGAACAAATGAAAGTTGGTCTATGTGGTGAGGCGATATTGATAATACCTAGGATAGCATGAAGAAGAAGTGATAATAGAGATCGATGGGAATGGAAGAAGAAAAGGACGGAGCAGAGTGAGAGAGATGGAGACGATTCAGAGCTTCCACTTCTTCATCAATGGCCTCCTTTCTCTTTCTCTTGCCACTACCAATGCCTCTCTCCATATTACATTATTAACATCACTGCCTTAGTCTCATCATCACCACTTCATCTCTAATTCCCTCACTTATTTTTTCATGTCTAACCCACCCACCCACCCACCCTCCCTCTCTTTTAGACGTTATCTCAATCCACACTCTAATCATTCCACGACCCATGATCCATATTTATGGTGTAGAAATATTTGTACTATAAATTATGTCTTATGTTTAGAATCGGAGGTGATATTTACTTATCTGACTCTTGTTTTATTTTTACATGGTTTCACCATGACTCCTTTGTATTCCAAAAAGAAACCCCTTTTTTTTAGTCTGTGTAAGTATCATTTTATTAAAGACAATCTTATTTAAATTATGGTCCGAGGTTAAATGTGAGTATGTGACAACGCTAATTAATCCATTAACTAGATGTGACGTGGTGAAGAGAAAGTGAGAGTGGCCCAGTTATATATAATGAGCATTCTCTCTGGACACTGTTACTTTCCTTTATCACACTGATATTTTTGGCATGATACACTGTCCATTGATCTTATCCTTTTTATTTTTGTTCTTTAATATAATAATTATGATTTATTTAATTACATTGAAGTTATAAATCAGAAGATGATTGCTTCTGAATTCTGATATATACTATTTATTGACAGAGCACGACCAAATGGCAGAAATAATGATCATCATTTGTGATTTAAAAAATGTAGGAACAAAGATTACATACTACTCTACTATATTGTTTGATAAAAAAATATTTCTACAAATATTGACGAAAAAGGTAAATAGTTTTAGTGAAAATGGAAAATCTGCCACATTAATTGTGAGTAAAGACTTTGACACAGAGCATTAAATTGGATGCATGCATGCACTAATTTAAATCAAGGATGCATGCACTAACGTTCAAATACAAAAGGAAAGAAAATCAGGCAGGTTGATTTAATTTGGTTCTCCTAAAATGTCTGTATCTCAATTACAAGACTACACCACAATCAATGTGAAGAAATCCTCCATTTGAATTTTGATTCCGATTCTTATCATGGTGAGATATGCATGGTCCAAATAAAGTTTCAACGTTTCAATTTTAATTAATTTTTTGTAATTAAAAATAATAATTTTTTGAAAAAGAAATAACAATTAAGAGATTAGCTTTACTGAAAATATTATATACATTAAAATACTCCCTTCTATCTTTTTTATAAAAGCTCAAGATTTGAATTGTTTTGATTTTTTTTATAAGAGCGTTACAATTTTTTTTTGAACATTTAATGAGTTTTTTTCCCTCTCATTTTTTCCCTATACTACACTCTCTTTCCTATTTTTTATCATTATTATTTTATTTCTCTCTCTTTCCCACTTTTTTATAAATAAGAGTATACTTAAAAAAGTTTATATGAGACATACCGCTTTGGTCATCACTTAATTAAAGTCCATTTTAATCAAGACTTTTGATCCTCATTATAAGTCAAATTTCAGAGTAATAAATGCATTTTTAACAATTTTCCCCCAATGAATTGCAATAAACAAAAAGAACTTGTTGATGGTGACTCTTAAAATCAATCATAAATAAGGGTACAATTGGAAATTCAGCTCATAATTAATTAATTAACTAATTCTTATTGGTATGTGAGAATTAATTAAATTGGAATTATAAATAGGACCAAAGTGGTTAATATTTAATTTTTTTTTAACTAACTCTAACCATTTTCTTGAACTATGTAATTCGATTACCGGACTCTAATAAATAGGACCGGAGGAAGTAAATTTTTTTTTTTATAAAAAAAGTACAAATATTTAAATCTACCATTCAACATATCAACAAGTTGTTAGTTGAGATGGTAAGCGGTCTCATCTCATAAAAAGCTGAACACACATTCAAATCCTAAAATATATACTTGTTAGAAGAGGCGTAAATCTGTTACACTTAAGCTCTGAAAAGAAACACCTTTAATCAAATAAAAAAACAGTCCAAGATATGAGCACCCAAACTTTTGAACTATTTTTATTTAACGCGTACAATCTATCTTTAAGTGACTGAGTGTGAATGCGTTTTTTAAAATGTGGCTAGAATTTAATAAATGCACAATGAATTGCATGGACACCAGCCAATTGATTCATGAATATCCTTATAAACAGTGCAAGACACCAGCCAAATCATAATCATCACCGCTAACACATACAAAAAAGGTCGTAGGAACAACAACAACAAAGTTGGGAATAATGGCATTACGCAGTGAGTTCTGTTTCTTGTTGATGATGAGCTTCAAAATAATAAGAACATCATCAGCAGACAATGTTGAGATCGATATAGTAAATGAGATGCCCATTGAGAGCAGTGAGACACTACTGAGCGTGTACCAACAGAGTCAGACAACTTAGTAACATGTAATGCCGTGTGGAAGCAATTATACACACATAACATATTGGTGGGTACTTTATAACCAAACCAGAGACAATCCTCATCATCATCATCATCCCAACATGTTATGGTCTGTCAGGCAATATGGTTTCTATCAAAGCTGGGATGGCCGCTCTAACTGGCAAATGCTTGATGTCTGGTTTACTTAATAATATGTTTACCTTATATTATTTCTCATCTTCTTTCTGGGTTTTGAACCAGTTATTCATAATATTTACGCATTTGCAGGCATGAATGTCAGTAACTTTACGTTTTTTTTTTTTTTATAATAAAATTTTAGGAGAGGGGTTAAGCTCACCCATAGTCCAAGGATAGGATGTTTAGAGCCTATTCCGCAAGGAATTCAGGACTAAGAATACATATGTCTTCACCTTAGCCTGGGTTACCGTTACTTCATAGACCCTTAGGATGTATTCTCCAACGTCTTGACCAACTTCATGATCGAACCCCCTCCCTTTTAATGAGAGCCCTTTGCCAGTTGAACCCAAAGACAAGGGCTACGCTTGTTTGTTGGGTAAAGTAAGTGTCCAAAGACTCCCAAGTTTAAATTAGAGTAAATACCTTTTCTAATCCTTGACAAAAAACACGGACCCCATTTTGGTCCCTGACAAAAAAAAAAGACCCTTATTCGTCCTTTTATGGGACTAAAAAGGACCTTTTGGAAATTTGTGAGGGATCAAAATGTCCACCAATCGACTCTTATTCGTCCTTTTTATGGACTAAAAAGGACTCTCTTTTTTGTCAGGGACCAAAATGGGGTCCGTGTTTTTTATCAAGGATCAGAAAGGATATTTACTCTTTAAATTACAGCCTTCAGTATCTAAAATCGTCTATGGAAAATAAGGCTCATCGAATAGTAAGAGCCCATTATGTATAGATGGGCTTAATGAGGCCCAACAGAGTGGCATGGGCCACCCTTCCAGGCCCAAGAGGATATACCTATATATGTCATTTTTAATCAACCGGTTGTACATGGTAGCGGTTTGTGTCGCTTAAGTAAGATCTCGAGTTCGAGCCTTATGAATGCAGAAAAGCCTTAGTGGGAGACTATCCCACCATAGCCAGGTGCGTGACGCGGGTCGGATCTTAATTAATCAAGGCGAAGCTCGGGATACCGGATAGTCAACCAAAAGAATATATGTGTGTGTGTGTCGTTTTTAATAAAAATAGTTAAAAATATTTTTTTTCCATAAAATTCAAGTGATTTAAAATATTATTATTATTATTTAAATATTATATTAATTTTCACTGGATCTCATTACATTATTAAATATGAGCATATATAGGGAAAAATATTTAATACTCCATAAAACTATCAAATATCTCATGAAAAGAACCAAGAACACCAAAAAAAAAAGTGATTTGAGATTATTAATATGGAAGCTTCATCAAAAGTCAACGATATTGCTTGATTATATTTTCTTAATCGCCACTTTAGTTCAGGCCAGACAAAAAATACTACTTTTGTTATTTATACATACGAGACAAGTCGAATGATCCATCACCATAACATGTTGCCCTTTTTTAATTGAATGTCTTATAGAGAAACTTGAAAATGCATGATTGTGAGTCTATTTGATTAGCGATTTGAGGGTCAAAAGGTACGTGAAGTCGCAAAAGCAAGGATGATATTTTTGACATATTTGAGATGGCTTTAAAATTTAACCACAACCTTCTCAAAAGCCGTAACAGAGTGAAAGCCACTTTTAGCAGCTCATGACTCTATTGCATCACTGTAGGGGGTGTTCAAAGCATTTTGGTACTGGTAGTCTCGGCGGACCGTCCCCGGCTAGCAACAACTCCGAACTATGACCGGTGGCACCGGCCCCCACTGGGGCAGATATTGTCCTCTCTCTTAGAGGATTTGTCTCTTGACAACAACTAAGAGCACTTCCCAGGGACTCGAAGCCACGACCTGATGCATAATATGTATATTAAGAGCTCCTTGGTAACCATTTGCAACCTGGTCCTAGAAATTTTGATCCTAAGAATTTTCTATCCCATTCGGGTCTGGGACTAGGACGGGAACTAGGATCACCTTTGAAATCCCGATCCGTTTTTTTTACCTTATAAATTAAGTTATCATTTTATTTTTGTATTTTTTGCCCCATAAATTAAGTTATCATTTGATAAGATTATATCAAATCTTTAGTCTGAGTTAAACATCATATATCGTGGTGGTGATGATGATAAAATATTATTCTTCAACTCTAGATCAATTTGTATAATTATTATGGTATTATTTATTGTTAAATGGTTATTTTAAATAATAGAATATGAGAAATTTAACTAATATAATGATATTTTTTAAGTTTATATTTTTTTTTTTAAAAAGCGGGATTTCCCAGTCCCAAGATCAAGAACAATCTTCAACTCTCGAGTGCTCTTACCGGGCAGGACCGGGACAAGGTAATCCCGGTTCAGCTGACTTTGACCCTAACGGTAAGGAAAGAGGAGAGAGGGTAAAAAAGAAAAGAGAGGAGAGATAATGTATATATGGAATAAGGATGATTAAAGATGATATTTTTTACCCTTCAGATTGTATTATATGATATATTATATATTTATTTGCTAGTAAAAAATGAGAAATTTAATTCACGAGAAATACTTGGTAAATCTTTATACACAAAATACCTAGATCTTTTGCACACACAAATTATTTCGATGTAGGTTCTTATCATTGAAATTTTTAATGGAGGAATTTTGCCCGATTTTCTCTAAAATTTTAGTATTCACTTATGTCACTGTTAATCAAAATATAAATCACATTACATTATCTAACTTCTATCCTAACTTAAGTTTCTAAAAGATAGATTAAAAAAAAAAAAACTACTTCATTTGCCGTGAATCCAATCACGCACTAAAATTTGGGGAGTGCTTAGTTAAAGCCATGTGATATACTAATAGGGGAGAGAGAGTACCAATGGATGAGCAATTACAAGCATTGTTGTCAAACTTGCAAGTTGACTCTCCGAGTTTACCGTTTTTACGTTTTTAGTTTACCAAATCGAGTCGAATCACTAATAAACTCATGACCATTGCAAACTCAGTTAAACTTATGAGTTT